>NNCF01128006.1:254373-395762 GCA_002313205.1 Laupala kohalensis
AAAGAAAGAATGAAAGAAAGAATGAAAGAAAGAATGAAAGAAAGAATGAAAGAAAGAAACGGGGACCATCTATCAAATGAACACTACTACTCATCAGAAGAAGAAAGTGGAAGTAAACAGAATTGAAATTAAAATTAAATCTTTATGAAACCTCTTTTGCGTTTTTTATTTTACTTTTATGAGAGAACTCTCGTCTAAACGGAAAACAAAAAACGGAAAAGTGACGTCAAAAAGATTTGATTTTAATACCTTTAAAAAAATTTATTTTTAGTGATTTTATATGTAATAAAAGAAAGTTTACATCTAAAAGGAATAGACCAAAGACAAAATTCCGGCAACTTAACTAGAGCGGGGCCACAATATACTGAATTGATCCATCCCTTCGTCAAGCTATTTAATTTGTTAAACAGACCCAGTGTTTGCTGGAGTGCCAAACAAATCACCCGTGTCCGCTAATTATCAAAAAGAGCGCGTGAGAAATCTGCCGTGAACGCCGTGAAAACGCCCAACGCTGTCGCGTGCGTCCCGTTGCGTCGTGTCCGATATGAAAGCGTGATCTGTGTACACGCGTGTGTGGTGGGTGCGCATCATATCGTGGGCATCGCGCGAAGGTGATTGGGAGAACGATAGGGCGTCAGCTGTTTAGTACGCGCGTGCTCGAAGATACTTGGGTTTATAAACGTAGGTTTCCGCGGTCGCAGTCAGTATGATATTGTTTGTCCGGGACAAACCGCGTTTTAGTAAATAGAACTACCAACATTTCTCCCATCATAGTGTGGCCTCCTTCAGGGCAATGTGAGAGTCGTACAGACCTAGGCCGCTGTCGTACGCTGCAGAGTAGAGTAGTTGGTTGAAAATTGAATTTAAATAAATTGCGAGCAAACAAATTTCTTAATTTTTTCTCTCATTTATGAGAGTTCTTTCGATTTTTATTTCATTTCTTATCTTCAACAGATATACAATAAAAATTTTGTATCTAGGGTTGCTGCCAAAGATGTCATGAAAAGGATAAAACTTTTTCTGTATGAAAGAGGAGAAAACTACGTTAATAAATAGATTAGAATCATGTTTGAGAGAATTTGCTGCCCTTCACCTGGCGTGCGAATTCCACTAATTAAATTAAACTTTACATATAGAACCATTCATAGGTCACTGGAATCCAGTTTCTCCTTTACGAGGAAAATCCGCTATTTCTTCAATGGCAGATAATGATCATCTGAAATGAAGAACTCAAGGTCCAAGCTATTGACGCCATTCATGGATAACCATTATCCCGCCTCTTATTCCATTTCACTAGGATTTTGTCAGTGGCATTGATTTTTACTTTAATTTATGTTATTTTCTATTGAAAAAAGATATTTATTCGCTGTACTATTTCGCTTTTTTAACTATTTTGCTTTTAAACATTCTTGAAGTCGTTTTATACTGGTGTGTCAGTGTATGAAGTCTCCCATTTGCTTGGAAATTTGTGTGTGGCGGGTTGCGTACGGTCTTTCCAAGTTTTTATCTAATTTTTAGTATTAGATGTGTTACTAAATGAGGTATTTTGAAACTTTTAGAGAATATTTTTTAGAAAAAATGTGTCCACAAACAAAATTTTACAAGATATAATAAAATACGAACTTTATTTATTTATTTATTCTAAATTTTTATATTGTATTTGTAAATGGGAAGTGTAGCGTGCTATTGAATCTTATGTACATGGAGCGATAGGAGGTAGGAGTTGGGTGGTAGAGTTATTGTTAATAGGTGGGTCGTTTAGCTGGGTTTACCAACAATTTGGCTCACATGGAGGGGTTAGTAGAAGTAGTTAGTAATAGTTCGAGTTATTGATACTAGGAGGAGCTGGATAGGAAGGAAGGTTGGCTTTTCAGTAGTCACAGCTATATCAACTGGGACATTAATGTGAAAAGCTACAAATTTTCTGGCCCCATCCGGAATCGAACCGGGGATGTCTTCCGTGAGAAGCGACAACACTACCACCTGAGCCACGGGTGGGGCCATGGGTGCACCCCGAATTTCTTTTTTCAAAAGGGACACTTAAACCGTACTCTACAGAATTTTTTGAAAAATCTGTCATTAACAGAAGGGGAAGAGGATTATCATTTTCTCAAAACGTTTTTTGGCATATTTCACTTGCGTCAAAAAAGTTGAGATTCTATCACAACTGACATTTTTTCGGCAGTTTTGCTTTGTTAAACGAAAAGGTGGAAATCGACCATTGAAATACGGAATAAACCTGTGAATTGTAAAAGTCAATTGATGATTTGGATTCAAAATTTTTCTCGAGTCTCATTTATTGTGTTTTAAAATATCAAATGTTTTCATTTCCTCTTCCGCCACGTTTGTGGTTATTAGACTCAAGAGTCGTAATACCCTTCCCCAGTGTCCCATGAAGAATAAAGAAAACTTAGTAACCAAATTAAAATCGTAGGGTAACGTACAAATTTGAACAACTTTTTGGCATGAGTACCATTACTTATTTCTAGTAGAACTGTCTGAAATGGTATNATTTGAACAACTTTTTGGCATGAGTACCATTACTTATTTCTAGTAGAACTGTCTGAAATGGTATATGGATTGCTACAATTTATGGAGGTTCTAGCGCAGGAAGAATTAAATCACTAAGGTAACTGAAATCGGCATAAATAAACAGAGTAACACGAACTTATTTAGATTTCAACTGGAAAATCATTTCTCGCAGGTCACTGAACTGAAATAGTTGCAATTATAATTGATGGTGTAACACATTTCGTCTTATGGAGGAAATATTTATTTTCAAAAACAGATCAGTTTTTAAATCACGATTGTTATTTGATTCGTAGACAATTTTCCGCGATTACTTGTACGTCTATGTCACCTGACATTACAAAAAGATATTTCCCCCAGGGGACTTACACTTAGTAAGTATGTGTTTAACAAACACGGGACCCCGAGCTGAGTCTGGCATTACTTCCACTTGTGCAAGGATCCTTCCTTTCTCTTTCCTGACCTTTCTTGGTCACCTCTAGTTCTTTTCGGTCCCGACGCTATTAGAGCTAGGGTATCTTTCATTATCCTCTTTCTCTCTCTTTTTTCTTTTTCAATGTTTGGAGATGTATTGTTATATTGTAATTCAGGAGAGTTTTTACTGGGTATGGTTGAGTCATTCGGCGAGTCCCACACGCGGGGAGAGTCATGTTGGCTCTCCTTAGCGCGTAACTGCATTTTCCCTACCTTTACAAGTTTTTAGGGCTCTAATGACCTCGATGTCGACGAGCCGTAAAGCCCCCCCCCCCAAAAAAAAATAATAATAATCAAANGCCATGTTTTTAATTCAGTTTTCTTGTGCATATGAGTCGAGCGAGTTTCTGAGTATTGTTTACACGATTCTACTGATAGATATGAAAATATGATTTTCATGAAACAATAACAAAAATTTAAAAAATCAACTATTCTTCTGAGTTTTTTTTAACTAACTGAGTGCTAGCCTCATCTTAAGACACACCACCCCCATATTATAGCTGCGTACGCCAATGTGACTTCACGTTTCGGAGGTACCAATCGCTGCCGAACACCTGGAATCTCGTGTCCTAGTCTCAGCTGTTTGCTTGTTGCCCCTGGCTGCGCACAGCGCACGCGCCGGAGCCGGCTGCTGACTCCGTATTGCCGCGCATCGATGCACAAGTGGCGACCCGCGCCCGCTCTACATTGTGTACGGCATATGGGCATCATCACGGCGCACGCGCAGAGACCTTCAGCTGTCACCTGACGACGTATGGCAGTACAATGTGTCTATGATTATCAAATCAGACCTCGAACATGGGCGGCACAGCTTTACGGAGGGCCCACGGTTCAGAGACCCTCAGATTATTTCTTATGTACCTTAATATCCTTTACTCCTTCGACTATGCTAGAAAAGACAATGAAGCCGTGAATATTCGATTTAATTCAGTTTATTTAATTACCTGTTTATTTATATGTTGCAAATAATAATAATAACTCATTTTAACGAAAATCACCTAAAGAAAAATTAACAAGGTCCGACAAAAATGTTAATAACCAATGTTTTTACTAACAAACCCTAATGATCTAGAAATATAAATTTACAATATAAAGAAACAAATAGCATAGCTCTTTTAACAGCAAAATGTGTGTAAATATACATTACATTGAAAGGAAAATAGCCGGCTTCTCAAGAATTTTCACAAATCTGAATCAACTCATCAATGAGGTGCCAAACGATAAAATTATAAGACATTATTAATGAATGAAAATCTACGTAGTAGATTCTAAGAGTTAGATTTTTTTCTTTATATATTAAATCATGTTGCTTGAATATAATTTATTCTTGTTAATTTATATTTCAAAGCATATCCAACAAAGAGAATACAATTGAAGTATTTTCCTCCGTGTACACGCGGATGTCCCAGTATCGAGCACCGTCGCATCTGTAATGTAGACTTTTTATTTACAGATTTTTTCAACACAAGGTTTAACCTTTTCCATGTCAATTTCTGGTGTCAAACATAAATAATCACTACACTACTAATTATTTTACTGTACATCCAAAAATAAAACAACCTACGAACAAAAAACCAGATAATAAAACGGTATCGTATTGTTTTACTATAAATAGCTAATAAGTGATCAGTATCCGATTGAAGATCTAATACAACTTTTACTTTTAATGTGTAACTTTTCTGATGTCAGCCGGTTTCAATTATTTTCTTCCCTATCCAAAATTAATATATTGTGCGGTATATCCATACAGTTCTCTGAAGCAGCAATCAGATACTGGTTACTTATCAACAATTTATCACATAATAATGTAGTACCTTTTTTATATGTTTACTGTTTTCGTCATTATTATTATTTTGTTCTTTATATGTAACAATTAGTCACTTATTCATTATTTATGTTTCCATTAATGATGACTTTTAAAAAGGTTAACAATTTCTTATAATTAAAAGTTTCTATTAAGGGTTGTAAGATGAATTGAAACGGTACAGTAATTTTAATAAGTAATTAAGTGCAGCAAAAACACACAAAAATCCACTAGTGCGCGTGTAAGTTGTGCACATGTGTGAAGGCGGCGCGAGTGCGTGAGAAGAAAACCTCTGGCGATGTATTATTATACGAAGGTGGAGGAAGAGGAAAGGAGAGGCGGATGACGCGTCCACTCGATACGGGAAGCAGGGCCCCGCGTCCGCATCCGGTTCGCTTCCGTCGCGTCGCTTTGCCTCTCACCCCTCTCCCACCCCCCTCCTTCCTCCCACGCACTTCTTCGCTTCGCACGTGTCTATCGCACGCGGATTCATCGTCGACGCAGGGCGCGCACTCGCCTCCCACGATCTCAACTGCGAGCGTCGGACATCCAACATCATTCCAGGGATATAGAGTCCTCGATACGTAGATTGGAACTTCCTCCAACATTGTTAAGTCTTACTACAATTCACGTCCGTCATCTAATCAAATTAATTAAGTAATCAAAGACCAACGACCTTTAACGGGTGAACGGTACACATTTTGTGATTAAAAATTCACAACGTTTCGACTTAACGTTCATGTCGTCGTCGGGTGGTTCACATTATAATACATTTATCAAAGTTATCTGGAATTTACAAAACATGTTTGTGTCGTTACCACGTTTTTCAAACATTTTGTGTTAATAATCTGTTTATATCATGTTCGTTTGTTCTGTTGTTGTTTCTCGTTATAATTATTACCACCTGACGACGACTTCGACAGGAACTCGAAACGTAATGAGTTTTTAATAACGAAATATATACTGGTCGTCCGTTAAAGGTCGTAAGTCTTTGATTATTAATTTAATTTACTGTTCTTATGCCGGAAAAGAATTATTGCCCTCCTCCCTCTCGAAGATTTACAAGACTAAGGGGCAGTTCATAAATTACGTAACGCAGAAGTAACCCCCTCCCCTCCGTAACGCATCTAGAACGCCACAACTTTCCTCCCTTAAATAATCGCGTGTTGCTAGTTCAATCTTTCTCCTCTCTCATTAAGTAAAGTTTTTGTTGTTTTTCGGAAAATGTAGGAACAAATTTAGAGACGTCGCCTTTATTGTTCGCTCCCAGTGACGGATCGATGGGGAGGGGGCTAAGGGGGCTCTAGATCTCACCCCCCCTTTTGACCCGAATTCCCCCCTTTTGAAGGTTGATATTGAAAATTGCGGTTGATAAATGACATACATTGTAAAAGTGTTATCAGATTAATAATATTTATTAGTTATAACTTATTGTTATTAATAATATAAATGTTATTGTTATTAATAATACCGGATTTTTAATTTTTAATTATTTATTTGATACTTTTTAAAGGTAATATTTATGAAATGTGTTGTAAAACCATAGCTTTTAACAAAAATGCCCCCCGGTTAGTCCTCCCCTTGAGTACGGTCTAGATCCGCCACTGTTAGCTCCCCATTACTTTAAGTCTATTTATCTAATTATATTACTTTAGGTTGAATATATGGATTACAATGACAAACTTCTAAGGTTACCAAGCACTTAATGCAGCATACACCATAAACGTTAGCGTAATGCAACTCCTAGGTAACGCAGTGTAACTATACCGCACCCCTACCCCTCCAGGATGCGTTACGCAAATTATGGACAGACCCGTGCCAGTAGAGAAACGGATACAAGCGTCGTGGAGCAGTGCTAATCATTGCACTCTCAACATTATTACTAAACAAAATGCTTCGTCAACTTAAAAAAACTAATAAATAAACTAAATAAAGTTTGATTAATAAAATTTTATTTTTAAAGTATAAATCATACACCACTTGGAAATTGTAAAAAATTACGTCTATGGACTAGTCGACGTTGCTCGGGAGATTTTGTTGATTTGAAACTATGTAACCTTCGTTAAAATTGAGTGCCGATGTAAAATGCACTTTTACATTCAAATACCTTGGTAATATCAATTACTTCGTAATATTAAGTAAAAATTAAAAAGAACATTTCACTTCATCCCTTTAAAACCAGAATTTCAAAAATTGCGTTCTTAGCGAGTTCCTACAACATCCCATCTAAATATCAAGGTCCTATCTTCGTTTCTACCTCTTGCTGATGGTTGAATGGATTAGACAGTCAACATACAAATGCAAAACACACCAATACAAATCGACGCAGAATTTTACTGGTCTGTGTAGAAGAAAGAAGTACCGGGTACCATTCTCGTCGTGTCAGCAATTTTACGAAAGTGAAATTAACACATTGTACTTCATTGAAAGGAACTAAAAAATAATAAAATTGATTTTGTGGCATGCTAACATATACGTTATAAAATACTATATAATCCAAATGTTTAGGAATCGGGTTTGATTTCACACGCTACTTGACGCAACTGACGTCGCACGCGCGTTGGAACTCGAAATGTTAACAACGTGAGTGTGTACATGAACATTGGCGCGAGCGACGTCCAAGAATTCTAAAATGCGAATTAACCACCGATCCATCGCCCACCAAGATAAAGTCATTGGCTCACGAACCCTCGCACCACTCACAGTTTATCTCTCCCACCCACACAGTGTTTCCGCGTCGCTAACACCGCGTCGCTGTAATTAGACGCGCATCGACGACGTCATGTGCGTCGCGGAAAAGAATTCGGATGGGTTTGCAGAGGGATAGGAACGTGACAATGGTAAAAGGAATGAGAGGCACACTGGCGGAAGAGGTATCATACACAAATGTGTAATGATTTATACATAAATTGTGATAGTACATCATAAAAGTGGATAAAACTACAAGAAATTTCCTACAATAGTTATCTCTAATAACCACGAAACTTTCTTAGAGCTTGACGATGGAACTGCTGTGGTCACAGACGAATGGTTACGGAGTTTGTACTTATACATTTGAATAGGAGGGACGGCAAGAACAATTCCTAGCAGACATGACCTTTGTTTAAGCTCATGACGCTAGTAGATAAAGTTGTACCAAGCAAAAAGTGATGATAACTCACCTATGTAGCCAGGAAACAAGTAATTGAACATAAAGATAAAGCGAAAACGATGTACGGGTTGGAATCCAAACTCTTACATCGAAACCAAACACTGGGATCGCATCCGCAACTATTAACGTATTCCGCTAGACCGTCAGATCACTTTAATGTATCAGTCATTATTTAATTTTTGAAATTCCCTCACCCTAACACATACCTATCAATAATACCTGTACATCTATCAATTCGGCGCTCAACAGGATTGTGTTCCTCTAAATACGTATACGGAGAGACCAATTCCCGCTCTGCCATATGCTAATCGCGGTTTTCTCGGGGTAAGCTGTCATCACCCCCCGGCGTCTGTTACATTACGTAACAGATTCTTGTGTATAAGCGATATTGTTTTTTAACTATGCCAACGTATCAATAACGAACGTTTAATGTTGTGTTAAAAGTAATTAATTTCCCTGACGGAGATAAAGTTCGTTATCGATACATGGGCCTAGTTAATAAAACATATCGCCAATTTGCAAGAATCTGTCTCAAAAAAAATTCTCCACAGACATATTTCAATTTATTGATGAAACAAAATTGGTAATTGAAGTTTTGTAACCTTTTCTCTACCTCAAATGACATGAAGGGCAGTGGATCATTAGATTTCGGTGATAAAGATATTTGCTATCGGTTACAACGCATTGTTTGTATATGGTGGCAGACTTAATTAGATAATCATAAAATAATAGAATCATTTAATTTTTCAAAATTATTTTCTTAAAAAGAAATTTTTGAGGGGATTATTTACTTCGTAAGTTTTCGTATTAGCATGACATGGTTTCTCTTTTATGAACATCTAGAAAATCATTTTGAAATTATCTTAAGTTATCGATAAAATTCTTTATACGTACGTTAATGCTACGAGGTACAAACAGTTTAATACAAATATAATTTAATATTTTAGAAGAGTTGAAGAAAATATTTGTTAGAAACAATATTCCTATGCTTGAGTTACTAGTTACCGATTCGGGAATGAAACATTTCAATATTACCGCGATGCATGAAATATGAATAGAAATAATGGATATTTCTTCTTCGGGTAAAAGTATTTACAAATTATGAAAGTAATGTCACAAGTGTTCAAAGGAGTGTGAAAGAAGCAACCATAAAACTAATTTTTTCAGCCTTGAAGTACGAAATAATTCGTGAATCCTTGCATAATAATTTTAAGGAGTTTTCATGTTATTCCACAAGTTTGGTTTCATCACCTTCTCGTACTGTTTTACTTTTATTAGAGGTGGATTAATTGCTGTACCAATGATGGTGTACTTTCCTTTCAAAGTGCCAGCTTTCTAGCAGAAGACTTGTATCTGCACGAAGTATTTTGTTGGCAACCTCGGCGTGAAAGGGGTAACTCGTACAGCCAGGTGGTGCATTGATAGGGCGCCCTTATCGCTCTGATAGTGGGAGAATGCAAGAGGGTGATGATGCTTCAGTGTAACAGACGCCGGGGGGTGATGACAGCTTACCCCGAGAAAACCGCGATTAGCATATGGCAGAGCGGGAATTGGTCTCTCCGTATACGTATTTAGAGGAACACAATCCTGTTGAGCGCCGAATTGATAGATGTACAGGTATTATTGATAGGTATGTGTTAGGGTGAGGGAATTTCAAAAATGAAATAATGACTGATACATTAAAGTGATCTGACGGTCTAGCGGAATACGTTAATAGTTGCGGATGCGGTCCCAGTGTTTGGTTTCGATGTGCGAGTTTGGATTCCAACCCGCACATCGTTTTCATTTTATCTTTATGTTCAATTACTTGTTTCCTGGCTATAGGTGAGTTATCACTTTTTGCTTGGTACAACTTTATCTACTAGCGTCATGAGCTTAAACAAAGGTCATGTCTGCTAGGAATTGTTCTTGCCGTCCCTCCTATTCAAATGTATAAGTACAAACTCCGTAACCATTCGTCTGTGACCACAGCAGTTCCATCGTCAAGCTCTAAGAAAGTTTCGTGGTTATTAGAGATAACTATTGTAGGTAAAACGTATCTTTTAAACATGTACTACACTTTTATAATAGCTCAAAATATAATTATACTCTGATTATAATAAGAAATGCAAAACACGCAAGAAACTTAGCGCCACATCGCAAGATTCGGGGGAACTAATTGAAGGGAAGGAACGCGAGACGCAATGAATGAGTGCGACCAAAGTAAGATAATATTCTAGCTTTATTTTTATAACATCAAATACAATACAATCATTTTTGTATAAAACTTTTTTCTATAATTCAAACTTTCAATCGGACTTTTTGTAACTTCATCTAAATAAGTAACAATATATTTTTTTTAAAGGATTTTTGTCGATTTTTTAATATCTTATAATTCGTCAGAAGCCCAAAAATAATTAAGTTCAAAAATTCGTCTCACCTTAAGAACTTTCCAACGAAAAACAGTCCCTAGACTCCGCGAGTTCAAAATATCTGCATTACTATAGTAGATGGAGAATGTGTGTTGACTAGTAGCTTACAGGGAAACTTTGAACATTGTTTAAACCGCAAGGCGAAATTAATGAAATATTAAAGGTTTTTTAGGAAAATCAATTAGTTTCAAAAACGTTCTTTGTTTAGTAGGTTACGGAATACTAAATCAACTGATCGTATAGCATAGGGTGCAAATCAGAAATACGGGATTCTGCGAGTTTGCGAACATGCATTCGACGCACGTGAATTCTTGTTTTATTTTGTGTAGATTAACATGAAACACGGGTGCCATATAAAATAATTGTGTTTAGGACTCATGAGGGAGAGAATATTTATATGAGAGAAGAAATAATTGAATTGGAGGGGAAACGGAGTCCCATGAGGAAACCTACTGCGGAGCAGTTTTGTCCACCGCCTCAAATTCTACTTGGATAATCCGGAGTCTGAACCAGCATCACCAAAGGTAGGAGGAGTGTGCTCTAACCACTGCACCAAGTGTCCCTCCTCCTAATTAAATATCAATAATTAAACCAAACGGAAAGGAAAATGGCGATTGACATCTTAGAACATCTCCCCGAACTCTGCCTGTATCTCCCCGCTTAATGAGAACACTGCTGGGTCTCTCAGGAGTTACGCTCTTAGTCACCTACTGGACCCAAAAAATTGACAATGTTACTTTTTATTTCATGTTTATCATCACTACAATTTAATATTTTTACTCTACATTAAACTTTAAATAAAATTAGTCCAAATACACAACAATTACATTTACATTATAAAGATCATCGTGAATGGAACAAAGTATGTCATCTATACCCTTAATTTTGTTGTTGTTATATAATGTTTTCATCCATTTTCTTTGTATTATAATGTAGATTGCGAAAATGACATTAAAGTAGGAAGTTCTGAGGCACATCCCCATACTGGAGATAATATAACCTGGCGACACACTAAGCTGTCTGCGCTAAATTACCGGTTTCACGCGTTATCTACGTGCTAAGGTTGGTTATACTTAAATTTCTTCCGTCTACTTACACGTGGATAAATGCCTATTTCATGTAACTGTATTTTATTATCTCGTCCCAATAAAGTTGGTAAACCCTTGTGGCAATATTGTCACGAAATAAGCAGCACTTATTCTTCGATCGAACCACCTCCTTGTGGTGAACTGATCGTTCCCGTAGTATAGCGATATGTGAGTGTAATGCCGTGTCTGCGCACTTCTCCTTTGCCCCTGCGCGCATCTCGATTCCAAGCAAAGCTCTCTCTCTCTCTCTCTCCTGGCACGGACACAGTATCATCCATCTTGCACTCGACAGACACGAGTAGCGCCCTCTGTGCACGGGTTCGTCCCCCTCAACCTACCTTCCCCCTCCCCACCCCTTCACCCAACTCACGCTCCTCCTTTGCCGCAATTAACCGCGAGTGCCAGGTCGTTACGACGGACAGACGGAACGGGAAATGAGAAGTTCGCACTCGACGTCGTGCACGGGAGCATCGGATGAACGGACAGACAGACGGATGGACGGACGGGATCTTCAATTTCACTGATTCACCTTCCCAGTGTTGGAATCTGCTTGGCGTGTTACCCCCGCACACGGGGAGCGAAGGAACTTTCTTTTTTAATTCGTGAGAGGGTCAAGTTCTTCGCAACTCGTGATCTCCCGTCTTGAAACTAAGGAAATGTTCCACGAAGGAAAATAAAGGTATAGCTATATTTTAGAGATAAGTAGAAACATAAGAAAAGTGACTTTAGGATTTCTATACTTTTTTAATCTCTTCGTAATCATTAAAAATCCCCCATGGTGGCTCAGGGACCAACGGGCTTGCTCGTCACCGAGACACTCCCGAGTTCAATTCCAGGCATTCAAAAAAAAATTTTTAGCTCTTCTTTTCAGTGTCCCTGTTCATATGTAGCTGTGACTATTGAAAAGCGAGCCCCCCTCCTCCTATTTATTTCCTACCACTCCCAGTATCGTTCACTCTTACCATTACTATTACTAACTACTCCTACAGTCACCTCAACGTGGACCAAGTTGTTGGTAAACCCAGCTAAGAGGCCCATCTACTAACAATGACCTACCACCCATCTCCTACCTCCTACAGCCACATGTAGGCAAACTTCAATAGCACAATACATTTTCCATTTACAAACACTACAATAGGAAACTCATTAAAAAATGAGCAATAAGAAATCTTAATTGGAATAATTCGATGGGTATCTTTGAGGGATGAAACGATAAAATCACAATATTTAAAATCTTAGAATATTCTTGTCTATTCCGAGAAGAGTATCAGGGATCAGGAATTAACTAAATCGGGTGCACTTAGAGTGAATCTTGTACCCTGAAGGAGAAACTAAATTGAAAGATACGAGTATTACACTATATTTTAGAATCCTTTGTAGGAATCATAATTTAATGTAAGAGTTTCTCAAAAAACTGCTCAGAGATAAAATCTGAAAAAAGTGTTTTCGGAGTAATAAACTCATTGGATGGGTTCTACGTCCGTCAAAAATAAGTAAAGAACCTGATGCACAGGTGCTTGAACGCTACTCGTGGAGAACAAGACGTGTAATTTCAAATGTTCGGATTAAAAAGATAAAATTATGACTGTTTGTGGGGACGATTTAACATTAAACGTAATTCATTATTTTACTATAAGTCATTACTTTACTAAACTTTAGTTAAAGTGTGATCTACAATTTCCATAAACGTTGTCCGATAAAAATGAGAAAAAAGCTGGTGTATCTAAAATTGGAAAATATTTTAAACAATTATTTTAAAGTCAAATTGTTCCCTTTTAGACCCCGAAGGGTCCCACGGTTTGTAAGTTAAGAGAGCTCCGCAACTACTAGACCTCGACACGAGTAGAAGAATATTTGGCCAGCATCTCGCTCCGGTCAGTTTACCCCTTAGTTATTTTATTTCCGAAAATTAAATATACTCATCGCTTAACCAGCTGTAATTGTGAAGCCAGTTGTTGCGGACGGTGGGCTTGATCTCTAATCTTAGGTCGCAAGGAGGCTGTCTCAAGTTGACCTTTCAGGGAGTATAGCTGCTAATGGTACGAACGGTGTTGACAAGGCAAAGTTGCCAAATTGTTGAAGCAATACGATTCGTGATTTTCGTTTTCCCAATATTTTCTTACGAGTAGAGTAGCTCTCTTGTTAACAAAATAATAATCTTAAGTCATTTAGTTCATTCTATATTGTTTATTTTCTATATATTTAATTTCACTACGCGGTCATACGCAGTTTCAAACTGTATTTTTGACGATTTATTTAATTTATTTATTTCTCAATAGAATATAAACTCGCTTAATAGTAATCCCCCCATAGCAAAGTAGCCTCATTGAATGCGATTACTCGATCCACAATCATTACACTCGTATAAGAAAAAATGATATAAAATATATTTATCAAATTTTAGTAAATCTAAAGAAATGGTCTTTCCCTTTTTATTGGAATAGAGAAATCTTCGTGAAATACTCAACGTTAAAAAAACACGCCTGTGATATTCTGGTCAAATACGAGAGGTATTTCTACTATCTTTTCCAACTTATTGACGGCGTGTATTCGTACACTCGCGAAGGCTAATTTTGTCCTCTCCATCGTCAGTACCAGCTTCTGAATCTTTCTCGCCCCTTCGCTATTTTTGGTCACAATAACACGAGAGTTCTGTGAGTACGAAAAGTACTTCGGCGCTTGAGTAAAGGGCTTCACATCGTTCGTTTTCCCGACGTTTGCATGAGCCGAAACGGATACTAATTATCTCTCGGTGAAGTTAAAAGAGAGGGGGAGGGGAGATTGACGCGTAAGAAGTCGGGAGAAGAACGAGGAAACTTGTCTCTGATGTGCGAACCGGAAAATCAATGAAGGAAAGTGGAAATGAATGGGAAACGGAAGTCAGAGATGGGTACCTTTTACTTTACTCCGAAAGCAGATGGATTCTCTTCAAGCTTTGGAGATCATGTAGTGTTCAAACGAGGCCTTACGTGGTATTTAGTATTTTATAATATTAGCCAAATATACGATTTCGTAGTACTGTCCTTTTCCGTATTTAGTGCAATAGTACGTTCATCTCAATAGCTACATTTCGAAATGTGTCGAAGATTTATCAAGAAAATTATCATTAGAAAATTCGACCTGTTAAATGAAATCCACATAATTCAATTCAATACAATTGATGAACTGGGAAACCGCAAGATATATTTTGCTCTTTTTACTTATCGGGGATCACAAGAAAATATTATCTTACCTGGGAAACACGAAGTATTATTATATTTCAAAACCAAAACTCTTCAATATCCTGAATAGAACGCTTTACTGTACTTTCCTGTTTTCATAGCATTATAAGTATTTTTCAAGAACTGACACCAAATTTTTATCACCACCTTGAAAATTATAAGTATTGTATTCATGCTTTAAATTGTATTCTTAATAGCAAGAATAAGCTAATATTCTTCTAGTCGCTTTTCAAAACATGAAGCAACCGAAAAGAATGATTTAAAAGACTAAATTACCAAAAGGTGAACTTTCTAACTTGCGTCTTGTCAATATTGTGAAAAGATAGGAACTTTTGGTTTGAATTCCAGCACAATACTGAATGCGGTTAAAACATATCCAATCTACGATTTCCTTAACATGCTGTAGAAAAAACTATTAGTGACTTATTTCCTTGACACGATTCAAAACTATTAATGTAACCGAGAAAATGGAATAGTTTCAAGTTTGCTGTTTCTGGAGAATCACTAGTTTCGAGATCTCAATGTAGAGTGTTACTGAAATAAGTGTCCATTTTCATACCAACATGAAAAAATGGCATATCTTTACAATTAATGAGATAGCCATAGGAAATACTAAAACACTCGTAAACAACGGTGCCTATTAATGTAAAATTAATTATAATTACTATTACAAATTTCATGGTGAGGATATGCGCTAATACATTACGCGGCGTAGTGGTAGCGTCTCGTTACGCATTCTAGAATGGAAGAGCGCAGTTTCATTCCCCGCTTGGCCGAACTAGGCAACGTTTTCTGCTGGAATTTCCCTCACCTACTCCATATGAACGTCGGTTTGATACCTTAGATTACCCGGCAACCCAACACCTCATTTTCCCAATTCCTTTACTCAAATCGTATGGTCATGTGGAATTGCAGATCTGACGACCTGTAGCTCGCCATAAACAAGACACGAAACAAACAATTTCGTCGAGTGGAGTCTGAACTTTGAGAGAATGACACTCAATGGTGAAAGTGACAAAGAGAAACATAACTCGCTTCGTAACCGAAACTTGCTCGGAAAGGATGGCATATCCCGGTAAAGATCGTTCATCTGCTTCACCGAACATGCGACATTGTCCACTTTTATTTTCTTCTAGAGAGAAGCAACGAGGCTCATTACGCTGCCGAAGTCAAAAGCGAGACCTTAGCTCCCGCCCTTCAGGAACCGCAGTGGTCGGTCCCCCGAGGGCCACCTCACAAAGCGTCCACCGCTCTGATAAAGATCCCGAAGGGCAGCAGCGAACGGGTGCAAAGACGAAGGAAGGGCTGGCGGGGGTGAGGTGGGGGTGGAGGGAGGGTGCCCACACAATGGCGGCGGGGGCTGATGCGTGTTGCGTGTTTGTTTCCGGAGGAAACGGAACTCGGTCGAGCAATCACAGCTGCCACCAGCCGCGCGACCTCTCAGAGACGAACTCTCGGAAAGTCAAGGCAGCTTGGAATAATTGACGCAACTGTACAAATTTTGGTAAACAGAAGGGAGATAGACTTCTTATGACATGCCCTTTGTGAGCAATAGAGAAAGAGTTCGGACAAATTAAGTACTGATGGAAAAAATGTTTCAAAGAATAAGAAAAACTAGCGATTAAATTGAACTTAATATACTGTGTGCTAATATAAACATTTTCTTTTATTTTGCAAGACTATTTTCTTGGTCGGAATAATATGGCAGATGCTGCGTGGAGAGACGCAACAGAGCTGCCATTTGTTAGGATTCAAGTATTCGAATAACAACCATTTCAAATAAACGGGGCAAATAGGTTTTCTCGATGTAGTTTTTAAATGCTCTTGTTTTCTCGGAGGGAATAAACTGATAGATTATACAATAGGAAATTGTCAACACGTCTTTGAAGGCTCTTAAAGGCTCTTAAATATAGTACTTCATTTGTGTTACGCAGAAGAGGATCTAACATATTCTGGGACAATTGCGTATTAATGTGTAAGAAAAATGTATTGAAGAGAAAGGACGATAGAAGCAGGTGTGGTGTGGAAGTAATATAGAATAAGCATTGCCGCCGAGACGGGGAGGGAGCTGAAAAAACTGAAAAATTGTCACCGAAAATAGATAACTAATTTGTTATTTTTGGCTCGAAATACCCCCATTTGGGATCAATTATTGTTAATAATAAACTGTCGATAAATATTTGTTGGAAAATTATATTGGCAAATGTTAAATTACGGTAACCGAAGAAAAAGTTGATTTGTTTGAGTGATATAAAAACTGTACATTATTCAAATGTTTTCTTGCCCATTTATTCATCTTTAGCTTTGCTAGCTACTAATAAGTACGATAGATCTACTAAAAGTGAATGTTCAAAAACAGAATTAGTTACATTCAGTCGCTTCTATTTAGACCTACTGATTAGAGATGGGGATGAAAAAACTGTCAGGTGAGGGATACTTTAAAATATGCATCAGGCCCATTAAATCCTCTAGAGAGTCCTGAGTATAGGGTCTAGAAATAAGATAACACTCCCGAAGAAAATGAGAAGTGTGAAACTTAGGAATGAGAAGAACAAAAAATAGTTGACATAACATGAGGAAGAATACATCCCATTTGAGAAATCACATGCGTGAGAATGGAGATTCCACCCTCTCGTCAACCTAACGTCTTACCAACGAGCTATGGGAGTCTTCGCGCATTATGACCCTTAATGGAAATGAGATCAATTTAGTCCAGGACATATTTCGCCTTGAAATAAATATCCTTAACCTGGAATATTTTATTGAGATATCAAAATCCTTTGGCAATACCATATGAAACTTTAGTCCGCTGGCTTACATTAGTGTGAGGCCCAGGAGGGTTTAGGATCGAGGAGTTACAGGGTTGTGATTGTACGACTAACTTTTAAACTAGTCGGTTAATCATTGCTTATTAGGGCTCAAATGAAATATGACATTCTAAACAAGCATTAAATACTATTATATTCCACATTCAGTAATAGTGGTGCGGCACGTGAACTCAGACACGCTGAATTCAAATAAATTTCGGAATAACAGTGATAAAAATAATGGCGAGACAGAGACCATAGTGTCCGATTTTTCATCTAACAATTATAACATTTACAATTTCGATTCCAAGATGAAACACGAGAATCTTATTTGAATTTAATATCACACGGTCGGTTTCTTCTCCAGGTAATTCTTGGGTCTTAAATATCCCCCTTACATACACGGAAGCTCGAGGAGAAAAGAGGTAGAATTTTAATATTGTTCCCAAAGGTCGGCAGAAAAAGTTTTAATCTTAGGTTATTTTTTTAAGTACGACCTCTCTTGGACTATCTTGGACAGCAGTGGTCTAGTGGTAAGGGTTGTCGCTTTCACGATCCTGCTGAGCAGTAGAACGTTCGGCCGAGCGGGATTTGAACCCACAAGGTGAGGTTTCCAGTTGGGCCCTTTCAGCCCTTACCTATTCCAGACAAATGTCGGTTCGGCATCGTAAGTTCCCCGGTAATCCAAAATCTCTCCGTCCCAATTCCCTGTCAATTGTCATGGTGGAAGAGCAGACCTCTCGGCCCGAACCTCGCCAAAAGACATAAGAAATTAAATACGTGGATATCCCGGGCTCATCGATTGTAGAATCAAGTACGTGGATAACGGGTATTATAGTAATGAAAAGTTTGTTTTCTGTCTCGTGTATCTTATCAGGGAGATCGTGAAGAGTCTGGAGCGAAAACAAAGCTTCAGAAACGACGGTTGAGACGGAAGCGGAAGTGACATGGACAACGCAGTTCCCGCTCGCGTTGGCGAGTTATTTTGCGTGGGTGGGGTGGAAGTGTTGAAGGAATGACCGCCACCCTGCAAAGCTTCATCAGTCGCAGCTGCCGCAGTGGTTACAAGCGAGGGGTGGAGAACAAGAGGACAAGAGTCTACTGTTATTTCGCTGCCGGTGGAGACATGAATTGAATGGAAAGGATCAGTTTCTTCACTTCACAGGGACATTTTCTCTTCAATGTATTTTCAGAAATAAATAAAAATAAATAAAATTTATTTGTCAAAATACCGTTTCAAACTGCGTAAACTAAATTACTTTCCGGAAACGGTCAAGGACCCAAGATCAATTACGGATTTAATTGTTATAAAAATGTTTTGTTTCCGCATCTCCTTTTGAGAAGCTATAAACCAATTTAATTTCAACTCATTTAATTACAATATTTTAATAAGATATTTTTTCATTAATTTTCCTGTTTGAAAACCTGCTTGAAAAGAAGTCAATGTAGTGTGCCATATTTTTTCTGTTTTATGTTAATATGACATCATTTTCTAAGGTAATTCGCATTCGATCGGCAGTATTTTGAATCAAGAGAAAACTATTTTTGTAGATTGCTGTTGTTTCGAACAATCCACCATGTTAATCGCAGCCGTTCCATCTGACATTGAAATGGGAACCAATTCCCGCGTAACAAATTATTATCGAGACTGATACTCTAAGGGCTGCTGAGACGGAGTAGGGTTCAAGGGGGAGGGGGCAGTTTCCCTCGGATTCCCACGAAATGGAGTCCTTCAGGGAACCTCCAATGTTAGGTGAATCGCATTTTCAACACAAAATTAATAAAAACTGTCACTGGAAAAACAATTACTTCGTTATTTTTAGCTCAAAGGAATAGTCCCCAAAGGATAAAGACAGTTTTAAAATTACTGTTAACTGAACAATTAGATTTTTTGTGGTAAATTTTCAAAGTACTCTTTTGTACATTTATAAAGTATCTCAATGGATATTTTATGAAATACCAAGTACAATAGGTCTACAATATGTTTGTTTTTTATTTAAAAGTATTGAAATATTATAGTACGCTTATTTATAATTAAACCACCTGATTGGAGGGAGGAGTGTAAGAGGTCAGAAGGAGAAAGGGGAGGGCCGAGGGGGCCTGCAAGGCAAGATCTGCCCAAAACTCCCTAAGTACATTCAGCGATCTGATTTTCCTGAGTGTTCGATTGAAAGGGTAAACGAAATTATGGACCAGCACATCTGTCAACTATTGTAACGATATTGCGAAGAAAAATGAAGCAACCAACAAACGAAAAGTATATAAAGAGTATTCTTATTTTTATTATTATTTTATTATTATTATTTTATTGTTATTATTATTAAAGAAAATCTTAATTACGTTCAATATACAGACATGCAAATCAGGAATAAATAAATAAATTGAAAAAAATAGTTAAAGATCTTCACCTAATAGTAGAATAAATTTCTTAATAGCGACTACTTTTACAAAAGCTGATCATTACTACTTTTGAACATCTGACAGTCCTGGTTGCACTCTTTATTAGGCACAAAGGCTCTTATACACGTGCTCATGATCCTGCATCCTTCTGCATGTGTTTCTATTGCAAGGTTTCTAGCAGCACCGTCGACGAGGCGCATCGAGAACTGTCGGGGCGTGTACAACAGCTGATGCCGAAAACGAACAGCTGGCGAGGACACGCCACATACACGCATACTGCACGGACGCACGGAATCGGAAATCCATGAAAAGGTTCGCAAATTATGGGTTTTTATATTTTTATGATACGGCTCATAATAATTTTACGGAATAACTCAAAGACGAAAATCGATTTATACATTTTTGTGGAAATCTTTTAGTGTATTGGATACTTTTGCTACAATTAATGCAACCTTATCTCACGAGTAACGAATGTTTCAAATCCACATACGTAGGTAAGTCAATAAATATGTCGCAAAACTGGATAAAGGCAATTATAATCAAAGTAACTTCCTGGCATTTATCTCTCTTTTCGACAATCACCCAGTGCATTTAGACACTTATCTTTGCAAGGTGGTAAAGAAGTCTTTTGTTTGCGGTTGAAGCCAACGAGTAACCTCTTGGATTTCGCCTTCATTCGAAATCACTGTTTCAAAATCACGACCATTCGAACGATTTTTTAGGGGCTCAAACAGATGAAAATCACTGGGAGGTAAGTCAGGACCGTACGGTGGATGTTCCAGACGTAATTTAAAGCGCTCGTAACTTAAAACTGTATAAGGTAAACTGGCTATATATTTTCCCTCGTATTATAATTATTAAATATGGAAAGTAACCAAGAATTAGGGAAAGATTCGTGAATATATCTTCTTGTGGTAAAAGAGGGAAAGCTATCTAAAAAGTGATCCTATCGTAGTCGCGGACGTACCGTGGATCCTTGCGGAACCCCATTGTGTCACCTGGCTGTCTCCGCTGCTTCCTCCGTCTGTGTGCCCGGGCCCACCCTGCTTCTAGGGCATCTTCTTCTGCCTCGTTCCGAGGGCAGGAGGTGCCATGCCGACTCAGCTGCACCTTCCGCGCACGCGCCACTCACTCCCTCATCGCTGCCTCCAGGGATCCTCAGGGGTCGGGTTTCACTTTGGAGCCGCTTCCAGACGGTCAATGCTACCGGGAGCCGCTCCTCGGCATAGAGACAGGATCACCTGCGCCCCCTTCCCCTCTCCAAGGACGACCTACTCCTTCACTTTCTTTGTCCTGCTAGATCGTGTGGTTGGTTTTAGGGATTTATTATCTCCGATAATGACTTTTATATCTCTCAATACCTTTATACAGTGGCGGATCCATGGGGAGGGGGTTATAGCCTCCCCCTTGAACTCTCAACGGAAAAAGGTATACTTTGCCACTTTAAACATTTAAGAAATGTAATTACACTTAATATTAATTGTTGATTATCTATTTGATGAGTATTTAATTTTATAAATTTTATTTTAAATAAATGTTGTAAAACCAAATTTAACAGGAATGCTTCCCAGATCCCTCCCCGGTTATCCATCATATATAAATATAAAATCTTTCCTTCATAGAGTAGCCTAAGTTCAAAAATTGAAATGATCAGTCGGAGATTTTACATTATTCATATTTTGATAAATTAGCTTATTTTGTGCGTGTGTATTTTTCGCTGTTCCATTTCACACACTATAATTTCAATGAAATGTTAGATTTCATAGAATATAAGTATGTTTCCTCCTTCAAAGCTTTGAATCAATCTTCCAAATTATGATCTCGATAAAGAATACTGGATAAAATTGGGGGCAAACATATGGGGAACGAAAAAAGACTATCTCCCTTGAAACGACAAAAGTCGCCTAAAAGTCTCAAAAATCTTCAAATAAATTATTTTACCTAAATAGATGTAAAAAAAATTATCTTATACATGATATCCTTATGAACCATCCTCATGAATTAAAACCCCTACTCACTGAAAGCATAATTAAATATCACCTTCTCATTTATTAATAAAAACGGTAAATAATCAAGGAAGAATGTTGCTTCACAGGAGTTATTTTTATTATATTTAACAACAGGGTAAATAAAGATCATTACGTTAAATATTTTAATTTTGTTTATTTTTATTAGTATCGGAGTAAAATCAAATAAACTTAGCAAAATATTTGTATTTGTTCAATCATTCACACAGAGGAATGCGAAAAATGGAATGCGAAAAATTTGTTGAAGTGTAGTTAGAATGCTTGAGAGAAACATTTTATTCACAGCAACTTCAAGAAAACCCATTCCCATAACTTTCATCTTCAGGAGCAATATGGTTACATGAATCATTAATTCACGCAACTGATAAAATTATAAGTACCTAACTTACCTATACAACAGGTATTCAGCATTATATTTTTGTGGATTTTACACAGTGTTTGCTCGCAAGTATGACACTCTTGGACTGCATCTACTAATCACTAAAAGAAATGCAATGAATTCTGTTAAGATTAATTTAAATGGACTTGGCGTATAACAGCTGATAGCGAATGAACATTTTATCTTCCTTGAACAGTCTTTTTTTCTAACATTCCTTCGAATATTGAATTTCTCACTTTCCTGACGAGCCAATTCTACATTATAATATTTTCATGCAAATTAATTTACCCAATATTGTTCATGTGGTTTTAGGTGTTGATACACTTATGTTGTGAGTTCTTTATCTTTCTTTTTTATTTTTGAAACATTAGTCCAAATCTGTAGTATTTTTGCGCCGAAAAGAAAAAGGATTTGATTATTTTATATTCTTAAAGTGGTGAAATCATAGTATAAATCTAACAGAATTTTTCTTATAGTTTGCTTTTACTTTTTCATATTGTTTTTCAAAAAGTTCAAATAATTTTTTGAGTATATATTCTGGAAGGACTTAATTCGTTTTGTGAGACAAAATAATTTAAAAGATAAGAATTTGAGGACGTCTTTTGACTTTAGATTTTCGTAATTTCTGTACAGACTACTCCGTTGAGATTTATCGATTGACTTGCTCATTCATGAACACAGAATAAGTAATAGAACCATGAACGTCTTGACCGGTTGTTGCTCTTGAATAGCAGAATATAGGTAAAAAACAAATTTTTCGAAATTTCCAAAAGGCGGGGATTGTTATGGAATTTATATTTTCAACTAGTGGTGGACAAATATCTTCTGGTTTGGTTTTCCTTGGCACCATTTTATGTTGCTGAAAGTGGAATTTGGAATATCCAAAGCCAGAAATAAGTTAGTTAGAAAAATTATTTTCAGGTTTACAAGTTTTTTGAATCAAGGAAGAATGAGGGTTTCTTGCTAAAGAAAAATCAAAATATTTTAAAATATATTTTTATTGGAAAATTAATAACATACCGTGTACATTTGTAAATATTTATTTTCGTAGATTAACGGTTACTACGGTGAAGGAAATATAAATATAGTGTTGCACGTGTAGTGAATAACTTTTATATTTCTTTAGAAGGGCCACATGTTGACGGTGACTGTAGTCTGTAAACGTTTTCCTTGTCCAACCCTGCGGACTATCACCCATATCACCACAGCTTGTCCCTCCGCCGCGCGGGTAGAAAAGTTGAATCATGCGTAAGTTGAAATGTGCGGACCCCATCAAAACTCTTCAAGGCTTTGACATATCGATACGAAAGAAAGCGCTCGAGTCCTTTATACTTACGTCTCTAGAATTTGTATAAAACATACTGTGACACGAAAAAGAAGAATTTCGCCAAAGATAATTATAAAAATTGTTCCTTTTGAATCGAACAATGCCAGTTATGGATGTTGTCATGATCAGCGATTAAAAGAATCGTAATTCATGACGATTAACGTAAACATCTCATGTTGTAAAGCTTTTCGTCCTCTCGCGAGTATAACAAAGCATGAGAGAGAAACATCGGAAGAAGATATAACAATTCTCTCTGCCTCTCCCGTAAAGAGAATGCTTCGACAGAAGGAGCGGAGAAAGAGATGAAGGGGCTGGGGAAGGAAAAAGCATGCTCTTGGAGACAACCCCATTCACGATGTGTCTCTCGAGACAGGGAATCCCCGAGGCAGCGAGAGCGCGATCGAACAGCACTCTGCAGAGCTTTTTGAGAACCATCAGTCTTACCCCCTCCCAAAGATACCTACCTTCCTGAAGAGGCGGTTTCCTTCGTCTATGTCCTTCAAGAAGCTTCTTTTTTATCGTGAATGTATTCTTAATCAAAATTTAAGACTAGAAGTGATCATTTATCAATAGATATAGATTTTTTCCCACTTTTTTCCTTCTCTAGATAAGAGAATTACGTAAAAGTCGAACTAGGGTCGTGAAATTCCAACAAGATCTACAGCACGTCTAATGAAAATAGCTCATATTTACTCATTTTCAAATGACACATTTAGAAAACAATTATACAAGTTGGAAAAGAATTTAACAACGAAAGACCTGCTAACCATAACAAAGGAAGAGTTAATTGTTTTTTTATCGGAAAATCAATATTGAAGTTTAGCTTTACATATATCGAAAAGTTTAGCTTTAAAATACCTATCCCAAAAGTCGCAACAATACGTGCCATTCATTGAATCATTTCTCTTAAATTGTATTGATCGGACTGGTGTTGACAGATTGTTCATCACAAACAATAAAAGGGTTTGTCACTAGGTCATTCTTTATTGAAGTATAAGTTATCACGCGTTGCGATACGATATACAAGTGTGGAAGAATGATCTACGATAAGCTAATCTCTCAGAACACTTCGTGTGAGGTAACAGCGAAACAGTTAAAACTTAAAGCTGTAGACTATTCATCAATGGAAAAATGATATGTACATTTTGTTACCTGGGGTTCATACATAGTCAATGCTACACAGTTTTTTAAGAATAAAAACAAGCGTACTAATGTAATTGAAAAAATGAAAGGAACCAAGTCAGAGAAACTCAAATATTTTTCTGATAACGGTAATCTTTACGCGTCGCGAAAATTGCGCAGGGGTCTGTACACACGGGTAGCAGGAGGGTTAAATATGTTGATATACGAATGAAAGATTGAAGTTATTGTATTAAATATATATCAAACAATCAAAATTGACAAATATGATCTGTTAATATTTAAAAATATTTTGGGACGTTATATACTTATAAAGGATTGCGTGGTGTACAGAACGAATCTATTGGAACGAATCGGAATTTCAAAAGTTTCAATTTCGAGGTAACGATGGAAAAAAAAAAAAAGACACGAGTCCACGGTAGAGAGAGAAAACAATTAAACCCGTGGACAAGTAAAACTCACCTCCGCGATCTAAGAACTGTGAAAACACACTTCAGAGACAAAAAGAGGAGCAAAGCTTTTATGGACGTAACGGAAGTGGTCGTCCCTTGCCGGAGTCGCGAGATGGTGAGTCAACACAGATGGCCAGCGGCGCAGCGGCACGGCGCGTGCGGAGAAATATCACCACGGAGATTACACGGGGATTTCTTCAGAGGACGCACTTTGAGTCATCACGAAATTTCAACAGATTTTCTCTCTATGCGGCGAGATTACAGCTCTGTAAGGACGAATTTCTTTTCATACCTTTCTTTATAACTACAGATTTATTCTTATACGTTCTTTAACAAATCTATGTTATTTTAAGTGAAAGCAAGGAATTCCAAAAATATATCTCCATTTCTGGAATACAAGACGATCTAGGAATGATATTTGAAGTTATGACATCAACGGAACAATTTGTTTTTCATCAATAGTTATTATTAAAGACCGTCCCTTGCTTGCTTCCGGAGAGTAAATTAGATTATTGTCCTCCACGTGGTCATACGCAGTTTGTACTGTTTTTTTGACAATAAATTTATTTATAATAATTGAGATGTGTGCCAGAAATGACAGACTTCAAACGGTGAAAGGGTTTGAACAAATCTGATGGCATCTCACATGAGGTAAGGGAAATCAATTTTATTAAATTAGCGTCTCACATTAAAAAATAAGATAAAATGAATTTGGTTGCCTGAAATGGCTGTGATAAGAAAAATCTTTGCTTTGAAGAGTGTCTATCAATGATTGAATTGACTCCGAGTTAATAACAAACATTTTGAATAAAAATAAAAAAGGAACCCATGACCCTCCCTCCTCCCCCCAACGCTTCCTCGTTAGCAAAATCCTTGCTACGTTCCGGGCTGGTTGAAGCCGCATCCTCGACGGTCTTGTTGATGACCCTTGAACCCTTGGGGGTATCGTTGCTGTGTCACTCGCTTTGGATGTTTCTCATGAATGGTTGTGAAGATAGCAAAAGAAGATAGCGGTTAAGAAAATAAATATCTGCATAATGACAAATAATACGAAAGTCGTAAATTCAGGTCTCAAAATGTAGGAAGAATCGATGCATCTTAAGCTGGGACCAGCACTCAAAGTTAGTCAAATCACCGGGATGTATAATTGTTTTCTTTATTTTTATTATAATTGTTATAAAAAACACAAAATTAATGATAATAACGAGAAAAAAATATTTTATTTATATATATGCGTTAATAGAACAATACAAACAATTTTCAGGAACTCTGTTGACTCGTTTGAAATAAACAACGTATAAAAACATGGCGGCCGAATGCAACTGATTCGTCATTTATACATCTTACCTCCGAAAAATGAAATATCTTTCTCAGATGTTCGGTGACCTATACATAAAAGTGACGTAAAAAACACTAGAAAATTTACTACAAATCAGAGTAAATTTTATCACTTTCGTGATTAAAAAGTTGGTCTTATTTTGTAAATAAGTGTTTTCTCCATAAGACGCAATGTATTTCACAATCAAATATAATTGCAATGATTTCATGTAAATGGCCGGTGAGGTATGCTTTACAACTTGAAATCACAATAAGTACATGTTACTCTGTATATTTACGCCGATTTGAGATATTTTAGTGATTTAACACGCTAGTACTACCTTATGTATTTATTTCATATCAATTATTCTTAGAAGGGATTCTCTCAGCAGAACTATTAGATTATTAGGGGTATTCTCTCCGCTATTTCAGCTTAGTGTCAGTTTGGTGTCTTACGTGCCCTAAAATCCGATATTCCTTCATCCAAATCATGTGAACAGGTGGAAAATCAGATCTCGTCACATAACAAGTCATAAATTTATCAAATCTTGTGGAATTGAAATCCTCCGAACATATGTTCCTTTGCACGAGATGATGTATCAAAATGAAATGTCAGACATTTTGCTTGAAGCCTGAAATTCGTCAAATTTGCAGTATATATTTTTTCTTTCCGATTATGCAGTATGTATGTGGAAAGTATTGTAATCGGTGAAAAATAACAAGAGATCTCTTCGGGCCATTATGAATTGCCTCCAAGAGTATTTTCAATTTTTTATCTTCGTGTATATCTTGGAGTGTCCTTATTTTGTATTAGCCTATGAGGCAATTGCAAACAGCTCACGGTGGAAGATAATTTTGGCAAACTACACGAATTGTCAGATATGTAGGTAAGGAGAAAACTTTAAAATAATTTATCCTCAAAACCTTAAACATTTAACTGTTAAATATAATGTTGAGTTTGATTATTATTATTAATATATGTATCTTTTTTTTAATAAATTATTTTTCGATTTATACTTCTATAGCAATGCAGGCTGTTTAGTACCAAAATATTTTTTTAAGAATTATATATTATAAAGTTGAGTGGGGCACACTTCAGGTTTTTTCTTTGGTACTGTTGACGAGAAATACAATTTTGCAAATCAATTTGCTTGGAAAAAACAATCTACAATATTCTCTTTCCCATTCGATTTCATACAACGGTGAGTAAACTTTTTCCATTTCCGATAAGCTGAAAATTGAAAGCGACGCCATGAAGATTTCGTGATAATAAACGGTTCGGTATTGTTTGGTTATTTCGAAAACACGAGTAGTCATTATTGGGTCGTTTTCCCCTTCATCTCTTCCGTCGTGTCATGTGCGTGAGACAGCGTCCACCGGATGTGCGTGAGTGCGTACGGCATCGAGCAACGAACGCATCTCACCCTTGCCACTCTCCGCACCCCTTCGGCGTCTCGTCGCCGTGAGAATTCCGCGGCGTTTTAGCAGCATCCGCCACACCTGCTTCCCGCCCACACAGCCATCCTCTACTCCCTTCCACTACCCCTTCGCATAGGACAATAGTGGCTAGAACTTGGTTCATTCGGTTCTGACTTAAATTATCACATATCCTAAGTTACCTCTACATCTTTACTCAAAATATTTTTCTCTCCCACCTCTCATTCTTTTGCTCCTTCTGTTCCGCGCTTTCATTCTCTCTCACATTCTTTCTATTTTACAGCACAAGAATATCAACGAAACAAATCTATTAATATGTATATGCCAACATTCATTAAGATGTATAAAACTAATTTTTATTTAAGATTGTTTGTTTAAGTCTTTTGTAATTGTTATTTAATTTTTGCTATAGTTGCAACATTACATAATTTTATGGTTTGTAAATGTAGTATGTCTTGTATAAGTCAATAATTTTATGTAATTATTATTTCAGTAATTAATTTGCATATTTTTTATTTTCGTGATTATGTAATACTGTTTTTTACATGTTTGACAATGAGCCTCCATCGCGATTGAAGTTTGCTAGGTTTTTCTCAATCGCTTACGAAATTGGGTCTTCATGAGACTAAACAAAGCGAAGAAATTTAAGGAATGCTTGATTGCTTATTAAAAACCATGTCATGTAACTAAGGGATGTCAAATTGTTTAGTAATTAGCTGATGAAGACTCAATCGAGAACCGAAACGTTTGCAAAAAAAACTCAATAAAAAACACAATGGAATACTCGACAAACTAAGATGCTTTCTCATAAATAACTTCAGACTATATAACTTCCATTATGCATAAACGAAGCAAGAAAAATAACTTATTACCTTCGGCACGTTGTTCCTTTCGCATTTGAGAAACATTTTCATCCGACCCCACAGGAAAAATTATGCCTCGATAACTAAAAATGTTTGTAAAATTTGTAAAATCCATTTTGATGTGGAACATTCTTTAGGAATAATGTATTTTTGTTGAATTTCAAAAACAATTAAATAACTATATTGAAAACAAAAAACGAGGCAAAGAAGTAAATTAATTGACGGGCAAAAAGAAACGCAATTTTCTTTAATTACCGCAATATTCGCGTAATTGTTCTTTTTAAGTGAGTTTGCTCTATAACAGACTAGTTTCACATATCCTCAAATTGCGTATGGATTGTGTCATGGACTGTCTCATGGCACCTACGAAATTCGTTGTATGTTTTAATACATAGAATGTTTCATCAACATAAATTAGTCGTTGAAATTCCTCCGCAACCTCTACGCGGTACCTTGTATCTCCATTAGAACCCATCCCCTCTCAAACGTTCCCCCATCCTGTAGAATTCCCCCTTCTCTAATGCTCGTTCCGTGCAATATGGCCAGAAACAATCATCTTCGCCGCGTTATTCCACCCCCGGCTATGCGATGTTTTAGTCCGTGCGTGCCCACCTGCACGAGGGGACGCTTCCCCCCTCCCCCCACGCATCGTGCCCCTTCTATCTTTTTCTACGCTGCCACTGTAATTTACCGCCATTACGGCGAGTGCGTCGAAGAGCAACCCTGCCTGTCCTGCTAGCCGATCCTCAATGGCGTTCTCTGATTGGGTGATGGTAATTACGTATTTCTTTGTCGCAACTTCTATAAGCTGCTTTGGGCTCCTGAGTAGAAGCGAATGGGACGAGGGTTACACGTCATGACAAGAGTCAGTTGCGGCAATTTCTTTCAGTAAGTTGCTGGTTATCAGCCATGATGATATACTGGGATTGATTATATCTGCCAACTCATGATAAAATATCTGGGATTGGTTATCTTTCGCTTGGACGATTTAAACACAAGAGTTTACTTGATATATGTATATCAACATTATTTGTACAATATTTTTCGTACAATGAAACTTTCTTTTGATGCATCCGAAATTTCTTTCTCCCTTAAGTGTATCTCGACTCAAGGAGCTGAAAAGGAAAAAGATTCTATGAGTTACTAAGAAGTCAATCAAAAAGACATTGAGTACAAAAATAAGGGAGTGATATTGAATTAATAATGTGGGGAGTGACAAGATGATAAAAAAAAGTGAGGAAAAAAATTTATGTCCGAATATACGAGTTAGTACAATTATGTGACTTAGATGTTCATACAAATGAGGAAATCAATTACTATCTCTGACGGGTTGAGTTCTTATGACTTCACTATTGTCGGGTTTCGAATATTGTGGGTAAATCGCTCCTGGATTCCTATTAACATCTAATCAAAATATTAGTCATATTCAACTGTCAAAATAGGGGTGAATCAAACAAAAATCTTTAACACTGAAACAGGATGGCCAACAATAATTTGCAATGCGTGCGCAACCATGAAAAAGTGAAGAAAGACACTTAGCAATATGTTCATCAACAATCTACACACTGATTTTAACACTATTTCCATAAAATTTCTTTTTAAAATGCTATAACATTTCAGAATCGAAGTTCATTGTATACTTTCTTCAGTTCCCTATAACCTTGTGTGCATTATTCGCTTCCGGGTGCTGAAGGCTATACGTTTGTCCGTTTCGAAAATCCAAATCTCTTTAGCTACAAAAATTCACGTATGGAAGTACTATTGCAAGATATTACCAGGTAAAGTGCGTAGGTGGTGTTCATAACACAGCACAGAATGTTATTCTCGATATCATTTCTGGCAGCATCGACTTGAGTACTTCCTAGTTCCAAGAAACCATTTGAAATTTTCCCAAACGACATAAATTTGAAGAATTATTATTTTATTTATTTATTTATTTACATTCGAACCCAGTACCAGATCAAAAATGACAATACCTGAGTTATTAACTTCTATAAATTTGGAGAATAGAAAACGTGTGAAAATCTGCACACTTACACCGAAGTCCAATATGAGCTTTCTTGCACGTATCCTTCATCATTTCACGCCACCCAACCAGCCACCTGCTTTATCCCTTTGCTTGTCGCGGGAGGTGACAGGGTCGTTCATTAGCGCCTGGAGCTACACTTACGTTCCCGGATAACGTGAAAGACGTATCTGGCGACGACATTTAGAATTATTACTCTCACCTTATTTCTCCCGAATATTACGCTCCTCACTTTCATTTTAACTTTTTGAATACGACTTGAGTCGAATATTCAAATAACGAAATAATTTCTTGTTTTGTAATATTAACGATGTGTGTCCAGCACAGTGTTGCAGAATTGGAATTCGGAAATAGATTTCTGTCGATCTTGTTGAGAAGATTAATTTATTTTAAAAAAGCAAAAAAAAAATTTTTTAACTTTCCGTTAATAATAATATGCATTGTGTCTGCGTGTATAATTAATAATTTCAACTAAAATAAACTAAACTCAACTACAATAAACAGACTATTTTCTTCACAAAGCATCAATTTAATAAACAAATTTTGAAAACAAAAACAACAATTCACACGACATTTAATTCTTCTAATAATAGTCTCACTATTAGTGGTCTTATTTTTATCCTATTAGTTTTATTTTATTTTCATCTTATTCGCATTACTTAATTTTGAATCAATTTTAACGTTACTGACCATTCACAAGGATGATTTTCTGTCGATATTGGTCAATTGTTTGGTTTTTTCTTGGCACTCCTTGGTATAAGTTCTTTGCCATCACTGTTCATGTTTAACGCCCAGCCCTACCTCATTATGCATTCATCTTTCTACACCTGATTATGTTACCAAACGGTATCGAATCGTCGTATGAAATAGTTTTGTATTTGTCATTTGACAATTAAATGAAATTTTGTGAAGGAAATTGTCTATTTTCAGTAAATAATATGGGAAAATTCTGTTGCAATTTCATTCAATCTACAAGAACGTAAGAACGTGTGTCAACGAATTTGAACTGTGATATACGAAATAAGGGAATTCGGCTCCATCTGTTGTTCTCTTTCCTCCTCGCTGTCTGCGATAAGAGCGTTCCTCCAGAAGTCTCCTCGCCCTCTAACCTGCCAGTGCGCGCAAAGCGACGGGGCTGTTAATTACCGCGCAGAAACAAGGCGCTCAGAGTTATAGTTCTCTTGGGCGACACGCCAGCGAATGCAGACCTAAACGTGTACAGGGTGCGCCAGATCTAGCAAGGAATTGGGTGCACACTTTCGTCATCCACAAAAATGAGCTTGATAAGATAGCTGATAGATATATTATGCTGGAATTAGGAAATGAAAGAAAGACATTACACCTTTTAAAAAAAATTAAAACGTCAGAAACGACAATGATAAATTACCCCGCAATGACCAAATTTAGAAATGAGTGATCTTATTTTTTTAATTTATTTAATGTCTTTTGGCGAGAATGAGTCCGGCTCTTCCACTTAACCGTTGGGCTTGGGAGAGAGAATTGGGAAGGAGAGATGTTGGGTTGCCGGGAACATATGGTACCGAACCGACATTTGCCTGGAGTAAGCGAGGGATACCTCAGTTGAGGGTTTCTACCGCTCAACGGGATTGTGAAATAAGCGAAGACGCTACTACTAGACCACCACTGACGCTGATCTTAGTTGATTGAGTCTTGTAAATAAAAAAACGCCACATTATATGGCGTCATAAAACAAAAACAAAAATCACTTTCAACATTTACCTAACATTCAGTACTTCTGTTCACTCACGAGGTGTGTCAAAACGTTATACAGACCATCTCTATACAAGGAATATAGCCAGGATTTTGCTAAGTGGAGGTTTTGATCGAAAAAATCTCTTGCAAAAATTCTTATTTTATTTTTGTTCAAAATGTTAATATTAATGAAAACTCAGTACCAATTCAATAATTGATATATAAATGCATTTAATCTATAATAATTTATGAAAAATTTCCCCACGGTAATTGTATTTTTTTTTTTCAAATAATTTGTCAAGGGAATAGAGGGGACCATCACCTGGTTCCCCCTTATCGAAGTCCTTGAAATCTCTCGCCTACACGCAGAGAAATTTAAAATCCTGATACTGCGAATGTGCGGTAGAATTTTGTCACATTCCGTATATGCATGCACCCTTGAAGGGACGCAATAATTAAGCTTTACGCTGAGAGTGGGGTGAGGGTGGCGTATTCGGGTCATAATGGCAGTTTTAACGCCGCTGGTCGCTGGGCAGCAGTGGTGCGCCGAGACGCAGAGACATAGCGCTGATGTGCTCCTTGCGTGACCTCGTCTCCACTGCTCACCGAGGCCCAATGGTTCTACCACCTCTTCACTTCCTCCTCTTCCCACTTCCCACTTCCCACTTCCCCTTTCTACACGATGACGTTGTGTCTTGACTCTCCCCCTTCCATCGCCTCCATCTACACCGAGAACATCATTTCACCTATACGTTTTGTTAATGGTGCTCAGATGTCCCGAAATAATCATTTTAGCCTCTTTCTCAGGCTTCTGTACTTCTCTTGGCGGTTTAATGGAGACCGTATCACTAACTCAGAAATGTTATAGGTACCTTCACTACTGACTTCTCCAGTTTGTTTCGTAATTCTACTTAAAATTTATCATTGTAGCTATCTTATCCTCGGAACTTGTCCTTGAACTATTGTGTAAATTATGAAGACTTGGGATTAATATTCTCCCTGACGATAATATTTTGAATGTGTTAATAAACCAAACCTTCCCTAAAATACAAATCAAACGATATAGTGCGTTCGTACGTACTTCGATGTGGTCAACACGTGAGAGACGACGCTAAATACGCAACGCTAACGTAATGTTTCTCTGGTTTAAAATTCACTAACTGACAATAGCCGTTCGTAGCAAATCAGTATTTTCTAAATAATAAGTTTGGATTTAAAGAAAAAATTATGCATAAAAAACTTGTACACTAAGTCAGAAACAAATGTTTAGCCTAGTTAGTAAAAAAAACTATAATAATGAAGCGTGTCTTGATCAAAGATCCATCTTTCATTCAAGTGTCGCATACATCTGCCTGCCTCTTACAAGCCCGAAAAAAGAGGAGTTATTTCGTTGGCAATGCGCTGCAATACCAAACTTAGACAATGTGTCCGCTGTGGAGTACTCTCGGAAGCGCTCCTCTGCCTCGACACTTGATCAGCAGATGAACGGCAGATGCCGCCGCCTCCTACAGAAGTGTTCCACTTAAAGCGTTCCCGCGCGCGCGAGTCGCATCTCCACAGCTACTGTCCAATTAGCCCCTCTGCCAAAGAGCTCCCGCTGTGGCCATCTGGCGTTGCATTCTCCCTCATTGCTTTCACTCTTTCCTCTACTAATATCGCCAGGGGAGAGGGGAACATGGGTCATGTGGAGGTACGTGTCACGAATGATGCAAATTCACATGATTTTTTTCTCATATTTTAAATTTATTTTTTAGCAATAACTTTTAATGTATTTACTGTTTATTGGTTAAAATATTATGATTCTGATAATTAGCATAATAGGTTGAAGCAAATTTCCATGCTGATGTCACAGATAACAGCATATTGCCCTACAATTATGTTTTATTTTTGTTGCTGACATACAACTGGATATTGGTCAGTATTACAAGAAGTTTAACCTGTACTTTCTTTTGTAAATTTGATGCTGGAAATAAACTTATATATTTCGCACCCAAAAAATATTCACAGACTTATTTCTACTAGATTTTTCCTCAAGGTAACGTCCCCAAAGTGTTCCTTTAAGAATGAGAGGAATTGCCACTACAGAGAGAAATACTCTCATATGCAGATGAAGTTTGTGGAAGTTTCTTCTTCGATTTAGAATATACTCTCAATGGTAGATTAAGCTTACAGATGAATCGCATTGAACTGCTGGATACTCCTCCCACCCTTCTCCCTTTATTCCCACGTGAAACCTCTCCTCCGATTAAGCTAGGGCCACACAAATGCCAAGCCTCACCAAAGAATCATCGTTAAAAATTTGCGAACAAGATTTTCAAAACAGTATTTCAAATGAAAACTTTGTATAATTTGCATCTTCTCTGTTACATTTATTAATATTAAATTTTGTTCAATAAAATATCAGTCATTTAACAAATGGAGAAACCGTAACAAACCTTTTTGTTGAAATTGAAATACGTGGAACACACATTTGATCTATAATTCTTGTTCAACAGTACCAGAGCAATCTTCATAGCTTTATTGAAATTAAAATAGGAATAAATAATGTATAGCTACATGCCCGACATATTATACGCTACCTAATATAACAACAATATTACATAGTGGCATTAATAACTTAAACGCACGTAGGATGCTGTTAAAAAGTATAGGTTATAATTATAATAAAAACTTGAATAAACAAAATTTTATGCTCACATGTCTATTATAATTTTATACTTATTGCTCGAATTATATCGCCACACATTTGCTAATACACAGATTTGATCGAATCACGAGATAATTTACGCACATTACTGGTGTTCTTCGATGAGCGTCGAAGGAGGTTCCTTTGTCTTGGACTCGGGGCTGGAAGGACCTTGTCGTTCGCATCGACCAGCCTTCACCACTCGCCAACGATCAACTTTGTAAGGTACTTGTCAACGGTCACCAGTGAATGACCTAGGTTCTAATCATTGAACGAATTTTCATCGAATTATTCCACTTTTTAAAGAAATTTTGAAAGGATTGGATGAGAGGAATTGTGCTATAAGGTTGAGAATATGTTTTGGCGCACCCTAACGATGCTGTTTCCAATTGTGTACCACTCAACATTCATTCATTCTATTTGTGGATTTTGTTGTCTCTCTGCTCCGAATTGGGGGTTTTATGATTCGGGAAGTGACTAGAATGTCTTCTCTCCAGCAACTATTTGAACTCTCCTCGTAGAAGTTTCCTCAACTTCCTAAGATAGAGTAAGATACTATAATGGAAATATTATAGGGAAGCATAGTAAGAGGGAGCGCGCTCCAAATAATTCTTTTTGGACTTTCTTCTTTTATATTATACAATTATTTGACAATACTGTTAATATATTTGATGACTCGTTAACAACGAGGATGGTCTTCTGGCAATAGACTCTTTTCCATTGCATTTCGACTCAATCTAAATTGAGGTATGTTCACTTCAATCAATGCAAGTGTACTTAAGTTGATGGATCGTGGGAAACATGCCAAATAGTTTAAGAGCTCTGGTGATTCCTTGGAAAAAAACATACTATGCAATCTGTTAAGTATATAACAAATCCCAAGTACACCCTCTTTGTCCTGGTTAGTGGTTGGATATTCTATATATCCGTATACTAACCCCCAAGGACTCCTTGGGATATTCAACCCTTCCAATTCTTCCTAGCAGCAATCCATGTCGTTTGCGATGATTGATGGCGCGTGTCAAGTGTCTAACTGGCCAACGACGGCGTCCGTGATAACAATCGTCGCAACTTCAGTCACAGACTATTCCCCCTCCACCGCCCCAACAGCAATGTCTCACTCGGGATCTGGGAACTTCGCTTTCTTGTCCCTTAAATGCGCTTTTTGCGAGCTTCTGAGTCATATATTACGACGACGACGACTATTTAGCTCTGTCAAGGCTAACTCGCGTTCAGAGTGAATGGGAATGCTTTATAGCGCGGCCACAAACTCGGACCAGCATTTTCCATCATCACATTTCTTGTTTCCTTAGCGTTCTTACATTTTTCAAATTTATTTCTCAAGCTCAAAATAGAGTGGTTTAAACTGATTCCCTATTGGAAAATTAATAATTATTTAAGATATCTTTTTATTTCAGTTATTCATTTAAGAATGAAATATATATATATATATATATATATATATATATATATATATATATATATATATATATATATATATATATATATATATATATATATATATATATATNCTGGGTTTTCGAAGAACATACTTAGAAATTCCACAAAACAATCTGGATCATTGTTTTTAATTTGTTTCAAACGTAATATTACCTTTTTCGAAATAAAACTATTACGTGGTCTGATGTAGCAAGCAGAGATAATAATTAACAGATATTTACATTATAAGTTAGTAAGTACAATCTCATACCACACCCTATCTTCGTTTATTTCAAGTTTGTGTATTTATGTTCAAATGATAAGATTTTCCTCCAAAACAGTTTCCTTTATCCAAAATTACTTTGAATAATTTGACAAAGTATTCTAGAAGGCCCGAAGAGATGTAAATAAGTTCGTGACCTCTATTGAACTGTATCTATTGTGTTGTGTGTCGAGAGAAATACTTTGCGCATGCAAAGCATCGACGTTCGATCCCGATTCCCAAAATTTGGACGCACGTTATCCTTGATCACATTCGTTTACGTGTGAATGGATTGATTCTTTTTTACTCACCCATATCGAAAATGAAAAATACACTTTGCGCATCTCTTCTACGTATCCATCCCCATTGTTCACTACACGGAAGCCTTGTTCCGCCCTGTGGCCACCTGGGCTCCTTCCGGAAGGGCCCACGCACCTGCGGGCCCTCGCTCGTCCCTAGTTACCCTCACCCTCCCTCTGAGGACGTCGTTGAAAGCAGCCCTCGCCGATCCACGAGCCATACAGCACCGACGACACAGGGAAGGACTCTCCTCCGTGGGGAATTCGCTCGAATTTTCCCCTCAGATTAAGCATCTTTCACTCACCGATTATCCGGATAATATGGACTATAATAGCGACCAAATAATTTTCGGTTTTCCCAAGACCTTTGAATCGAGGAGATCATGTTTTTGATGTTTCGAGGCCGCGGATATCTTTTTTATGTAGGCGATTTAATACTTTCCCTAGTATTCCGAACCGCAAGCTCAAAATGAGTATCCTTAACGTATAGTAGGGGAAATAGATTTAATGTGCACGGGGCTAGAATGAGGCTAGGAGAGCTAGAAAAAGTTCATTTGTTAATTTATAGATGTGTTTCATGTGACTACATAATGTGTCATTAAGTCTAATTATTGTTTATTTTAGACTAGGCTATACAGTCGAAGAAAAATCAAAATGTACAGTAGAGGTGGAAAGTTCATTCTTAGATTTTATATTCAAAGTGTAAGCATATGTAAAGCGTAATTCCCCCATACACACGAACAGCTGGCTCACGACTGTTGTGAATATGGGTTGGATTCCCGGTTGGGAGCATTAAATAATAGGAACTACATACTTAAATGTAGCCTACTTTATTGATCTGGTTGAGTAAAAGCGCGTCCCTCAGCGGCCTACACCAGCTGGAATCAAAATACGAACAAGTTTCCCTCACCATGGATATTTCATGAGTGAGGGTAAATCCTTGCACAGACTTGAGCTTCAGATGCGCTCCTCCTTACAGTTAGTAGAAACGAAAACTATATTATCTCATGCATTGGTATTGAAATATCCCAAACTAGAAACAAGTGATAGAAATTCTTCATGAATCTGAGTTCGCGAAGTTCTCTTTCCGAAACTTCTCAATTAACCCCGTTTACTCGTATGACACAGGTTGTTAACCCCGTTAATTCGAGATCAGATTAATGTTTTGTCACGAAACTTACAGAACGGTTTCGTTAAGAATTCAATAAGAGAAAATTCCGACAATTCGTCTTTACCACTTACTATTTTGTTCTGACAAATAATTTACTGTTTGGTACGCAACTAGAGCAGATACTTTAACCCCCAGGTTCGACCCCTCTTAACTTCTTCATAAAAGGCAAGTTTCGCAGTTCTGATCGTGAGGTTTGTGATTTCTACTCAGACATTTTCTGAACAAAGTTGCGCAGTTAATATATGGCAATCTCTATAGCACCATCCACCGTCTCTATAGCTTAATTGATGTGAGTGAATCGAATCTGCACATTATCTCATGATATCGTATATATCACAAAATCTCAGGAGCTGGAACTGATCCAATTTTTACTTGTAACTACAATATTGATTGTGAGTGTTCCAACTTCTCACAACAAGCATTTTTTGAATAAATTAAATTAATTAAAATCTAACTCTCTCGAATTAAACTCAAAGATAAAAGGGAAATTTTTAGAAATAATATCCAAAGTTTCCGCCGGTTGTCGACAATTCCAAAATTGGGAAAATTCTGGAAATTGGGTAGCGCTGGTTTTAATTACTCTGACGAAGCCGTTTCAAATCTTGTTTTTTATAAATCTGCATAGAACGATGAACGATGTCTGAAGTTGTTTAACTACTGAAGAGCGTGGTAGCGGGAAGGGGAGAGGGGATAACCGTGGGCTGAAAGGGGACATAGAGAACAGGTATGAAGCCTCACAGAGACGCACCATAGAGCGCCATGAAACGTTATGCCCTTTGTGAGCGCAGTGTGCCACATCCGTACAAGTGCTTGAGCAATTAACCGTTATACATGCTGACAACAGCCAGCGGTGGGGGAGGGGGCAGGTGCCTCACTAGGGGTATGAACCCAAGACATTGCAGTTGTGTAATGACGACCACGCAACGGTATTGCCACTCTCTTTGATGAATGCATGCTCTACATCGGCACATGAAAAGATTTACAGTTTCCTCAAACTTCTTGCAAGAAATAATATTAAAAATCTAATGCACATTTTGATACTATATTTCAAAAACATTCTTTCAGTTGTCCGTCATGTCTCAATATCGAAATATGTGAATTATTTGTTTACAATGACGTCGATCAATCGCCAAATCAATTCTGGAGTTCCGATTGCATCGTGAAATCGTGAGACGAGAAATAGAAATTTAAAATAAAAAAGATTACAAAACCTGCCGAACATGACGAAAATTTGACAGCGGACACTCCTCGGCGATTCGCAACAATCTCATTGATCTTTGTATGATTCGAAAACTTTCCATACGCCGTGCATGAAGAATATAAGAAGATGAAACGCATGAAAATTTCTAACGTTTGCTTTTTTTCTTTTGTAACGTTTTTCAAGCAAATAGCAGATACTTCTAAATTAAGAAAACTGAAACAGTCAAATAAGCTCATTCATTTTGAAATATAATGTAATCACTTTCATATTGAAGAGACCAACTTATGCAAAATTTCTCATAGTACGACACGAGTGTGAATAACGTCAAAAATAATGGTAATTTTTTATGGTTAATATTCAGTTAAACTTTCCAGATTTATATTTCTAAAATAATTTCCTTCTTTGTCACATTTTACTGTCTCATTTCCCTGTCATTATCACGTCGACGAAATGGATTAAAAACCTAAAACCACACTAATTAAAACTTCAGTGATATTAAAATATGATTGAAAATCAGACATCAGGTGTGTCCTGCTAACCTCGTCCTCTGTATATCCGTGACCATGAAAGTTTAGTAAGTTTCCACTGATCTTCATCAACATAGCTCTCCCAGTCGAAACTTTTTCTCTCATTATTCGTTCCTCACTTACATCGTTCACTCATAATATCGAATTTCATGTACCATTTTCCGTTTCGGTCTACATTTTCGTAAGTTTTTGTGTACTCGTTGGTAAACATTTCTGTCGTGCAAAAGTCAGACTGGCAACTAATAATATGTAATGGAATTCTTAACAATCCGATGTTGGTGATTCAATTCTGATTTCCATTAAACACGAATACGTCTCATTTTTGTTAATATCCCAATTCTCATTACACCTCATTGAATTCTAATACTGCACGAGACTGTAGTCAATAAACGCGCTTCTCCGATCTATTCATCCGAGTACAACAAGTCAGACAATCAATAACAAATGTCACAATTGACGCAGTTTTTGTATCCTGATTTATAGCATGTTCGTCGAATGTAATTGCAATTTCATTGTAGTGTTTCAGTGAGAGAAGCTGCAGAGTGCCTAATTACGAAGGGCGCTGCGTGGGTGTCAGAGTCTGAGTGAGTCAATCGATGCAGGCGAGCGAGCAGCGAGCGAGCGCCAGCACCTGGGCCACTGCGAGCGCAGCAGAGGGCTTTTGTGGGTCAATGCCACCCCGATAGGTGACGCCCTTGCTCCTCATTTCGCGAGGATGGATGACGAAGGCAATAAGTGTCCTCTTTCGGTAGAGGTATAAGCCGCGCGAGGTATAAGCGAACCCTCCTTACCCCATCCATCTCCTACTGCTCCTAGTATCAATAACTATTACTAACTCCTCCTACTAACCCCTCTAAGTGTTGGTAAATCCAGATAAGCGGCCCATCTACTTACAATAGCACTACCACCCACCTCCTACCACTACATGTAGATAAGCTTCAATAGCAGGCTACATTTCCCATTTACAAATACTACAATAAAAATGAAAAAGGAACTCGCTTTCGTCCGGCAACTACTAACCAGTCTGCATACTATGGCTGGGTCTGCTAATGAAGGGCGGGGTGGGGGTATTATGGTAGCACTTTCCTCAAAAACTGCTTCATCGCACCTTCGACATACATCGCCCGTGGTCGTTCTACAGAGGTCGTGGAGGGAAATCTGGTAGATGCGAATCGGATTAGTAGACCTTTCGTTCTGAATGACAAATGTTTTCAGAATAGAGTTTTACTTTCCTCCTCTTTCACCCCCGCGCCGACACTTTCGGCTCGGCAGCCGGAACGGGAGTTATTGCGCGGCTTATAGCACCATCTCATGCCCTCAATTAGTCTGAAGAGTTTTCTGAAGAAACCCGCGAAATAAAATTATTATTATTATTAAAACATTTATTGTCAAAAAAGTTGTTACAAACTATTTATGACCACGTGGGCGAATTTAATCTAAGTTACTCTCCGGAAACAAACAAGGTAACTTCCTATAAATTACGAATACGGGCCGAAAAGTAGTGAAAGAATTACTGTGTATAAAAGAAGTTATTTAACAAATACGTGCTGTTATGAATTTATTATTTACACAATAAATCGTATAAATAAAATGGGAAAATTAAAGTTTCCAATATCTATCATGTATAATTTTTTCGAAACCATATGAAACAAAGGACTTCAAACAACTATTATTTCATTAAAGTACACAATACAAAGAGTGAAAAGCGAAGTTCTATTGGTGATTTGAAAGTTCACAAAATTTAATTCAACCACTTTTCAGAAAGTTACACTAAATTAAAGAATGTATAATACGTGCAATTTACCTCGAAAATAAATCAGAAGTAATACATACGAGACTGTGAAACAAGAGGTACAAGTCAGTGAAATGTCATTTTGAGAAACAAAGTGTTTTCTAGAAGTTCTGTAAAATGTCAATATATTATTTGCAATACATTAGGTCAAAATTGCTTCATAATAAATTTACTTGCGTTAAATTAAGATGAAAAAAATATTTCAGAGGGCTTTTAAGGGCTTAATTGAGATACATCACTTCAAAGGTTACAGGTTCAAGTAAATGTAAAAGTTTCATTCAAGTTGTAACAGGTTACGTGTGAGTTCCATCACTTGTCCCTTAAAGGTATGGCAGCTTTAGGAAGAAGAAAACAATAGTTACATTGTGACTCATTAAATTCACTTAAACATTATGTTATGATGAATAGCGTATTTTATCTAGGTTATAGGATAAAGGTTATTGAGTATTTGTCATAAGCAATTACACACTACTCAATAACCTTTTTGATTGTGATGAACCGGGTCAAGAAAAATATTGAATTCATTTTTATTCTTTTCGATATGTTGGAATGATTGAAATGTCCTAGATAGTGGAAGGAAAATTGGTGTAATTCAAACTGACAACACATTTCCTCTTACCCCAACAAACATTTGCCTCACGTCAAACTTGTGCATCTAATTGTGCAGCTAATAAGAGGTATGATGTGCCCCACTATCCTATCTAATACGTTTCACCACGGAGGATATGTCTAACTCAAAAAATAAAAATTTAATTTTTTACACTACTATTCCTTTCAGTCTCAAATGTCCATTTTCTACAGGTTGTGCCATATCAGTCCCATACTTTGTCTGAAGCTGAGTAGCTCAGAGTAGTCCACCAAATATCTTGCTTTATAGATATTACGGGACACTGCATCATTTTCTCAAATCATTTGATAGTTGATTGAAGATCAATGTGTCTGATTAAAATGCACACTATAAATGAAAGAGGATTTATTACTCTAAGTCAAGAAAATGCAAAACTTAGTACCATTAATTTTAAGAAATTGACATTAAATTTAAGAATTTACAATACATAAGGTACCATATCCTGACCTGGGTTTTTCTCCCGTTTTCCTTCGGGTAGAGGCGGATTTCTTATACAGGTTCTCTAGACTTTGTTGTAAATAGGGGCTTGTTTATTGTAACAATACATCGTGAATTTAGTGTTATTTCAATTCTTATGATTTTTAAACACTATACTCAGAATAATCTATAGTTCGATAATAATTTGTACATGTAAAATAAATTTTTTGTGTTAAATTACAAACATTGACATTCTATTAGTATTATAACTCGCAGCTGACTTTTTATCTTATTTAGGAATTTTTACTGAAATTTTTGAATCCGCCCTTGATCGGAATTGAGGGGATGGTCCCTTGCTTGCTTCGGGAGAGCAAATTAGTTTATTGCCCTCCACGTGGTCATACGCAGTTTGTACTGGTTTTTTGAGAATAATTTATTATTATTACTACCATGAAAATGAAATTGAAATATATGAAAATTAATTTAAAAAAGTATATAATACGCGAATATTTCAGAAAAAAAGACAACAAGTGTACGAATGAATCTTGTTTTCCTCGCCAATGTTGCATTTGTATGTAGAGATAACTTTAGAGTACATAGGAGCAATCTTCAGTATCTTTCTCGGGAAAAGGAAAAGTGGAAGATGCATAAGATACTCAAGACGATTGATGTGCAAGATGGGTGAGTATTTATGTATTTATGAAGGTTGACTATAAATAAATGCAAAATTAGCGATAAATATTTTTTTTAACACGCGAATAGCATCACAAATACTGTCAACACAAAAGATTACATAGGTAGAAATCAAAATAAGCAAGAGCCATAAATCGTCTGAACTGTACACCGAGAAAACTCTACGGATGTGAGAACCCTAGGTTTTGATGTGAGATCCAAATCAAAAGGGAGGAAAGGATTTTTCCAAACATTTGGATGTGATATCCCAAACTAGTTCGGATACTGTAAAGTTGGGATGTCACATTAAAAGGTTGAGATGTCTCATCCAAAAGTTGGGATGTCACATACAAAGGTTTGGAGAAATCCTTTCCTTCCTTTGGATCTCATATCCAAACTTGTTCTCTCAGTAAACTATAATAAAAAATAGGCATATCATATAACGGTATTGATAGTAAAAATATCCATTCCAATAGTAAAGAATACTACTTCCTACGGGGGTCTCGGCTCCCGTTAACTGTGGCCCATTTCCCTTCGGTCGTGACCCTTTGGGTGGAACCACATTCGCAATTTCGACGTTCTGTCCTCCACTGCCATCTGGTATGTGGAAGCCGAAACTGTGTGGGTGCATTTTTCGTCGACAATTAATTTTGTCGATAGTATCATATGATTATCCAGTGAGCTCATCCAATGCTTTCATCCAAAGGGAGCAAAGGAGTACGATTACATAGCATATCGTAAAATATAATCTATAATTTAAATAATTGAATGGGAAGGTCGCGTTGGGAGTTCCGCAAATCAAATTCACACCTTTAAATTCTATTTTATTTTATTTTACTCTAACTTAAAACCTTAAATTCTACAAGAAAAAAGAGGACGAGGTCAATATTCCTAACTGATTTTATTTTATGTCTCATGGCGAGGTTCAGGCCATGAGGCCAGTTCTTCCACCTAACCGTGACTTGGAATTGGGAATAAGAGATGTTGGGTAGCCAGGTAACGACATTTTTCTGGAGTAGTGAGGGAATCTCCAGCTAAAAATCTTACCCAGTTCAACCGAGCAGGGTTTGAACCCTCGCTTTACTATTCAATGGTACTGTGGAAGCGAAGACTCTACCAATATACTTCCGTGGTATAGGTCACCTCGGGAATACTGAATACCATTCCTGTGTTCTTCATTCTAAAATTCTCTCCTTTCGGCATTAAAACGTCAAAGACTAGATTTCTTTATACTACTTCCCTAGCAGAAGAGAACACTATTTGAAAATTAGAGCTCATGCCTCGACGTATTCGGAGTTCCTACGTTGCAATTTCGTGAGTCTCTCTTCAGAAACTTTTTTTATGTCGTGAAATCTGATAAAGATGGCGTGACTGTAAAATGGAAAAGTTTTTCAAATCTCGTCATCATTGGGATCCCTGGAGGAGACACCCGTGCGCCTTTTGACAGTAATCGTTCGCTGTTCCGCACTGCGCTACGCCTGCTGTCTCCGCTGGGAACTGTGATCTCGTGAAGGAGCTGCCTGCCTCCACGCATTGCTCTCTCTTTGAATGCGATCGCGCTTAACACGATCAGCGTCGCTTCTCGCTTCCCAACGCTACGCTGCGCTGCCTCCACGGAGGAATGAACAGGGTAGGGTCAGAATGCGCTCAGCGAACTCGTTCCTTCGACGAGAGCTACGAAGAACTGATTCGAATTTGCTTCAATCTTCCATATCCAGCTCCAGAACCGAAAAAGCACCCTCATTTGCTTCCATTTTGAAATATCAAATGAAATAACTATAAATCCACTTGTTGCATTTTCATTGAACATTGTTTTGAAATGAATGTTAATATTTTTATTAATTTGCTGTGAAAAACAAAATTTAAGTGATCAATTTTAAAGTATGTTTGATTATATTTTATCAAAGGAATGTATAAATACTCATTCTCAAGGTTACCTCTCCAATGTGGACTTAGAAGACACTGAAAAAATTATTGATGAATTTAACAATAAATGAAATCGAATTTGAATGTTATATAAAAAATGCAGTTTCAATAAAATGTAAGGTGTATTTCAGATGTATGAAAGGTCTTAAAATTCTATGCAAACAAAACAAATACTCTTATTAAATCGTAACAATTTGAGTACAATACATTAATGTATATTACGTAGTCAAAGTCAATCTACCACTACAAACCCTAAGGTGTGCCCATGGGGTTCGCGAAGAGCTCCGCAATTACTAGGCCTCGGCGCTAGGAGGACGAGATGAGGTCAGCATCTCGTTCCGGTGAGTTTGACCCCGGGGTATTCCCGGTACTCAGCCTGGACGTTGAGGTGCGAAGAAAATTCCCTTACCTTACTGGGGATCGAACCCCTTCATTCAAACGTTCACAACGTCTCAACCCTTGATTAAGTTCAGGTCTAAACTACACGTTGAAACATCGAGTATTTATATAAAATAGTTTTATACATTCTAAAATTTATAAAAAATAGTACCATAAATTACAAAATTTGTATAAAATATTGGCATATTCGGTAGACTGAACATTAACGAAAGCTGAAAGTAAGATATGTTCTCCATTGAGAGCACTACTATTCGTTCTATTCATTAGGTTAGATTTTCTCTTCACATTTAAAATAACACGAGTGAATTTGTGTCCATAAATAAACTTAAGGAATATTTATCATCGAAAAAAAAAACAATTATGTACGAGCGACGAGCCTTGAAAATCTCAAGGTTATTTATCTCTAGCGAACGACTGATTTCTTTTCATTTTTTTTACCATGAAACTTAAAAATAATGTGCCTTCATTCAATAATTTGGATGCAACAATAGGAATGTTGAAATTGATGTTTCACGGTATAAAAGAAAAGATGGACGATGTATTACAAGTAATATTTAATTAAGTCCTTCCACTTTGTTGGCGGTGCAATTTATATATGCAGTATCTTGAATGGGAATTTTCTTTCCGACATGCGCATTCGACTACTGCAAGTGTTTTATCAAATTTTCTTGAATTTGCTTCAGTAACAATCTTTAAACTCGTCCCCCGGTAACATTCGTAAATAACGCAGAGTTCGTCTTGGTGACCATCTTCACGTAATCCCATATGTCTGTTGTGAAGAACTGGAAGAGATTAGATCTCCCTTAAAGATACATTTCCCCTCCGCTCGCCCAGGATGGAGAAACAGAGGGAGATGGTTGTAAAGAAGTGCTGCTGCGGAGATCTCAAAAACGCAAGAGGGTGACGCGATCGGTCAATAATACTCGCCGCTCTCTGAAGCACGAAATGCACCACTGCGGCTGACCTACGGTTCTTGTGGCGAAAGAATGATATCAAGTAACTAATGGAGAGAAAGTGCGGCGTTGTTATATATCTGCTACGGGAAATACCTTAGAGTAGGTAAACCCATTTTAGTCGGAATGCCGTGGCACCAAGGCAAGGGCCGTTAAATCTGGTGAAAATGCTAACAAAGTAAACTCCTTGCGCCCAAAGGTTAAAGATCAAACCCTTTTTCCGTCATAGTTGGCATACCTATTTGACCATTTCTACGAAGCGGATGACGTAGGCGACAACAGCATCTGAAAAACTCATCGAGATTCTGCTGACGAGTCCGAAGCTCACGTATCTACAGCGAGAAGTAGTATCGGCACTCTCTCTTCACGTGCATTGGCTTGTCGACTTTCGCGTTGTCTAGGTTCCTCTGCCTTTCTTTCGCAGCGATTGCTGTAGCCTTCGAAAATATGACACTCCACCTGGGCGCGCGAGCTACTACTTGCGTAACCACAAACATTACCGTGTTTTTCTTTTTTCCTTTTGCGTTGTATCGGTCAATGCAGGATAATATAAGCTTAATTTCATATATCAGTATTTCATGTAGACCATTCCTAATCAAGTGTGAACCAAGATGTCTAATTTTTATTCAGATTGTGGGTCAATGTTTTTAGAAAAGTACCCCTTCTTCCTCTCTCGCTCAAAAACAACTTCCAGAAATCATGCGCGCAGATGGAGCGTCCGCATTGTTCTTTCGCATTTAAAAACACGAATTGTGTTCCTTAGAACTTGTTCATACATTTATTTTTATGCAATAATTAATATTTTCACTGTTTGCTTACCTTAAATATACTTGACCTGTAAATAACATTATAAATTCTACTTTTGCTGGAAATCTAAAATATTTGCAGATAATTCTCCGAATTAAATTTATTTCAATTCTTGGTTACGATATTTTTCACTTTAGTCCTTCGTTTCGACACCATTTCTGCAGCAACAAACTAAATATTTTAAAATATGTAAATTATAAAATAAGGTCAAAATTAATAGATTTTAAATATTTTATAAATGAATTTAGTTCCATGAGATATATATTTTAAGGACTTTATTTTGTGAAATTCCTGGCGTAAACGGAAATAAAAGTATTGTTTCTTATTTAAGTTACGGGTTTAGATTTTATCACTTATGAATTCCTTCTTAGAAACAAACAGAACTACATCCTGGCCCGGGTTTTTCTCCGGTTTTCCTTCGGGTAGAGGCGGATTTATCATACAGGTTCTCTAGGCTTTGTCTAGGGGCGGGTCTATTGTAACAATAAATCGTGAATTTAGTGTTATTTCAATTTTTAAGCACTATACTCAGAATAATCTATAGTTCGATAATAACTTACATGTAATTTTTTGCTTAAAATTACAAACATATTGACATTCTATTAGTATTATAACTCGCAGCTAACTTTTTATCTTATCTAGGAATTTTTGCTGAATTTTTTGAATCCGCCTCTGCCTTAGGGCCCTTGATCGGAATTGATGGGATGGTCCCTTGCTTGCTTCCGGAGAGTAAATTAGTTTTTTTTCCCTCCACGTGGTCATACGCAGTTTGTACTGTTTTTTGACAATAAATTTATTTATATTTAAATTTATTTATTTATACATTTGTGACAAATTTTTACTATTATTTCCCAGATGATTTATTGAGAAACCCTTCAATTTGGAAGTCGTAATTTTGAACCTGAAAAAGAAGTTGGACACGCGGACATACACAATGAGTTTTGATACACATGAGATACCAATACTATCTCATTTAAGACGACTTTATATTTATCTCGACCCTGATGCATCGCAACGGAGCATTCCTTTGTTTACGGAAATGTTGGAGGCGATTCATCCCAAGATAAGCATGTTCCAATGCCATCACTGTGGCATCACCAGCTCTTGAGCCACTGGTGTTGCTGATTAGACAGAGAGATAAGCTATGAATTCCAAAGCTCTTCACGACTTAAATGCTGTTGGGTTGCAAAAGTCAGTCGTGATCTGCTCAAAATCCTTGTTACATGAATACCTTATTACCAAAACTTTGTATAAATTCTAATGTAATGAATGAAAAAATTCGTTACCTAAAATGTTGACATTTAGATAATAGAGTACAATTAATTTTTCTTGGTGTGAAGGTTTGTGAACGCAATAAATTAAGAATTAACTACACATCTCTAGGAGTTTATGGCTAGTAGAATTTTGCGTTTTCTTCAACTTTGCATTCGCAGGAGATTGCATCATCATGCTTCGAGTTGTCACGGGAATCAGTCTGAACGTTGGGGTATGAAAGTCAAAACTTGTTACACAGACTATGCAACCAGAATCATGATCCACTGGGCAATACAGAATCAACTCCACAAGATTCAGTGAACTATACTTTTTCGTACATCCTTACACCGTAGCAAAACAGAGGTCTATGGATTCTTTGCGAGGTTAAAACCCCGAGATAGGCAAAATCCAATTTATTTTTGATTTTTATAAAATACCTGTCTCAACAAAATAAGTGTTGCAAGATCGTACAATATAATTACATAGAAAGGAAAGGTCATGAAAACAGGAAAACATTACTTGGCTGGAAACAAATTACAGCATTAGGTCGAGCAAATCCAGACATTGAACAGCACTCACTGAGGTTGTCTTGGATGCCAGGGAGAGCTCTTCGAGGAGACACTTGTTATATGCCACAGTTTAGAGGGCGGCACCATAATCGTTTAGCAACCCCCGCTCGTGAACACTATCTCCAGTTCTCGCGAACCAAAAATAACCTGCAATAGATGTATGAAATAAACAAGTCGTTAATATCGAATGGTGGACGACGTGAGGAGAGGACGATTATACGAGGAGATGAAGAGGCTGGTTCAGGATAGAGTGGCATGGAGGGCACAATGCTAAAACCTGCTGCAAAGCAGAACACCTATATATATAAATATCGAATATCATCAAAGTTTGCATTCTTGTTTCCAAATAGACTTCTACCTAGTTCCGTCATCTCATCATTTGTTTACCCCTTCAGCACAAACTTTGATGTCATACATGAATTTATCCAAATATAATTATATTCATTTTCAACCGCAAAAATCTGAAATATATCCCACCTTATGTCGGTAAAAAGTGAACACTGGGGTAAAATTCATGGTGGGACAACACGCAGATCTTATGGTAACTAAGTATGCTACACAATATTTTCATACAGTTTAACTTCCTATCTACATAACGTTACTCCAGCACTTTCTCGTACAGTCAAACATTCCCAATTAAAGTTAAAGTCCCTTAATTTGAAGGGTTGAAACCAGTAAAAATTTCATAATAAAAACAATGAATACAATGTTCGAAATCTTAAGATCTCGTATGGAGGAGCATAAAAAGCAAAGCTTTTTTAGAAAATGGTTAAACTTCAAAATTATTTCAACATCATTCAAAACTACCCATACCTGCAATAATTCTCTACACTATGGACCATATATTGATCCCTTGGATAGATACACTATTTTCCTCATTAACAGTTGTTTAATGCATAAACAACTCTGAATTATTTATGCATTAAACAACAGACAGACACTGTCATTAATTTGTGAAAACTATCAACACCACACATTTAATGTCTTTGATCATACAAACAAAATTATCTATGTTATTGGCATAGTTATCCATGTTTCAAGGTAATGCTCGGTATGTTTCATACAACTTCCAATTATCATAGTCAAGATTCCGAGAAAATCACCAGCTCGTCATTCCCGATCACAGATTTACACTTTATAAAACATTTTACAAAAAATAGCATAAAACAATTAATTCGAAACAAAGAGCAGTACATTCCTGATTACATTTAAATCAAAATAGTAATTTCACTTCCAGTCGAAACAAACTCAAATGAAGGAGTTTCCTGGAGAGAAAACTTAGTGATTACTGTCTGTTTCCGTAATTACGAGTTTTTATAAAATAGAAATCGTATTAATGTATGCAAAAATCTGGATGCACTGTAAAATGTCGTTTACTTTTAAATATCAGTATTTTTGAGTTCGTCTACCTTCTTTTCATATTATATTTTCTTAATGTTGTATTCATATTTGTAATATATTTCAATGTTCTAATTTAAGTATGATTCTCACATGTGAAATAATTGGTACACTCAGTGCAAAATTTTGATCACTATTTTTTTTCCATTATACATTTAGATTTATGTGAAATGGTGGAAAAGCAGGTCCTATGACCTGAGCCATATTACAAAAATTCAAATAAAATCAATCATTTAAATTCAATATCCTTAAAAATATCAATATACAAAAAGCACAGTCATCATACATGAATTATAGGAATCTGTACCATCAAATCCAGCAACTTCTTCCTCAAACATAGCAAAAACTTGTCATCGAGTAAAAAATAATTCATCTACGAGAATCTGTTTGAACACAAAATAGCAAGTAACTTTATCAAGAACGTCGACTTTAATCCATTCCCGCCACTGCTCTAGAAGCATATTACAACAGAATAAACCCTGAAATATTAAAAACAAAAATACAATAACAGTAATACAACGATACAAAATTCAAACTGCATTTGCATGTAATCATTGGATAATCTTCGATCATAGATATACACTTACAGCTAATGAGTCATACATTGTGGTAATGCATTAAGAAAATAAATCATAATTGTACAAGATGATCTGATAAACTCTGAAGAGCACACAAGATAATACGAGTCAGGATCATTGATGTAGGGAGTTCAAATAAATATCTACACTTTAAAAAGATAAAAAATGTATTGCTCAATAATGAGAGTGAGAAGAAATGTTTAACTTCGCCTAGTATTGCAATAAGGCAAAATGAATATTTAAACAAATGCCCCTTGGAACATTTATTCAAGTTACAATACACACATTTGTAATATTAAAAGTTCCTGTAAAATAAAAATGCAAAATCCATAAAAGTCATAGCATAGTTCTTACCCTAACAAACAGTATAGACTTTAAAATGATAGTTAAAATGTTCAAAGAATTTGACAAATCCTTTAGGCAGACAAGATTAATCTCGTCATTGACGAAGTTTTGCATACTGATCAATTTTTCATTACTCACCGTCAGTCCGAATTTAAGTAATGTAAGTAGGAGACGTTTGGGAATGCCTCACACGGTTGCTGTTGAGGTTGGCAGTATTAGAAGATGGCGACTTCCTTATTCATAGCACGTTATCTCTTCCGTTGAAGGACAAGAACCTCGCGAAGTTTCCGCGTGCTACGCAACCAATTTCCAAAAATGATTAGTCCATTACTGCATAAAAATTTCTACGTAGCTTAATGCCCACTGTACCCTCGCGGTCTCTTCAAGTGCGTCCACGAACAGAGTCCAAATTTCTCTTAATTACAATTTACAAACAAATTGAATAATCCTTCCATAATATTTTCATTTTATTTCTTATTATCTAGAACATTAGTAAAATCGGAATGCTTTGTACTGGGACACAAAAATAACATGAGGATTCTGAATGTTGGCAAAACGCCGTAAAATTTAACAAATACACAAATTAAATTTCTGAAGACGCCATAAATTGACTTCCAAGCTTTTTTAGGCTTATTATGATACGACTCGTGTTCACAATGCGATATCAATCCATTGTCAAACTTACACCATAAAATACAAGATAAAATTCACTCCAATAATTTTACTGCTTAACGTGGAGAAGGTCTCTCAGTCACAATTATTCGCGAACGTATCCGCATAACACGTGCTCATCATATGCCGTCGCATGCAACAACCCTCGTGAAACAACAAAAATAACGCACAATACCTTGTAATAAGTTCATATTCTGTTACCGATCTCCAGTCTCGTCCTGAACCCTGGTGAATCATAGATCTCGACCCGCGTCCGTTCCGACCTTATGGTTCTTGTCTCCATATAAGTTTCTTCCCGCTGCTTTCTCAGTCGTCCAAGATGGCTCCTGCCTCGCCCAACCTTCCGCACATTTCGCAGCCGATCCCCTCCTCCTTCTTCTACACATGTCATCTACATGCTACCAATTTAAGAAAAATTATGAGAAAAGTCGAATTCTTGGGTCACTACCGTTCTCATTCTTCTCCAATTTTTTTTTATACCGTTTAAACATAATTGTTGCTTTATTTTCATTTATTAGATAATACTACAATAATATAAGAAGATGATTCTTTGTAGGTATACCAATCACACGTGGTGAAATTTTGTGGAACGATGTATACGAGACATAACGCCAGTTGAAATTTTAACTCCTCTCGAAAACGGAAAATAACGTATTTTTCGCAAAAGCACCATGCAAATAAATTATACAAAACTCAACGCACAAACTTTAAGGGAGGTAGAAAATAACAAAACAAAACAGAAAAACATTGGCATGTACGACGGGAAACACGAACCTGACCAGTTTGAGGAAACGAGAGTGCAGAAATGGCGAGCCCGAGCCCCTCTCTGGCGCAGGTGGTATTTTGAAGTTATTCAATTTGTAAAGGAAATTTGATATACTGTAAGCAAGGAGACGAAAGAAATACCTGACTATAGTGCTGCGAATGGGTGTTTAAATTCCAGTCGACATGCAAAAATGTCTTTATGCCCCAAAGATGCAACTGGTCGATACATTTGGATTCAACGATTCGGAGTCGAAGAGTCGGATTGTACTTATGTGAGTTACTTATTTATCAATGCATCTAAATCATGCTGTGTTGTGTCATATACTTCTAAATCAATATTAACCATCTGTAAAATAATTATTAAGTATGAAACACTTATCTAAAAGAAAACTAATTCACTTTCTTTTCTTTCTAAAAAGAACCCGAGTTTTCATAAGTATATTTTAATTTGAATAGTTCAAGTCTGTTAGACATAATGTACAATTATGAATTAGATTTTGAATTCAAAAAGCTTTAATTAAATTTAAATTTATTTTTTTTAAGTTAAAATACATTATTAGACTTTGGCAAATATTTTCACATTATATATACCTATCCTTATAAAATTTGACTGCAATTGAACCAAAAAGCTTTATATTAATAGACCACACGACAACTCAACAATACTTACCAATTGCCTCATCTTGTATAATGAATAGATAATTGTTCTCGGATCTTTAGAATTGTAAACTAATTATTATTTGATAGATTAATAAAATAATAACAAATTATCTTATAATTACACCGTGCCTTATTATAGACAGTCAAAATAACACGCAACTCAGGTTCACATTAAACATCCATCTTATCCTTATTTCGTCATTTTGGAAACATTAGGATTGACATTGAATAGATTACGTTTCGAGGATCTAGGTTTCTGGCCTCCTCTTCAGATCTGTCAGGATTCATTCTCAGTCACATATCTACACTTTATACATCGTGAATATCACATTCACATGTCATTTACAATATATAAAAAACCATTTCAGACGATCACTTGTACTACACAGTCACCGATATCTTTGTAAGTACATCACACACTGCACTATAAGGCGCGGTGTACTTATAAGATAATGTGATGAGGCAGTCAGAGAAAGTGTGGATGAATACATATAAATAATAACAAAGCTCAAAATAATACATACAACTTATACAAATATCTCGAATTAGCGACTTCCTACAGAATATTGTTTGTTTCGAGAGGAAATTTTAACTAAAGAAACTAATACAAAAGTACATTATTTTTATAGGAAATTAAAAACTCTTTTTTGAAATGGTATCTAATTTGAAATGTAATCTACGTACATATCAACGGAAATTGATAATTTAATTTTTTTACGAACTTTTCATTAATACTTTTTTTAATTACTTTAAAAATAGCTAATGTGCGTCAAATTTATTAGTGGGATCTGAATTCCTTTAGGAGATACGGAACCTAAAGGGAGGTGCGCTAGCACCCAAACCGCTCACTCAGCACCGGCGGTGGATCTAGCCTCTAATCAAGGGGGGGGGGACTTACCGGGAAGCACTCTTGTTTAAAAATTATGGTTTTACAACACAAATTTTATAAATATTACTTTTAAATAAAAATCAATAAATAATTAATTAACAATTAACAATCTGGTATTATTAATAACAATAACAATTATAACTAATAAAAATTATTAAGTTGGAAACACTTTTACAAAGTATGCCATTTACCAATTTCAATTTTATCTGTTAAGAGTTCAGATCCAACTCTTTAAACCCCCTCCCATAGATCCGCCTCTGCTCAGTACTTTCCCTAGTCTTTGACATTCCGTATATCACAAAAGTAGCTTTGGCTCCTCCAATTCCGAATCGTCGTCAACAAATGTAATAAGCAAAGTGGTAAAATAATGCTACACCATTGCAGAAGGAAATTCCAGTAATTCGCTCGACGGCAAAGAAAAAATTCCATCTGTTTCTTTTCTTTCAGCCCGCGAATACTTAATGCATTCGCATATGGTACAAATGCAGCCTTCACATGAAATCGTCTGAGGCAATTTGAATGCATCTGTTAAGATGAAAGATCGCCGGAGTTTCGCCTCCGAGACTTTAATCTTCCTTCACAGAAAGAACAGTTAATAACTCGAGGAAAAACTAGGGTATAATTACGTGTCGTTTAGATTCCGAATAACATCGTTGCCGCGCTGGAAAAGAAGATATCAGAACAAAATATCCTGCTGAACAGAACAGTGGAAGTTCATGGAGCAAAAGGTCAACGTTCCACTTTGATCTTGACCAAATATCAATTTTTTAAAACAGTTATTTTAATTTTTCAAATGTTTCATTTCCCTTTCAATTCTTATACTTTATTTCTGAGGTAAAACACGAAACCTGAAGAAAATATATTTTTCGCGACAGAAAGTAGTCATCTACAAATTATCACATTTGTATTAACATTATTAGATTTATGCATGGAACTGAAAAATAAAATATATTCTGATTTTAAATTAGGATATTTTTTGTTATATACTTTTAAAAGTTTTACCTTTTGCGTTTCCTTTAAATATTACAAGTGTAGTATTTCTTTGACCAGACTCTGCTTACGCATTATGAATCGCCGTCGTTCAAGATTCCTGAACCAAGGTTCAAAATGTTTCTAGACTAGGACATTTCCCGATATAAATGAACAGGATAGGATTATATCTTTCCCAGCTCAACCTGCAGATGTAAATCTGTTTCATTGTCCGGTTTTAGGTAGAGATTTTGAGGGCCATCGCCAGTACGAGTTCCTGTTCAGAGTGTAATTGATCGTGGCATTCTCCAAGAATGTATATTTACTATACAGCTCAAGTAATTAGAGATATTTTTAATTGGATATTGACATGATGTCCACCATTTTCAAGATAACCGTTTCACGAAAATTCATACTAAGTTCATACTAAATTCATACAAAGTTCATACTAAGTTCATATTAAATTCATACTAAGTTCGAATAATGTGGAGAACATGGGATTATTCTTGTGGTCTAACAAAAAAAAAAGGTTATAGATTACAGTGAGGAAGTATTAGAACTGTTACGACAACAATTATTGGGAGTGTAGCTCCCTCAAGTTACCTATTCTTCTTCTTAACAACAGGAACATTTTGTTAAGACTGCTAACATCTCCTTAACACAAAGAAAATATGCCTGGGCAATTTTTACATAATAGTTGGAGTACATTTGTTGAGATCAAGTGACCCTCCATAAAGTGCGACTTTCAATACCCACGTATTTGTTGTTCCTTTAGGGTGTTAATGGAACTGTTGATGTTATGACCCATCTTTTAATGTCAGGTAAGTTCGCAAAAACGCGGTTAGGTAAGTGAGAAGCATTGGAGGACGTACCCGAGTAGTTTAGGATAAAGGGAGATTCACATGACTTTGACTGACGACCACTATTTGACAGGTGGAACGTACGTTGTCATTTTAGTTTAACTACTAAGGGCTTCTATTTATGTACTTAACTGCTTTGATAGTTCATATTTAATAACCCAGTAATACAATCTGATAATAGGCTGATTTTCTTGTAAATGAAACATGAAGTTAGTTATGACGTTTAGCTGCTAATCCGAAGTGTTTGGAAATGCACTGTTCGTTACGTGAACGCGGTTAGGGGAGTGAGAGGGTGCATCATGTGTGGCAATTCTGTTAACGAGGAATGAATAATTGAGCATAATGTTTTAAACTGACTGCATTCTTTTACCAATGTAATTCCTTTTTGATTACTTAATGCAATATTATTAATTAAAATTCTCATGAGATACGTAAATAAAATCCTTTGAAAAAAAATTCATTAATTTTTGTTATTCTATTGATGAGCACTCTATAATTTTCCAATTGTGAACTAAGTGGAGCATGTCATATAGATGTATTAGAATCCTGACCTAAAGTTTGGAAAATAATTTTAGGCTAATATAAAATTCAGATTTTCTTTACAAATAGCCGATATCTCATACAAGTGCAAAAAACTATTTTGTTTTGGAACTAAATGGCATACTAGAAAGTCTCAAACCTTAAATTGGTACACTTCAGGTACCTTAGTCCTGTAATGAAGAAAATAAAAAATATGCAGGTACGTAAGAAAATAAAAAAATGGCCATACTTCAAAAAAATTAAGACGCGGACACAAAAATACAACGAAGTATCAGACGTGGTTCATGATGAGTTACCCTCCACCATGATGCGGTTCCAATTTCTCCACGTGAAAAAAAGACATCAAACTAAACCTCCGTGTCCTAAGGCATGCTAGAGCTCTCCCCATGAGCACAACATGTAGAGCTCCGTAGTTGTTGACCTCGGCATAAGGAGGCGAAGAGGCCAGCATCCCGCTCCGGTCGGTTAGAGCGGAGAAGAAACCCGGTACTCATTAATCAGCAGACTGAGTAACCCTGCCAGTCAGTCCGGATGTTGCGTTTGAAGAAAAATCCCACACCTCACCGGAAATCGAAACCCAGACACTCAGTTACCAGTTCAGCGCTCTACCCACTGAGACACGCTGACTCCGAATTAAGATGTGGGTAGCAATGATAAAATTAAATAAGTTGAACATTTCTTGTAGGTTGGGATCCCTTTTTTTGGCGGTTCCAGCACATAGAACCGTCCGTCCCACTCTAACTTCTTAGTAACAAATCACTGTCAATATGACTCTAGCTACTTCTCAGTCATTTTCTTACAAGTACCATTCAAGCATTTTCACTCTGCAAAAACGGCCTAAGGAGATGCTTCTTAACCTACTAAGTGATGATAGTAAGAGGAAATTTAATTTAATTTTTGTGACCAGCGTCGAAAAATGTTGGAGAAACTTGAAAACACAGTCAACAGGTAAAACATGCCGCACAACCTCGAAAGTAAACATGGAATTGAATCTAAATGGTTCACTTCAGTCCACTTCCAGACGAGTATCTATAGCAACGCTCGAAGCACCGGGCCGATGGGAGGATCAGGGGGCGCCGGCAGGAGCTTGTAATTTGCGATGTTAGTTTCAAGTGGTACAAGCAGCCGGAAGTATCGCGTGGGCGTTTGCTTGCGTGAGGCTGCCTCCACCTCCATCGCCACCAGCGCTTCCGCCGCCAGCGCTCAACCACACTCGACACCGACGGCTCTGGTGCTATGGTGCTTGAATCCCTGCCCCCTAATATGAGAAGTTCTCCCCTTTCCAGACGCAACATCCCTCTATGTTCCTCTCTTCTCCCCATTGTTATTGGTGCGTGATAAGCATTGTACCTTTAGCTTGTTTTTTTCCCGATCCCTGAGATCCCAAACGGAAACGATCAACTTCGATATCCTTATGTTTTCAACTCAGCTAAAGCTATTGCAAATGTTTTGTGCAGTTTTTTTTTTTGTTTTTTTTGGTGGGGGGTCTGATCAAGTAGTTCATGCTGTGGCTTATTCGTCTCCCCCGTGCTGTTATTTATCATATCGTATACATTTTTTCCTTCTCTAAATGTCTTGTTTCTCTGGTATGTTTATCTTCTTCATAAATGATTACTCCGAATGGTGGATTTACAGTTCGAGCTTTTGACTCAAGTCCCTTCCTCAAATGCGATAATCATTATTTTCTATACTATTTTGCAAATGAAATGTTCGGTAAATAGGTAAGTATTTTTAATGCGTAGTAAAAATATTTTCTAACGGCATCGTAAATTGCCTTAAATGTGTATTATTTTGCACCAAACTTTTCAAAGATGTTCATATCTGTAGTTTGATAATAATAATAATAATAATATGTACTTCTGAAATAACTTGTTTTGTGTTTTATTAAATACAAATTTGGTGATATTCTGTTTATATTCTAACACGTACCTATCTATTTTTATTCTTAGGAGTGTGCTGAAAAGTTATCTCCGCCTCCGCCCTAAGGCGCACGATCGGAATTGATGGGGAGATCTCGTACTTGCTTCCAGAGAGTAAATTAGTTCATTGTCCTCCACGTGGTCATACGCATTTTGAAACTGCTTTTTAGACAGTAAATTTAGTATTATTATCCCCAATCTTACTGAAGGTCTGAGCCCACCGCCCGAAAATATAAAATCCTGAATACTCCTCTTGTTATTAGTTGGGTGTACAATGGTCCTGACTCTGCCAACCCTATTGCTGTTATTAGTAGTAGAATTATTCTCACCCTGAATTCAATATGTCCGATGGAATTCTAAATAGTTATTTTTTCCCTCTTAACACTTCCTCAGAATGTATTGGAGGATGATATCTTGGTCATGTTCATGCAGCGTTTTCATGTACGCATTAGATCCTGAGTTCCATTTTAGAGTGTTCTCGTGGTCGTGTCGATTCCGAATGATCATGCGCGCTCGCCCCAACATCACTTCCCATTGCATGTGTGTAAGCGGTTGGAAAAGTGTCATTTGTGTCCTTCTATCAAATTCTTTTTTGTATAGAGAGTAGCACCCCTGGTCTCTGTAGTTGTGGGCAAGTACCTCGACTAATGAACCCTCTAATTTTTTTCATTGCATTATTTGTCCAGGACATTGTTTTTTTCTCGCAACATCCTTATGTAAATGAGTTGTCGCATCTATTAAAGAAACATATCAAGTTAACTATTTTACATAAAACTTGATGTTTTACATCAGTACAATTGTCACAGAAATTGAGCAATAAAGATTTTTTCTTTTAAATCTTGCTAGATTTTTATTGCTTGTCCTTGAAATACTTCACAAGTATAGAGCGTACGTTCGCTTAATAATCGAGGAAAACCCTCCACCCAAAAGGGGAAGTTATTTTCTTGAGGAAAAAAGTCGTTCGGAAGACATGGGGCGATGCTCTGGACGTAGAAAGAAGAAAGAAATTCCCTCCCTCATATTGAATATCCCGACGCCGCGAGTGGATGTTGAGAAAGAAATAAGGTAACGCCGGATTTGAACTAACGTTCGACATCAGGGAATGTGGTACTTAAGTTTTGTGAGTCTTCAGTGATTTTCTTCCGCAGGGTTCCACCGAGGCGAACGGAATGCGCTCGCACATTGGACATTAAGGAGAGATCTGTTTTTGTATTGTATTTTGGCTAGTAACATTGGTAGGAATATCAGGCTAATAAGGAATTAAACAACACGATCTGCGTGAGAATCAATGCAGAGTAATGCGACCGTCATTTCTGAAATATAACGTATCGTCATACATAAATATAAAACTGCTGTCTCAAAAAAGGCGAATATTTAAAAAAAAAAAATTAAAACTTTCGTTAAAAAGGTTTAAATTATTAAAGTGAAATAAATTTAAATGCCCTTTTAAATGGGGAAAATTTAAGTAAATACTAAGATTTAATTCAACTTTATCGTCCAGCTGTAGTACATGTTAATTTCAAAGCAATATCCTTTTTCAGAATCATACATTTATCTGATAATTGGTGGCAAGACATTTAAAATAATGAATTTCGACCCCCTATGCCTCTGTCTATATACATTATAATTAACGTCAACTTAATTCTCTTGTGAAGTAAAAAAATGTAAACAATAAAATTCATTTCCATGAGGACACCGTCCATGACCGTACGTGTTTTCAAGAAGCGTGAAACCATTATTCTGACTCAATAACAGTGAAACCAGTAGAGTCCATGTAACATAGAAATTACAAAGGCACTTGATAACAGTAAAATTGATTAATCATTAAATATTTTGAAGATATGTTGATGGAATACTGCTTACTGTATTACTTTAAGGATCACGCGAAGTGAACCAAATCCCACTGAAGCTTATTGAAGTGACCACTAGAGGTCAGTAGTGGTAGTGAGGTTGCAATTCATAATCCAGGTTACATCGATTCATCGGGAGATTACGCGCGGAGTTTTCTAGACATGTATAGAGCCCAATGTGAGTGTATGCATCTCGCAAGGTTCCTACTAGAAGTTTCCTCTAGCCTCTACAGTTCATGCTCTAGCTTCCGGCGCTGGACTCGTTAAGCCGAGCCAACCAACACCGGTATGACCCTGGGTTGGGAAATTGGAGTCCTGGGCGCTTGGGAGGGGGGGGGACAAGATGCGGNGAGTGACGAAGTTGCTTTAGGCCCCTGGCATATCATGGTAATAGGCCCTGCCTACCGCAGAGAGAATAGGAATCGTCCCGACCTAACCGACCGTCAGCCTCGCGGTCGTAAGTACCCATCACGTTGTCGTCGCGGCTGGACAAAAACCTTCCGCGGGTCGGTCTCATTCGCGGGCAATACTAATAAGATCCTGGACGACATTATCACGTTAATACAGGTGCTCATTACGGGTTGCCTACTCACTCGCCTTCCTTACGAAAAATTTTGCGCTATGCCACCGACTCACAAAATATGCATGAAAAATGAAAACTAAATCGAATGTCGAGTAAGCGCTGAGACGTCCAGACGGACGCACCCTGAAAACACACGGACGGAATGTCTAAGCTCTGGGACATCTCGCGGCGGGACACGGACACACTCTTGCGTTTTATATTTGTTGAGTTGTGTTGGCAATCTGATCCATTAACGAAGATTTTTTTTTTTAACTATTCAAAGGGGAACATGAAAATTTAAGAGAATGATTCTATATTATATAGATACTCGCTAGTAAAGGGTTTTTTATTTCAATATTTCAATTTTGAAAGGTTGAATGGGCTAATATGTGCTTTTTCGAATTTTCGCTATTTTTCGTGAATTGAGATATCATGAAAGTGATCGTGTTAACTGAATGGTGAAGCAACGTTATCCAGGAACGAATGTCCTCAATTTCACTCTAAGATTCAGATGTCTACCCCGCTTCATCCAACCTATCTACTTTCTTCCAAATTATTATTTGAAGTTACATTTCCACATTCATTGATAATATTATGCCCAACCAGCAGAAATTAGTCTTGAGGAACATCAAGTTCAGGAGACTCGAATTAGAGGGGTTCTATACCGTATACTTAAAATCCTCGAATTAATAAACAATTGAATGATTATCCGCGACAAAATCCAAACATCTTCTCTGTCAACTAAAATACCCATCATAAACAAAGAGAGCAAAAACTTCCGGGAGACTGAAATTGCCAAAGAGTGAAAATTGTCACTCAATAGGTCACCAATACACAGCACCCTTCAGTAAAAGCTTCGCTCATAATGCTATAGACGCGAGGCGTTCCCGTATGCAGCAGCACAGATATGCCCCCTTTTCCCTCCTTCCAACCCCCTCCCCACCCTGTTGTCTCATACACACACGCTGCAGCCGTCGTCGTCCCCTTCGCTGCCCCCCCCCACCCCTTTCCACATGAACCACCCGTGCCTGTTCTCCTCTGCTCTCCGCTTCCCCCTGCCAGGCAGGTGTTGAGGTTGCTTGCTCCGCACGAGCGACAGGGAATCCCTTAGGCAGCGCGCCCGCAGGGCTGCCACCACACGACTCTAATTGTTTCAACATTTTCAGGCAAGGCACACATCGCCTTCGTTCTTAGTAAAGAACTAATATCTAAATGAGATATTCCAATACAGGTGGAACAGGAGAAACATCCATCTCGCAGCATTGAATTCGGACTCTAGTGACGATGTCGGCGAGCCGTAAAACCCCAATAAAAACCATTGAATTCCCGTTGTCATTTATTGATGATGAGAAGTACGCTGTAAGAATAGTTTTGGATATGAGATCCACATTAAGAAGAAGGAAATGGTTTTTCCAAACATTTTGATGTGACTACTACAATTAACGTCCATTATATAATCTAATGAAATAAATAATTAAAATCTTACGACCTTTTATGGACTTTTTATAATATTTATATATTCTGTGAGCTTTTCACATCCTAACCTAAGGTTTCTACGTACAAAATGTTTTCTCACAGTATGTTTCGTACCATATCAATTTTCTATTTCTTTACTTTTCCAATCTCTCTACGAAGTGTTGCAAGATATTCCGCGAACCGAATACTAGGTTCCCGTATCATTGATAAAATAATAATAATAATAATAATAATTCAAAATATTAACGTTTAGTACAGATTGTACGCAATGCCTCTGTATGTTTGACATTTTATAATGTCACCTACAGCATAGAGAAATATTGATATTATGAAATCATTCCGAGATCACTCTTTTTTAAAGAGTTCAAACACACTGAGTACTTTCGATTTCAAAATTACCTTTATCTAGTTGATACCGATTTATGAACATCCCAGTATCATAACATTAGCATTGCTGACTTTCCTTCTAATTAACAGTGGCTTCAATGTAGCAGTAGATGCCAAAGGGGAAATTTCACACCCACGAAAGAGGCTGACTACGTTGTCCCAAGGACCACTGATCGAAATAGAAGACGAGGAAAATAAACTCGTTCCTTTGAGACACACGTTATCACGGAATTGACAGCGCCACAACAAAAAGAGCGAGGAAAACGTCCAGACTGCTACCTTGAAGCCACTGCTGTCACAGCAGGTACAATGAGAATTGATTCGTCGTTCTTTGAATTCATTAAAACTTTACCAACAGGAAACAATGGATCTTGTTTTAGTGTCTCTTTTTCGAAATGTGGAAAAAGGTTTATTATGTAAAAGAATAGTTATACTGCAACATTTTCTCCTGTGTATTCTTTAAATATAAGATAGTCATTCCTTGCCTTTATTTTCGACCTCTCTTGGTCTCTAAATAACAAAACAAGGATCTCTAAATAGTTTTGTCTCTTTTGCGTAATATCCGCTGCACAGCTTCGCTGTTATTGTAGCACGTCCCCACGTCGTGAAGGCGTGTGCTTCATCTACTATCTCAATGCTTCTCGTATTCATACTATACTTCATGTATAAATTTCATATAGCCTTTGTTTTATTTCCAAAATAATCATTCAAGTCTAGTGAACTGATAAATAAGTTCAATTCCTCCTCCTCCCCTCTTCACCCATGCTCTTAGCGTATACATAGTGACAGCAGCTGCCTGCAAGCGACCGCCACTTGGAAAGAGGGGTCGCGGGTCCCCAACCGGTTCACATGTCCCCCTCGCGATCCGCGACTCCAAAAGAGGGGTGCAAGGGGGCTGCACGGGATCCCGTCACACAAAGAGCATGAAACATAGTGATTTATGTACATGGCAATTTTCATTTTCTGGTTAGAACAGAATTTTAGAGAAATTTTTTTACAAATCAGGGAGGCAATAATCAAGGATCAGTAAGTATTATTGAGCATCGTATCTTTTGTATAAGTAATTGTTTGATTTCGAGTGACAATGAAACGTAGTACTCATCAAAAACTTAAGGAAAGACACTCATCAGTAAAATATATATTTGGAAATAAGTAGTAGGAAATGTTGTTAGGTGGGGCATTCTTTGAGAAAAATGATAAGGAACCCTGTAAAGAAGTCTTGTTTTCGAATACTAGGCATAAGAAGGAACCTGTTGAAGAAGCACTCTCGCAGACGTAGACATAACAGGAAAAGACCCGTCAACGACGTAACGCTGTCAAAGGGACTGTGAACGTAGGAAGATTTTGAAAGATATGCAACAATATTGGAAACATTAAAACATGCAATAAAATTTGGATAAAAGTTAGTAAAATGAACCACCTTCCCGGGGTTAGGGACGTGATAGAACAAATAAAGATTACAGCAGATGAGTTATTTTCAGCAAATACAAGAATAAAGATTTGAACTGAAAAAAAGTTGAAGATCCAAAAACTGTGGCATTATTTAATATGGATGATCATCGCTCACACAATGACGTATGTTACTTTTTACGAAGGATCATCGTGAAGTAGCCACTCTTTCAGTCCTTCTGCGTAGGAGATCGCTTCCACACTCAGCCTCGCCTCGGTCTAAGCGCCGTAAGCGCCTCCGGGCGGCGACGTGGACGGCGAGCGCACCTGGTCCTCGCAGCCAACCGCAGACCGCGCCTCAACGCCCGCCGCCACGCAGCCAATGAGCCCTCGTGGACCGCGCCGCGCCCCGCACTATGCGCATGCGCTGTGCCGCTGGCGGGCGGGGCTTCGTGCCATTGGTGCGAGGCTATAAGTAGACGAGTGAAAGCACCTCGCGCTCCCAGTGCGGGATGAGCAGCGTCGCCCTGCGGACATGCCGCGCGGCTTCCTCGTCAAGCGGCTGCCTCTGCAGCAGCATCTCGGCGCCTCCGCGGTGGCCACGGACCTCGACATGGGCGCCGATCACCACCCGTTCCATCACCATCCGGCGTTCCACTCGCTGCCGCCCTACCTGTATTCGGAGCCGCCGCTCGATCTGTCCGTGAAGGCGGCGACGCCCATCACGCCGCCGTCCACGCCGTCGCCGTCGTCGCCGGTGCGCAAGAGAGAGGCCCCGCCGACGTCGGCGCCTCCCGCAGACGTCGCGGCGCCCACCGCCAAGAAGCCCTCGTCGACGACTAAGACGACGCCTACCCCCAAGCGTCACAAGGCGGTGCGACGGCTCACCTTCGACGAAGACAAGACCTCGCCAGTGTCCGGTACCATCATTCGTGAACTGGGCGCCGATGAGCCCCCACTGGTGGTGCGCAAAGGAGACATCGACCCGGCCTTCAACGTGGTGGAGATCACGGACGAAGCCAAGGCGGAGTTGGCCAAGATCGAGAACCGCATCGGGGATTACATCTGCCGCTTGTGTCGCGAGATGTACGAAGACGCTTTCAGTCTGGCGCAACACCGGTGCTCGCGGATCGTCCACGTGGAGTATCGCTGTCCGGAGTGCGACAAGGTGTTCAACTGTCCGGCGAATCTGGCGTCGCATCGACGCTGGCACAAGCCGCGTCCACCCCCGGCGCCGCCGCAACCCGTGGACCTCCGCAGCGGGGGTGGTGGCGGCGGCAGCGGTGGCGAAGAGACGGACGGCCACAGTGGCGATGCGGAGGCCGCCTTCCCGTGCGCCGTGTGCCCCAAGCGCTTCCGGAGACAGGCGTATCTGCGCAAGCACCTCGCCACGCACTATCCGCCACCGACACCCGTCACCTCGCAGCAGCCTCCACCGCCCACGCAACCACCGTCGCCACCGCCTCCACCACCGCCCAGCGTGTCTCCGCTGCCGCCACCTCCGCGGGAGCCGTCACCGCTCCCACCACTACCGCTCCCGGCGCCGCCGCAGCCCTGGCACCATCCTGTGGCCCTGCGAGTGACACCGCCCCCGCCCTTGGCGCCGCTGGCGATGGCGGGGCTGCAGCCGGTGACGGCCGCCAACTGACACCCGCTGTTGCTGGCGCCGGCGTGGGCCATGCCGCCGCCCGCACGCCCAGTACCGCTGCCCCCGCCACCCTTCTGGCGTTTGGATCTTCTGTGAGGCGTCGGGCCACGCCGGACTCCGAGGTGAGGTCGTCAGACGTCGTAGCTTCTAGTCTTCGGCTCTAGTCAGGACAAGTGTCCAGTCACGTTCTAGTCAATCGCGATTGTCTCTTCTAGTCAGTCCACGCAGTGGACCTTTGGTGGACGAACTACATCCACTTATTGGATCCAAGACAGTTTCTATCTTCTATTCGTAGAGGCCGAAAATAATCTGCTCTTTGTTTCCCGGTGGACACAAGGAATGTTCTCCGCTTTTCTAGTCACCAGGTCTAGTTTTTCGCCACGGTCGCCGTGCAACGTCAGCGGCAGTATATGAGATATATGGAGTCTGAAAGCAGAACTCGAAAATAATACGTAAATACTTCTGATACATGTCTGCACGAACGAGTGTTTGTAAATTCGCCTTCAGTGTTCAACTAGTCATTAGCTGTAAGTAAACTGTCTAGCCAGTTGTAAATTGATCTCATGTAAATCTAGTCATGTCAGTCTATCCTTTGGTCGATTCTAGTCATTTAGTACAAGAACAAAAATGTGTAAAATTTTATCAAACTTATTTCATCTAGTCAAGATCTAGTCGTATTATTTCATAAAACTGCTGCATTTAGTATTTGTGTTCATTTGATCTCATTGCTAGTCAAATACGTATTTCTTATCTAGTCATGTTCCTAGTCATATTTTTTCACATCTGTACAATAAAATTACGCCGTGTGCGTGTTACATCAGTGTAAAATAATTTGTGGCAGAAAAACACTCTATCACAGTTCTATCCATGTGATGCGCACTCCAGTCTAATTTTATTCTGCTCATTCATTTGTAAAATATTTTCCTGTATCTGCCGTCTTTTTGTAATCTAGTCACAATATCAAGTAAATTGTTTTAGATCTAATAAAAATCTAGTCTCAATTTTCTAGTCCTGTTCTCAGAAATGAGTCATTAATGAGATGGACAACTTAAATAGTAATTACTAGTTCAAGTTTCGAATTCAGAGCAAAATATTTTTAAATTCTATTAAAAGTATAATTGTTGTAAATTTCTAAAAAAAAAATTTTGCAAAGATAAATATTTGAGTCTACCTTCTGAGAACGTAAACAATTTCTAGTCGTAATCTAGTCATAAAATGGTGACGGTTTTTCAGAAAAGAACAAAAATCTTTTCAGCGAATGCTAAAAATTCAGAGCATGTATTTGAGAAGCACTCCCTCGTGCCGCAATGGGGCTTCCGCGCTTTATGCACGCTTGGTTTCTCTTCCGCAAAAAGAAAGAGGGAGTTCCCCCCTCTCTCCCTCTTGTACTCTTTCACACTCAATTAATTCCCACACGTGGTAGTCCGTGGAAATCTCAGTAACCTCATTCATCACTGATTTCATTTCTTTGACATTAAATTCAAAATTTCTAAATTTTTCCAATTTTTTTTTTCGGCATCTCAATTGCACTGTTTTGGGTACCTACGTATATATTTTAATCGATTGTGAAAGAATGTAATAATATTTCTTATCACATGTGTGGGATATAACTTGAGTATTTCACGTGTCAGTAAAAAACGAGGTTTTACTCCTAGAATGTCAAAGATCCTTTATAATATAAAGTCAAGATCTATAATAAATTGTGTGAGCGAAGATTCGAGAAAACTATTTTATTTTAGTTATTTTTGTTGGTAAAGTTTATTCATATTACATAGATTATAATATTTATCATATTTATTTAATATTTTGTTCCTAGGCTTTTAGTTCGATGGCTCCTTTTTGTATATTTTAGATAAATAATTCAGGTTACCAAAGGTACGAACTGCATAGGTTCATAAACACTTCAAGATGAATTGGTCAAAACTGTACTCATTGCTCATAATTTTACTGAAAAGTACTGTAAGAAATTATCAATTCAGAAAATTGATAAATAGAATATTTCACTCTTTATTGTTGCCCGTTTTTTGCGTCATGTTATTATCTTCGTTTTAGTTCTTCAAATAGCATAATATTAATCTCTCCTACTATCCATCTCGCAATTTTAAAAATTATAATTTGTCTTGAAATGTTCATGTTCTAACATCTAATCAGTATGCAGTTCCTACTTCTAAGGGGGAGTCATCAAACTATTACTGATATGGAGTGTTGCAATGATTTGAAATAAATGACTTAAGCTCCTTCGAGTCTTTACTTAACGTTCATTTCTGTGTTGTTTTATTTTGTTGCATTGATTGAATTTTTGTTGATTTTTTGCTCATTAAATACTCGCAATCCAGATGTACGTTCAGTGAGGTGACTGTCGAAGAAAATTGTTTATGTATATTTACATTTTAACTGCAGAGTATATTATTTATGATTGAAAGATTGATATGCGAAGTGTTTGAGTCAAAATAATAGGGAAAGCATGCAATACTTCGTCAGTTAGTTACTTAACTAACGAAAGAATGAGGGTAGCTCAAACAACCCTTCGTTTCAGCATTATGAATTAAATAGTGCCGTACATTTGGGTCGTAACCCATATTTCTTCCAAAAAGTATCAAAACTCTCGTAACTTGCGTTCTTATGGATGGAAAGAACTTTTGAAAAGAGAATTATGATGCTTTGTTTACGCATGAGAACCGATAAAATTACCTTCCAGAACCTTCTAATATTCTGTGTCCTTTAACTGTTAAATATTTCTAACTTTTCTGTTCGAGTTAAATTATATCCACAGCAGATATTTTCCCTCCAAACTAAATTCAAAATATTATTTTCAAATTAGTATAAAGATTAATGATGATTTAGAAAATTTATTATTGTTTAACATACATCGACGACAATGAGCAAGTATGTCATTGTAAACTGAGAATTGCTGTTCTTTTCTGACCTCCTTTAGGAATTTAATAATAAATGCGATGAGCCAATCATAAAATATTATCCTAAATTTAAAAAGTCTCGCCCCACTCATCATGGATCGCGAGAGAACGTTCTGGAAGGTGGTTCCCCGGCGATGCTAGCGCGTCCGGTGTTCGCGTGGCCAACCTCGCTCCAGGGCCTCCGCTCCCTCGAGCAGCCTCGCACGGCGGCGTTCTTCGGGGGAACCAGCGGCAGCGTGGCGCCGTGCCGAACGGGCGGGCGAGTGAGCTCGACCCGATGCTTTATTCAACACGGCGCCGACGCCGCTCTTGCTGCCGCTTCGACAGCGAAGCTATGCCTGCGAGTACGAGCGCCCGACCCCCGGCCGCTTCGGCGCCGAGTGGGGTCGGGGACGAGGCGGGGAGGAGCGAGAAGTCGGCCGCCGCGCCGGAGCGTCGCCGCACGGAATTCGGACTTCCCAAGAAGTCGAAGGCCGCTTCCTGGAAAGACCGCGCGCCGCACGAACGGTGGCCACCGTCTCCCTTCTTGGCGGAGAGGGGAAACGGCGGGGTGCGGCGGCGTTAAGGGTGAAAGGGGGTACTTGCGAGGCCTCCTGTTGGGTGGATGCTACGTGAATTAGTGATGCGCGGATGTGGCGCGATCTGTTTGATGGCGAAGGAAGCTTGTTGCGCTCCGGATTGTCGAGGGCATTGTCCCCCGTCTGATTGGTGGGTGGAGTGGAAGCATCGAAAACACACTTTCGGTCAAATGCTGTCGCCTCCCTTTGTAGTCCTCGTGAAACAAAAGTGCGCGGGTTTTTATTCTAGAATCTTCTTCCAAGTATTGATTTAGATTTCTACCAAAATATCTGAATGGTGAGAGTAAGAGTTAAAAGGATATAGGGGTGAAAGTTTATCTCGTAAATCTGTCTCGATGGTCAAATAAAATATTTTTTATCAACACATTAAAATCTCAATCGCAGTGATGAGTTTCAAACGTATATGCAAATCAAATGAACTAAATTAGGAATTTATATTACCTTAAGTATTATATTTCTAGCACACCACACATCGTTAATTTATATCACAACACACCATAATTTAATAGAATTTTGGTTCTTGATTTCAAATTAGGGGTACGAGTATTCTATTCAATTAAATATATTAATTCTACACCATTCCTATTCTTTTCTTATGTTTTACGACAATAATGTTTATTTTCGTTTGTTTTATTATGAAACGAAATAACACTCGACCAAATTTAATATTCATATATTCACAAATACTGCTTCTCAGAATGTAAATCATGTTTATGGGACTTAGAAGTTCTAAACCAGGAGAGTTAACATATCTACCTCTTTCTCAATTTTTTTTATTATTACAATTATAATCGATGAATTAGTCCTTACGAGGTCGCATTGCATTTCGAGAATTGTCAATAGTTTTGTAAATATTTTGAATTAGGAGTGTATGGTATTTTATACTTAATATTTTTAATGATTTCTTACTTATCACCACGTGTGTCTAACACGTTTATTCACATATAAACATCAATGCACAAAAAATCTCGCATTTGAAAAACAAATTGTATATTTTGTATATTATATTTTTTTATTATTATGTATTAAATTGTAGGTAAATTATTAGGAAGCACGGGGCACTAAGCTGCGACTAAGTGCCTTCTACCTGCTCAAAAATAATTTTTTACTAATTTATTTTAGTCAATCTAATCACCTGATATTTTGAGAGAGATATGATCTCCCCACACATGGCAATACAAAGAACACCGCAATTTTCTCTTTTGTGAAACTCTTTCGATACAAATATTGGTTCAAGGTGAAAAGTTTTATGAGACTTCTGAATATTGAAGTATTTAATTACTTCTTAGCTGTCAATTTTCACTTTCCGAAACTCGAGCATATGAACCATCTATGTGTAATGACGTACATTGACGTATTGCTCTCTATTATACATGGTAGACAGTCAGATTGTATATTAAATATTAATGATAAAATTTCAATCAGCTTCATATCATGCAATAAAGTTGATTCGATTTATAGACCCAAAAAAATACAGTTTTTCAGTCTTAAAATGCACAAACACGATGTAATTAATTTTTTTATATTTTACTAGCAAAATACAATAAAATTATAGGAATGTTCATTAAAGATCATGTCTTGACCAGGCATTTGGATATCAGGAAATTAAGGTACTATTGTTTTTAAATTCTCCAACTTAGAACAACCAAAGTTATGACGTACAAAATTAGAAAGTATGTGTTTAACACAATGATTTGGGGATATTTTTTATCAACCGAGGCGTATTAAAGAACACAAACTTTCAGTGAATCAAGAAAAATGTCATTCGATTTACTTGACTCAACGGAACTTTGTAATTGTGGGGTAAAATGTGTATTTTTGGTTTAATACCATCAATTTTCACGAAATTTTCTAGTCCAAGTGTCAGGTACATCTCACACGATTAATATTGAAGTATTTCTTTGCTCAACGTTTCCATACGTAGAAATCTTTAGATAATATACACATATCAATAAAAGAGATGATCTTAATGAAAATATTTCTAGGTATCAATAACCCTAAAGTAATTATGATGTCGCAATAATATATTTGAAAATATTAAAAAAACAATGGATATTGAGGACAAATAATAATAAAAAAAGTGGTTCTCTCTTGTTTCCCTCTAAGTCAAAAGGGTCAAGTTACGTGAAGCGTATGATGCAAATGAGTGAGCCAAAGAGTTTGCGTTTTAACCCATTGTGCAACGCCATGACGTAAGGCAGGAGGGGTGCGGGAGGGACCGTGGATTCTCGATGCCATGACGCGAAGAGCGCGAGCTGGCAGAGCTTGGGACGAGGCCAGTGACCAGGAGATCGCGTTTGCTCGTGCTAAGGGTACGGAGAAAGTACTTAAGAGGGCAGCAGTGGAACAAGCCGTGAAAACAGCTCCTATGTAGAAATTTGATCTCTTTTCATTACGATTGAAAATGGCATCGATCATTAGTTATGGCAGAATATTCTTTTTACCTGAAAGATAGTAAACTTGGGTCAAAAATTATTATTAAAATTTGTATTATGAAGTTGAAGTATGTAGACATATTTTTGGCTAATAACTAAAAATGAACAAAATGTTTTGAACTTCGAAAAAATAAATTATGTACGATTTACAAATTAAAAAATACGGTTCTGTCTCGGATTCAGGAAGATTTTGGCCACTTAGGAAATACTGTTTTAGCGCCAGTAAGTTATTATTAAAACTTATACAAAAATATCTTCATCAAATCCAAATTCATCTTGAATTTATGTATCGGATTCATGAAGTGTTAGTTATATAGTATTACACGATCTTTGCGCAGTCTCTACCACATGCTTAATTGACCATTGATCAGGTCCCAATTGATTGGGTATTTCTGTTGCTCCCTCGTCTGACTCCACGTACGTCTTCTTCAAACATGCGATCTCAATTTGTGAATATTTGTATTTTTAATGAACACTTTTTGTAAGTATCGCTTTGTTTAAGTACCAATTTATTTATGTGATTGTATTTTATCATTGTCAATGAGTGAATATTCACTTAAAACTTTTTGTATTAAGATTTGTATGTATGTTGATATATTGGGTGAATGTTGCGGAAATGTGAGTGTTTTTTCATTCTTTATATCTAAGTCAAAATGCTTGGAGAACATATCTGGTTCAAAATCATACAAACAGGTCAAATACAAAACAAACCAGAGGGTAGAAAAATCATGATCCTTTGTTTTTTTATTCACAAAAGTCCCGAATGTAATGTTTTGTCACCAATGTGGCAGCGTAATATGGTCACTATAACCAATGGAAATGTTCACAACTGAATTTAAAAATCTTGATATCGTATGGATTCTTAATTACTAGTAAAACCCAAATGTTTGAATTTTATTAATAGTAACAAGGGTGCATAATTCATAAACTAACTCAAAATACGAAAACGTGACGGGTGACTTTTACGTGAGGACTCGATTTTGAAAGTATTACGCCGAAAACTTGTAAACATTCAAATGTATTACAACTGGTTTCTAATTACAATTACTTCGTTCTTTATTTCTTTTGTATTAATAGTTGAATAATTGAAAAAATAATAACATACTACTTAAAATATTGTGTATATACGTCCGTTGAGAAGATACGTAATAATATTCGGCCACGTGATAATGGTGACGAGTGGGGAATCGAACGTAGGACACCTGCTTTGTTCGCAAGGATGCTCAGAACTACAGCACCCGCTCACCTTCCACAACCGAACACCCAGGTCTTAACACGTTTGTTTCAACTTTAAATATTGTATCTCCCCGAGCGAATAAAATCTATCACCTGAGGAAGACATGTAAATTGTCTTAACCTCCGTTACGCAGCGAGCCCTTGGCTGAGTCTTCGTCCGCGGAGAATCGCATGGCGGCACACGGGCGGGGTGGGGAATCACTCGCTCATGCATAGTGGAGGAGCGACGACGCCGTGACGTCATGGGTCACGTGAGGCGCGGCGCCGCGCGGGCGACGGCCCGAGAACAGCGGCGCCGCTGAGACGGCGGGCGTTCGACGGGGATGACGGTCGCGCGCGCGCTTGGAGGGTAGTCCCGCGCCGCGCATGCATACGTATTCCCTTCACGACGGAGAAAAAAAAACTCTTTTAATTCGCGTCCAGATATTTGGGGAGAAGAATGATCGGAACTGACACGAAGTTGCAGAAAAATTAATATAAGAAACAGGAAATTTTTTAAATACTTGTACTACACGCATACTCTTTTTTCCAGACAACTAGTATACAACCTTGTTAACCAAATAAGGCTTAACCTATCCGCAATCTCACAAATTTTTACCCTATTTGTTATCACCGTTATGACCGCGTTAAAGTGTTTAATTTTTTACGTGCTAGTACGAGTGTAATTTGGATCTCGTGTAGTAAATCATCCCCATTATGCGGAGTTTCAGCGTAGTATGCTCGCGACAGTCAAAGACTTCTAAAACATATAAATTTAAGATAATACACGACCGACATTAGTGCACAAAAATAAGAGGAAATTAAACTTCATTGTGTTATAACTGATTCTTAAATATTTATCGTATTTATTTTATGGGAGAACTCATACATCACAGAAAGTAAAGAAAAACTGCAAAATGTTGAGCATATAAGGGTTAGAGTTGCAAATTATTATAAACAGACTGAAATACACCAACTAGAAATAATCATTTGCAGGAATAATCCTCAATCATATGGGATACATTAAATCATTTTAGTCTCGATATATAGAGACTATTTGTCCTTTGTAAATCAAGTTGCTCGCACCATTCTCGTATTCGAAAGGAAAGGAAACTTAAATACAATTTTTTTTCTAGTTTAAGTATTGCGCCTTGAAGTCGTCACATAGGCAACTTTATATACTTATACGCAAGGCGGGACTGCCAACCGAGTTGAGAGTTGCGCACAGAAACGGAAGGTAAATGAATATCAAAACCATGCAACAAAACTGCTTAAATCATTATTTTCACAAAGAATACAATATTTCAATTATAAAAATTTATTCCTTATTTTGCGAATTATGTGCCTTATTTTTGACGACATCTACTCGAAAAATATGTAAATACAGAAGCTAAAATAAAAATTAAAGCTATCTCAAGAAATGACTAGTTAGTTGTAACTACTATGAAAGATGTAACTACTTGATAAATGTTTTTTTTCTGATTTTTCATTTTCCATGTACTTTGAAAATTTTTGTTGGTTCATTTCTTACTCATCCAGAGAATCACAATTTTTTACAGTTAATTTTAGTACAAATATTCAAAAAATTTCAATATTCAGATTTTCAGTGGTTGATCAAAATCAATAAAAGTTTGAACCTGATGTTGAACTCCTATATTATTATTGAACAATTGTTTATATCATGATGTTTCTTCTTTGCACTGTAAAAGTAAGAGAAAACTCAAATGTCAAAAACATTGTTAATATTATTCTTGAAGAAACTATTTCCAATGAAACAGAGATTTAAAATATTTTTCTGTAACAATTCCAATGTCATTAATGAATTTCTAATAATCTTACTTCAAATGTCTTCACTTCTGATGATTGCACTAATAATTCCATTGAGTGATCAAGTTAAATGTAAATTTCTTTGTATATTCAAGTTAAAAATCATGTAACCCATTCTCCCTAATAACTGAAAAGTTTGAAGAGAAAAATAGGTTGTGAAGGGTCTCATATGGCTCATATAAAATATTAAAAAAGAAATAATGTATGGTCTCCAAGCATTACATGTTAAAGAATGAAAGTAAACTGAATAAATGATGTTAAGTATAGTATTACCAAGTCTTTCAAACTGTCCACTGACAGTATTGGTCGAGTGTCATCTAGTCAAGATGTAGTCATCCGCAAACATAGTTCTCAAAGGCTTACCTTTAACATAATGATCTCAGTTTGCGGAAGTAGGTTAATTACTAGTCTTTCCTTCTTTTTATCCTCTAGTCTAGATAACCCCTAGTCATATTCTCAACATGAATTCTTTGTTTTTTAATTATTATTATTATTATTATCATTTGTATGGTCACATTTAAAGAAATTATTAATGAAAAATTTAATTTTAAGGAGCAAAAAATTTTTATTCAGAAACATTAAGAGCGGTATCATCATTATATAAATACATTTTTATATCTTTCAATTATACTTCAAACACTCCATACAATTTTATTTTTTTTCGTTTTTTTTATTGCAATGAAGACAGTACATATTTGTACTGGAAATAAGTTTGTATCATATTTGGTAAAGAAATGCTCACAAGAAAAAATCACAGTTTTTCATATTTGGTAAAGAAATGCTCACAAGAAAAAATCCTCTGATTTAATCATAATAAGTAACGATCTAAGTGTACAATAATATAAGTGAAACTTCTAATGTACAAATTCCAGAATGAATATTCTAGTAATTAGAGAATAAGAAAATTTGAACTGTAAATACCTTCAAACTGTATTAATATTGGTTGTGAATAGATGGATGTAAACTAGAAAGAAAAGGAAGATTCTCACAAGAATGCTTTTAATGTACAATAGCTTTTCAATTGTATCTTGTAATTATTGTGAAATGGAGTATAATATATGGTGTAAATACCTTGTAGAATAGACATTGGCTAGTGCTTTGAATAAATTAACATTGTTCTACCTTTTCACCCAGAATTTCTCATCTCTTTGTATTAGTCTATGTGTACATATAATTGGATGTTATCCTTTCAATGACATATTTTCAAAATAAAGAGTGTTCTTCCGTGGACAGTACACCGTCTACTTACTTTGTGCCCAATCCCCTATCACCTTATAAAAGTAAGAGACACTATCTGAACCAAACAGAACAAAAAAATTAATGAAATAAGTTAAAAATCATTTTATTGTGAAACATACAAATATATACAATTCTCATATCAACTAATGGCAACAGGCAACACAAAATGGTATGAAGTTCATTTAGTCACAAGTAAAGATGTTTTACCAGTCATTTGTCACTCAATCTGGTCCAAGTTGTCTGTAAAATACAAAATTAAAGATTATTAGAAAACATTAATCATAATGATAATAATTAATGGGTCAAAAATTGGTTAATAACAAAATCTGACCACCCATAAACTGCAAAAACCCATCAAAAGTCAGGGTCAGCAAAGTGAGCACTTAAACAATAAAATCATTCAAAAAAATGTAGTAACTAATATTTGAAGCAATTACTAAAATTAAATATTCTTATGTAAAATAATAAATAATGATTTACAGAGCAATATACATTTAAATCTTTTTCTACAAATGCTTCAATGATAATCATATTATGCACTAACCAGAAACTAGTTGAATTATATTTTCTAAACTGTCCTTTTTGTTGCAATCTCTGCGATAACCAGGTAGAATATCCAGTTCAAAATCTGGGCCATATTCTACAAAATTCTGAAAATAAAGACAGTAAACTTGGAAGTTCAGCATATCAAAATCCACAGTTAAATCAAAGTATCGCAATGAATCCACCTTGTCATCAAGGTCCTAACTTTTTTTTTTTTTGTGAGGCTTTAGGGCTCATCAACGGCATTCTTGTTTCTAACAAAACAACACAATTTTAGAAAGAGAGGGAAAAATCTAATGATTTTTTTAGAATTTATATATAACCTCACAACAACTAACTAATAAAGATAGATTCTGAGATTTTGATTTCAAAAATTATTTAACTCAAAGAATAATTTTCTAATAATTCAAATATTTAAAAAAGAATTTCTAACTCTTATACATTTTTATCTGAATCTGAAAAGTTAACAACAAACTTCTTTAGAACATGAAAATACTCCCATTGTTGTCAGAAAGCAGGTATAAGTTTTGGTCTCAGAAAATGTCAACAAAGGATAGCCTCACAAATTTATTCCATTCTCTCACCCATAATGTATTTTCTTATAGTTATGAACATACAATCATATGAGGGCTAAGAAATACAAATGTATATTATCAATAAGCAAACCAACCTTATGTTCAGGTATACTAGATATGATATCCTGTTGTAAAATGACAGACATAAGATACGCCCAACAGCGGGCTACATTCGGATGATTGTATCCACCTAGAACAATTTGTTTTTTCTTAACAAGAGGTCATTGATATAAATCAATTCCAAATTTACGAGAATATCCTTACACGAAATTAAACAAATAAAATGTTCGGAGAATTTGCAAGCAATAGACTGTACATCCCTACACTGCAGGGTTTTAAGAATACTTGTAATAAATGAAATATAAGACAATAAAGACGAAAACAATCACACATTAAAAGCATTCCAGCATCACAATTTTTCTCTGAGATAAACATAGTCTGCAATTCCCACAGAAAATGGTGATTTCAGAATTTAAAGAGACGAAAATAAAGAACTGTCAAAAGTAACTCTTTTCAGCACATAGAAATTACTTTGAGTATTTAAGGTATGAAACAAATACAGATGAGTAAATTTAATTTGTTTGGAATTATTAAAGGAGTTTCCAGATATGAGTTTTCTGCAAGAAATACAGAAGAAATGGTTTTACAACAACACAACATAGGACGTTCCTGAAGCAATAACTGAGTAAAATTAACCAACTTTTGCATCAAAAATAAATCAAACAAACAAATAATGTTAAAATGAATTATAAAATAAAATAGGGAAGTGTCATTTTCCTTATGTAAAGTAAAAAGGAACAGATATATTCTAATTTGCTTTAATGTTTCCAAACATATTATTCTAATAATCTTAACAAGCCACCCAGTCCATTACAATGAAAAATACCAAGATATTGGTTATAAAGAAAAATAATAGCAATACATTATGATACCTCAGAATACAATACCTAACAAGTACAAAATGAATACAATACACAAGAATTTTTTCATACAGACCTCCCCCTAAAAACAACGTTGGTAACTTCCAACTCAAAACTTTTTTTACACAATGTGCAAGACCCTTTGGTGTAAGATTAAAACTATTAACTGGATCTCCATTAATGCCATCTGCACCACACTGCACTACAATTACTTCTGGACGGTAGGTTTTCCATATTTTCATCATAACACTGCAAATTGAGTGAGAAAAGAAAAAAAAATGAATGACTCAAATTATATTTTTCTTGGTTCATCCTCACACAAATAACAAACAATATTACCTGTCAAATATGTAACAATAAAAATCATCAGATATACCATCTGTCAACGGAATATTCACCGAAAAGTAACGGCCACGTCCGTAACCCACATCTTCAACACTTCCTGTTCCAGGATAGAAGCACTGTTCATATTTATGCAAAGAAAACGTTAGCACTGATGGAGAATAAGCAAATGCGTTTTCAACACCATCACCTGAAACACACGCAAAAAAAGTATACTATCTTAAGGAACTTCACACAGTAGTCTTAGTTACATAATAAATTTAAATATTTTTTACATCCTTCTTCATTAAATTTGATGGCAACATTCAGGAATGATTACTTCAAACACTAAAATACAGACAGATTAATTTTGAAATATTAACAGAGAAAAATTAGGTTGGGAAGTACTTGTACATTACCACCACACTGTTACCTTCAGTATGGAGGGTCAGCAGATCCCAGATAACAATGGGGCCAGGATCCCCAGAAAAGTTGTTCTCCAAAGGTGCAAGCATGTTCTTCGAAACAATTATGTAAGAAGAGTGAGCAATATTGATTTTTCAATAAGAATTATTGCATCTTCTTAATGATTTCAATAGATAAAATAATTAGTGCTTTATGCTACATAAGAAGATAATTATAAGATTTAAACAGCTCTCAACAGGAGTTCTTTAATTATTGTAATAATTAATATAATTAATAAATATAAATATACATCAAATAGAATTAATTTAAAGATATATCAAACATATCCTAATATTCTTCAAAACATCCTCTTATTTCAACAAGTCCATTTCAGTTAGTCTTAATTAAAATTCATAACCAAAGGGGAGGGGGAAATAATAATCTATCTTCTATTTTAATTTACTAGAGCATCTTCAGGTTCTTCTACACTAAAGACTTTGAAATGTTTTACTAAAGTTCATAAAAATCCCATCTTTCTATTCCATGCACAAACATTTTTTAACTCAACTCATAACAGGCATCAATAACTTCATAAAATTATTAAACATTAAATTATCTCCCCAATATACATCATTGTTCATTGGTACACAAAATGCTAAACTACCAATACTTCATACAAACAAAATATTTTAAATGCAAAAAATAACATCTGAAATTTTGAGGGAATATAGTACCCCGCTCCCCTCTGGTTGTGCCTCATTACATGCCCTAGAAAGCCAACAGACCACAAAATGTTATTACCGTGATGCACATCAAGGTCAATATACAAAATTCTTTTAAATTGTTGACGTAACCTATGGATTGCCAACACAATATCATTTACATAGCAATAGCCATCAGCTTGATCCCTAGAACAAAACATGAATATATTTTGAATATCAATCAGTTTGGAAATAAGAAAAAAAGTAAGTGAATAGTTAATCAAATATATTTTTGTAAAACATCAATACAAATAAAATACTGTAAAAAGAGTATGTAGGTTTTAAATTTGAATTAGAATACCTTTGAGCATGATGCCATCCCCCAAACCAGTTAATGGCAATTTTGGCACCATCTTCTAATAACGATTCAGCAGCTGCAATAGAGCTTCCACCAATGACTTGGACAAAGTCAAACAAATGATCCAGTAATGGACAATCATAACCTTTGGGAAATTTTTTTTTTTTTAATAGATGAACATTTAAACAACATCCAAGTGGAAGCATTAATAAAAAAATAAGAGATTAAGAAACAAAAAGGATGAAGTAAGAAATAAAAGTATGTTACACAAGCCATATTGTTCTGCTTCTTCTTCAAACAATTCCAAATCAGAACTTTCATTAATTTTCTTCAAAAAATCTACATATAATGCACTATGAAATCCTTTAATTTCATCTTCAGTAGCAATACGACTTTCCTTCACAGTAATTTTATCCAGTAATCCATATGCTTCTATCAGTTCGTGGACCAAAGTTGCCTTCAAAAGAAAATATAAAAAGTTTTGATTGCAGAATGCATATTAATATTAGGAGCCAATATTTATTTATTTCAGTCGGCTGGAGGTAAAATACTTTTCATTGAAAATTTAAGAGTATAGTTTTAGAAGATACAATAAAATAAGTCATAAAATATTGAGTATCATGAATTCAAAACACACAGTATATATAGCACATATGGAATCTATTACCCTTTGAAATCAACTTTTACATCCCACAAAAATTTTCTAAAACCACACAATCAGAAGAACCATTACTACCTCAGTCTTATCAAAAAAAAATTATCGTCTTACCCTTCCAGCTACTCGGGGGTTTCTGTCACTTTCTGTGAGAACTTTATCGTCACAAATATAAACAATCTCTCTTTTATTCATATTTTTGAAGAAAAAAAACAGGTTAGTTTCCGAAGTATCGGTTGTTCCCAAGATCAGAAGCAATTCCTGGCGGTTAATGAAATCGCGCGCGCGCGCGCCAACGTCTTCCGACTCCGACTCGACGTCGGGTTCATAAACACGTACGCGTTGCAACCACCAGGAATCCTATGTATGCAGTGTGTACTACCATCTGTGACGGACAGCTGATGCCGGTTGTATCTGCATTATGCTCACCGACACGCCCAATCCTAAAATGAATTAAAGACTTCATTGTGGTGATGCAAGTGCAATGTGATGCTTGATTTTCCTGCAGATAACTAGAATAATTGAAATACCGGAGGATTTAACCTTATACATTTGGATCAGTAAATTTTCAATTTGATCTATGAAATTTCCTCAAATTATCCATTAAAACTAAGGAAATCAAAGTACTTTGTTTTAGAAATTGCGCAATACACGAATGAAGTAACAACTCATGACAAATTGTAATATCATGCGAAGGAACGTGTACGTGAACGGAAACTTGTGGAAGCGCGGTGAGCTTCGTCAGTCATTTGTCCTTCACGCTGAGCGTATTTCCAACTTTTGAACTACGTATAACTAACTTTGATTCAGAAAATTTCTTCTAATTGTGATGATAAAATTCATTTTTTGTCAATACGTGGTGTAATAGGGGGGACAGCGAGTTGTAGTTATCCCTGATCTCATAAATGCCCAATAAAATCTCAGTTCACAATTTTCAACAGTTGACAGCTTGATATCGTTGTTACGTCAACATTGACAGAAAGTGTCAAGGGTGTTGGTACCTGTCGCTGTCAGCCGCCTGGCTAAACCTTGACCACAAAGCATGTATTTGTTAAAGTCTTATGATAATTTTCGTGTGACTTGTAATCTTTTTATTAGAAATGTTGATTTTGTTGTCTTTCATAATATCAGAAGTGATATGTGAGTTGAGTGAACACATTTAATATTTTTCTTCTATATCAGACCAGAGAAAAGAATGTGAAGAATTTAAAGAAATGAATGAGTCTGGTGAATTTGAATGTGATGAAAGCAATGAAAAGTGAACTTAGTTGTTGTTTTCTTTACTTTTTATGTTTTATTCGTAGTATTATGTATTTCCATTCTGATTTGGAAATTTTATGATGATACATTTCATGTTTGAATGAGTCGTGTTAATCAGCACTCAAAATGGCTAATCCCTTTGATGAAGGGATTGACATTGACAAAAGTTCCAAGATAATTAAATCTCCGTCCATTACTAATGAAATTTCATTTAGTGATATTGCTGCCAAATTACTTAATGAGAATTTTCTTTTGACTGCACTTGAACTTCACACTGAGCTTGTAGAAGCTGGACGGGAAGTTCCAAAGCTTAAAGAGTTTTTCTCTAATCCTGGTAACTTTGAACATGCAGCTTCTCGTCCAGAAATACAAACTTCCATACGTAAGTACAGTTGTCCTTCATTATAAATTACACAATTCTTCCTATTTTATTTCTTCTTGACTTTTGTGTTCAAAAGTTTGAAGATTAAATTGTGAATCTATTATATTGTTGTTAAAATTGTTTTTCTTGCAACTGATGTATGATGTCATATCAATATTTTGTTTACTGAACATTTCACTTTCAGCTAGATCTTCCAGTCAGGCTACTCTTGATTCCCTAGACCTTACTCGATACTCAGAAGATGGAGAAAGAGGTGTTGATGAAAGGGTAGCAGTGCTGGAATTTGAACTTCGCAAAGCAAAGGAAACTATAAGTGCTCTTCGTGCTAATTTAACTGTTGCTACTGGTAAATATTTTATGAGTGATCTGTTATACCTTGTATTCTGTTAATGAATATTTGTTGCATAAACTTTTATTTCTTAGAATCAGAAACAACCTCCCCTGACGGCAGTGTTGCTTTGAAATTTCCCAATACTGAACCAATCAAACCTCACGAACAACGTGCTCTGAACTTTTTATTGAATGAATATCTTTTGCAGCACGGATACAAATTGACATCTATAACTTTTGCTGATGAAAATGAAAACCAGGTATTTATCATTTTCTCTAGTAATTTAAGTGAATATGTATGTATTGGGCACATAGCTTGAATTGACCAGTATCACTGAGGAATTTTTATTTGTATGAATAAATTAAAATTCAGCATTCTTGTGCTGTTCAAAGTGCTGCAAAATAAATGTTTTTCTGAATTTTTTAAATTTGTATTGTGATTATTGTTTGTTGTATTGTGAATATTATTTTTCGAGGAAATGCTGTGAAACTATTTTACTTTGTAAATATGAATCGTGTGTGTTTCTAGCTCAACAAGAGCTCTAAAAGTTATTAAGTAGTATCATTAAAATTATTATTAAACCAGTTTTAAATAACTTTTCCTCCAACATATTGACAATTTTTAAAATTTTAGATATTGCTGAATGTGTACTGTGATTGAAACCTGTCACATTGAAACTACTTTTTTATGATATTTTGATTCTGTGTTTAGTTTTATTCCTCAATGGAGAGATCATATATAGGACATTACATTGTATAACTTGCCCTACATACATGGTCATTTGTAATCATTATGTAAAAACACTTTTTTTAAATGTCATCAAATTCACTACAAAATTTATTTGGTGAGATATTATTTTTTATTCTATCTACTGTAATTGATTTCCTTTAATACAAATTGGTAAATCCACCAAAGGATATCAAATATAATTTGGAATGTTATAACATCATTAATATAGCTGATATTATTGGATTAATGAAATCTTGGTAGATTAGTATATTAACCAATTTGTGTGACACAACATTATACAAAAACATTCTCTCAAAATAAGTGAGAAAACTAAAACCATTTATGCAAGCAATGTACCTTGCACCCTGGATTTCATTAAAAAATTCCTGTAAATTTTTAATTAGTAAATATTACTTCAGAACAACAAATTGGATGTAAAATAATTTATTATGGTCAACTAGTCAGAAAAAACGTACACTAGCAAAAGATCAGATATCTGTAGAAACAACTGTAATAATTGTGATAAAATGTATTCATGAAAAAAAAATATTGATGTTGGAAAAAAGGAAAAGGTTAGGTATATTAAATTTGGCAAACTGAGAAATAAACTCATTCTTTAGAATTAACAAAATTAATGAGAAAGACTTAAATTTTGAATCAACAGTAATGGATAATTAATTTCAACATTCGTTCACTGGCATGCTAAGAGTGGATCATCAGTGACTGGGGATGGTAGTAAGGTTCCAAAATGTGTCATAATAATAACAACAGGAGAGGAGTCAATTACTGACAAAACTGTGACAATTTTTTATATATTTATAATCATGTTCTATACATCACATACTTAACTTTTAGAAATTCACCATGTGTGTGATTTAACATGTTATTTATGAGAACTTACATTAAGAAAATCAATTCTATTATAAAGTAAATATATTTTCAGGATTTTGAAGACTGGGATGATGTTGGTTTAAATATTTCTAAACCAGCGGAATTACTAAATTTATATCGTGAATATATGCGTAATTCTGGTAATGTGCCAGTTCCACAAGAAACTGTTTGCTGTCAAACTGACTTGGAAGATTTGGAACAAGCCACTCATGTGAATGAATTGGTGTGTTTGCTCTAAACTCTCTAAGGATTTTTGTTTCATATTAATTATTATTTCATGATTATAATCTAGTATCTATATTTCAGACACTGGAAATCGAAAATTTGAAAGAGCAGGTACTTATGTTGGAACGTGAAAAGCTGGAGTTGAAGCAGATATGGTCATCAGAAAATAGATATAGAATGGGTGATGCTTCTACCACCACAACTCCAGCTTCAGAAATGGTCGGAATGTTGGCAGAAAATGTTTCCACTCATAGTGTGACCCCCGAGTGTTTTGAAATGATAGACGCTGAATCCAAAAATAATGACCATCCTCCGGATGATCTAGATAATAGGCCAGTCATGAAAGGAGATGATGATGAGTCTGCTATTAGTCTTGCAGATACAGATGTTGAATGGACTAGATTAACTTTGCCTTCAAATGATGCTGTTGTAGATGTTATTGTTGCACCTGAATTTTCTTCCGAGACTCTATCTGAAGCAGCACCATGTATAACATTAAGCAGTCCAATTTCTCGGTATGTATGAGATGTATAATAAAGTTTTTCCTTAAGAGATTTATGATGAATGACTCATAGTGTTTGCTTTAAAAAATTTACGTAAATATTATGTAGGAGTATTTTATTTCTGAGAAGGCTGATGCTGGTGATAATGGTCAGTTTGTCTAGAGATAATCAAAATAATCAAATGAAAAATAAATTTCTTGTGTCTTCAAAAAGAGAGCTAACAAGATAATTGGAATAACATAATAACTCATGAACTTGGAAATCGAGTTAATAAACGGAAATTGAGATCGTATGTTATATTGCTGCTAAAATTTTGTTTGTTATATTTACATAAAGAGAAAGTTCTGTGGATTGAATAGAGAAGAGGAAGTAGTGTAAGGAAAAGGGTTTAGGATATTCACATATTATATTTTTGTGTATTGATATTTTAATTGGGGTTTATCAAAAACGAGAGGGAAGTGTGATAATGGAGTGAATACATACTGTGCAACTTTACCTGTAATCATGATACACAACTGCGGAGTATTTATGTATCTCAAAACCTTATAATGCTATCATAATTTTAATGTACACTGAACAAAAAATCACTAGGGAAATATATCAGTATGTAAGCAAAACTTGTTGGTAATGTAATACAACTATTTTGTTGGAATATAACTATTAATTTTTAACTTGTGTTAGTTGGTATAATTATTATATTTCTTGGCTTTCTTTTATTCTTATAAGAAATTTATTTTCCCCAAAAATTTTGAAATGTTCAGAGAAAAATTATTCAGTTCAGAGATACATAATGTTCTTTCATGCATTGCCAATTCAGGAATTAATTTTATATATTTCTACTCCTTCCTGGGCAAGTACACTATTGGAAAAAAATATTTTGCTTTCCTGACCCTAGTTTTCAGACTGATGAGTTGCGTGTTTCATTGGAGAGAAACTATTGCTTGATGCTTAAACATCCAGAAAATTATGAAATAAATTTTGAACTCCTAGAGAAATATTCTGTTGCTTGTTATTTTATAACGAAATTCCAAAAGTCTTTATTTCATTTCTAAAATGGCTTATCACCGACATCAACTTAATTTTAGCTTCTAGAGGGAATGTTTCAGTGTTCTTTTCTTACAAGGCATAAAGCTAGTTCATTCTAAATTGTTCATCAGCATTTAGGATCAAATGTTCATTCCAAAACTATATAAATCAATAATAATTAATGTATTGCCAAGTAAACAGTTACAAACTCTGTATGACCACGTGGAGGACAATAAACTAATTTACTTTCTGCAAGCAAACAAGGGACCATCCCATCAAATCAATAATAAAAATAGTTCGCTACATCTTATAATATTAACAGAAAACCAACAATTTGTATTAATAGAATACAAAAAAGTTATTTCACAAGTATGTATTTTTAGCAAACTATAGATTATTTAGAAAGTATAGTTTATAAATCCTAACTATTAAAATAATTCTAAACTAGAGATAAATTATTTCAATAGACCATCCCCTCTAGGCGAGAGTCCAGAGAACCTGTATGTAAAATCCCCCTCTACCCGATTGTTTCTTCAATTCTGTTCAACTAACCAAATTTTAAAACTTTTTTGAGGCATTCCATTTCTGCATTTGTATTCATGTTTTTACAAATTAATAAATTTCTTCTTCATCTTCCTTTTTGCAGAAATATTCCGGCGGCATTCCAAAGAGAAGTTTTATCTCGTTGCTTCATAAGCACTGCTCATCAACAGGAGAGCCAACTCCTGGAGGAAGTCCTGGATGAAGGAATTTCAGAATCCCGTTTGGTATACATCCTTGGGCAGAGCTTACCTCGTATTATTCCTAATATAATCCTTAATAAACGTGAGGTATGAAGTTTCATTGTTTCATTTGAGTATTGAGACACTATGAGTAAAAGTTACACTTAATTTCTAATTGAACAAAATTCTCAGAGGCAGATTTGCAATTTGGCACCCCCAGGCATTAGTAAATATAGCAGCCTTTTAGAGCAAATTTTGTATCCATAAATTTAGTTATTTGCTTATTATTTTTATTTATTATTATACTTTTTTGTCTTTATTTTATATTGTATATTTTATTTTTCTGATTCATATCTATTATTATTAGGTACAATGTAGTATAAACATATTTAATTTGACTTATTCTCAAGGTTTAAAAAAACATTAAACTATTATTAAATTAAAATTATAGATCTTCTTTTTAATAAAATTATAGAACAGACTAATAATAATATTATTAAATTAGAAATATTACTTTTTTCTTTTGGCACCCCAAAAATCTTGTGCCCTTAGGCAATTGCCTATATTGCCCATGCCTAAATGTGGCTCTGAAAATTCTTTTAAGTGTGGATGACAGATGACAATTTCTTTTTATTATTATTATTATTGTAGTATTTGTAAATGGGAAATGTAGCATGCTATTGAAGCTTATCTACATGGGGCGATAGGAGGTGGTTGGTATGGACTATTGTTAGTTTGTGGACCAGTTAGCTAGGTTTACCAACTTGGCCCATGTGGAGGTGTTAGTAGGAGTAGTTAGTAATGCTAGGAGTACATGGAGGCAGATAGAAAAAGAGGGTTTGCTTTTCAGTTGTCACGGCTATATGAAATGGGACATTGTAGTGAAAAGCTACAAATTTTTTGTCCCCAGTGGGAATTGAACTCGGAGTGACTCGGTGACAAGCGTGCTTGCTCTGAGCCATGAGAGGGACTGAGATGATAATTCAATAATTATCTTTAATTTTTTGAAGTTCTATTTTTATTCTTCTGGGCTAACAGTGGTGATCATATCTATTTCTCTACAAATTAAAATGTGGGAATTCTATCTTGGTATATGTAGGAAAATACCTAGAAATCTTTCAAATAAGAACTATATTTTATTTTCAAAAAAGATATGTAATATGAGACAGTATGTGTGTCATGATGAGTAGTCTGAGGAGGGATGGGCCAATTTTGATTCTTAATACTTTCAATATCGAAAACTGCAATTTTTTATACTTTTCTGCTATGATACTCAATTTTTTTAAACCAGAAGTTTACATGAAACTTTATTACAAAATATATTACAATGTAAGTTCCCAAAGAGGCACATACAATAACCTGTGTTAGGGATCTAGCAACTTAAAACTAAAAAGTAAATAAAAAATAAAAAATCAATTGAATTTTTAAAATCAATTGATTGGTTCATTTAAAATAAGTCAAAAGAGATTAATTTGATAAGTCAAATTTTATTCCAAGAATAATATGATGAACACACTTGTTTCACTAGATTACATCAGTTAATACAATTTCCATTTTATATATTTCTAGCAGTTTTTTTAATTACGAGCCTCTTATGTTGATAAAATTTAACTCCATAGATGTTGTTTGATACACTGTTAAGCATTCGTAGTTACTATTGCTGAAAGTGAACAGATAGGCAATTTCAATGCAACCCAATAGACAAGAGACAGAACAGAGGTGGGATAATTAAGAAAAGAAGAGTAATAATATGATAGCTCTTCATCTACTTTAATTTTTTGATTTGTACTCTAAATTGAAAGAAAATTTGATGGGCGTACATACAAACAATGAAATCAACACTGCTTGGTTTTAGACATTAACACCAAAAAGTAGAATGTTGCTGCAGTGTAAAAATGTGCTTTTGTCACCAACTAGATGCAAAATTTGTTTAAGGGGTAAGTATAGAGATAGAATATGTAAATAAGGTTAAGGAACAGTAATTGTATTTGGAATCAAGAATAGAGGTCAAAAATAGGGACTCAAGATTGGAATCAGAATCAAAACAAAATTGGAGTTGACACATCACTATTCTGTGTCATCAGTTTTAATAATATCTGAAGAAGCATGTCCAACAGAGCATTTTTTAAGATTGATGCTTGTTCTTTGCTGTAGTTATTGTACAACATTTGACTCTGTAATTAGTTTTTAATACTACTGAGGTCAAGAAGAAGTTTTCTGAATTCAGTTTGCCAATTTGTATTAAGTAGTTTCTCTTAAAAACATGTGTCATTTATTCTTAATTTTATATATATTTCTTGTCATTTTCTACCTCAAAATTTTTTAAAAATAATTTCAGGAAGTAATTCCTCTTCTTATAAGTACTATTCACCTTCACCCCGAAGCTGGAGATCGAGATAAACTTCTTCATTTACTTTTCAATCTTAAGAAGCGTCCTCAAGATGATGAGAGAAAAATGATTTTAGCAGGTAATATTACAAAATATACTTCCTTATTGTTATTGTTCATATAAACTTTATCTATTTTAAGATTAATCACCTCTTTTGTCACACATGTAACTACTCAGGAATTGTGGGAATAGCTCGATGTTCTGGACTCCATTTGGTTGAAAATGAAATCCTCCCACAGTGTTGGGAACAAATTAGTCATCGCCATGTTGAACGGCGTCTTTTAGTTGCAGAATCTTGTAGTGCTCTAGCGCCCTATGTTTCGGTTTGTAAATTTTTATCTTTTATTGTAGATATGTCTTATTAGTGATAATGCTTTATTTTTTAACCATCTTTCAGAGTTCTATACGTAACTCATTAATGTTGTCCATGTTGCAACAAATGCTTCTGGAAGATAGAGATGAAATGGTACGAGAAATGGTTGTTAGAAGTTTGGCTTTAATTGTGACATTCATGGATGATAAAGATAAATATTTTCAGGTTAGTAATTATTATTTATTAATTTATTTGTATTGTAACTATTCTATATTAAAGAAGAAAATTCATATTTGGATAATTAACTATTTTTCTTTTCCTAATCATCCCTTTAGTTCGTATCAACTTGTTAATGCACCTATATTTCATACCTGACAAGATTATTGCTTGTGTGATTTTTTCTGATAGAATCGAGTGTTTACAACATTTGGCAAAAGATTTCAACATTCAATTGTATTAAATCAACATTTTATCAAAAATGCCAGTTTTAATTATACATACTCCATTGATATCTTACAAGAAATGGCAAATAGATGTTGTAGTTTCTACTCTTTGGGCAATGGTTTTCTCATTTACAGTGATTTTCCAGGAATCTCACAAATGGTTCTCTAAGTCAGTGGTTCCCACCTATTTTAACTAAATACATATTTTATTGTAAGTCCATAGTATTACAAATCATTTATGAGATTTTTCAAAAACTGAATGTGTTTAAATTTTTTGAAAAGTCAACAATTTAAATTAATATTTAATTTTTGTGAGGATTAATGTCATTGTATGTCGAAGTCCTTGTACACAGAAAGTTACTAATTCTCTAAAGGAAGCATGTTCTCCTTAGTTACATTTAAAATGCCAGTATTTTGAATTTCATTTTATTGCAGAACTTGGTCCTCTCATAACTTTTATCGTCTTGAAACATTGATTTGCCATGGTAATTTTAATGATTCTCTCACAAGAAGTAGGTCAGGTTTTTCAGCCCTTACCTTCTCCAGAAAAATGTTAGTTCTGCACCATAAGTTCCCTGGCAACCCAACATGTCTCCTTCCCAATTCTCTTACCCAAGTCAAGGTTAGGTGGAATATCAGGTCTCGTGACCTGAAAATCTTACCACAAGATATGAAATAAATAATAAATAAATTAAATCATCAATTTAGTCAGTATTATGTATACTTATAATTATTAAATTAACTATAACTTCATAACTAATATTTTCATTTTGTATATCAATTATGCTCTTTTGCGTTCTTTTATAAAGAAGGTTAGCATATAAGGATTTAGGTGTTTAAGGTATGACATTTTTCTTACAGTGTGAGGAACTAGCTATGACTGCCCTGGATGATCCGTCTTCTGCTGTTGTTGGATCAGCTGTTCGCATATTAATGCCTGTTTTGGCTAAATGGGCTCTCGATATAGGTCGTTTGGAATCTCACTTACTTATTCGGCTTTTGCAGAAATTGAAAGGACAAACAAAGGTATCAGTCTATTGGAATAATAATACCATCTTATTTCTTGTATTTCCTTTGCTTTTGCTTATTCCATTTCATGCATAGATCATGATTTATTGGTAGTGGTTGAGGTAATATTTTGTCAGTTTGTCAATTTTTGCCAACTTTTATTCTTCAAAAAGTTGTCATATCTTATTTATCTTGTTGATATATCTGATTTACATTTTATTTTGACATTGAAACTTGTAAAATGTGTATCTTGCTCTTATCTTTATTCCTTTCAGTTTATTAAAATTAAGCTTAACTTTATTAGCTAGAATAACTTTCTTGCTAGAAAAAAAGTAAAAATTTGTATAGTTCATCAACCTCACATTAGATGCCCTTACAATTTTGATTGTTAATATTAACCAAGTGCTTGTAGTTTTCCTAACTCTCCAAGTAGTTGGAATGAGAGTTAAATAAGTATATACTATGAAGCAAAAGTCATTTATGTTTATATTATATTGAATTTAGTATGAACCTATTTTGTGTGTTTTTAATCACCTAATATATACTGTTTGTCTGATAAAGGTCGTAAGTCTTGAATTATTTATTTAATTTGAACCTATTAAGGTTTAATTAATTCCTTATTTATTTTACTTATGCATATTTTCATTCATATATCTTGTGTATTTTAGGCAACTCCTCCGAGCTCACCAAATAGCATGTCTCAAAGAAAGCTTCAAGAAAATGACCAAAGAACTGTTTATACAGTCACAGTATTACAATTATTACTGCCGTATTTGTTAGTGGCAGTTGCTACTGTAGAACACGTTTTAAAACACGTAGGTCCCGATTCCTGCTCCGAGTCTAGTAAGTAAATTGAATTATCTTAATATGTTATCATTTTAACCTAAATATTTTCTTTACCCTTCCGTTTTGTTTCCCTTTCAGGACAACAATTTTCTAAACAGAATCTCGGCTTAACTAATCCTTACATATTTTATGAAGGTGATTTTGACATTGGTAATGTTATAAATGCATTTGATGTGTGCGTAGAAGAAAACAATGGAGAATGGCCTCAGCTGGAATGGGTCAGTTCCCACATGTAAGAGACTTGTGTAATTGTAATTTGGTTCTTCCACTTTTTTTATTTTTTTATTTGAGTTATTATTCTCTCCAAGTCATCTTGCTCAGGGTGTCAAGATTGACATCTTCATATTTCCAACATGCTATTTAGGCTCTTCCTTTGTTTTTTCTGGTTGCTCCAGGAAACTATTTATTTGATTTTATTCTAGAAAAAGTAGAAATTAGTATTGTATTTCCGGAATGGTTTTCTGACAACCAAATCCACAGTAACCCTGGGAGAGAACTTACATATTACTTCTTATAAATTGCTCTTACAAAAATCCTCTCATGAAAAGTGCTTTTATGAATTTCAATTTAATTTTATATAAGTTTTCTTGTCAAGAATTTAGTTCCTAGGAAAAGTGGATACTCAATTTTTAGCTTTGAAATGCAAATAAAGTGGTAAATGTGTCTTACAATATTCTTCCATGTATGTTAGGGTGACAGATCTCTTGGATGTTATTAGAGGAATTGAAGTTGCGCATGAGGTTGTGGTTACATCGCTAATTAAGTTCTTCCAGGAGTTTTGTGCTTGTTTTGGAAAAACATTTGTGAGACAAAAAGTAGGTCAATAACTTTAATTACATACTTCAGTTATCTCCTACAAGCAAGTTGGATGTCTAATCTTCCATTTCTTTCCCACAGGTGAAACCTCTGTTTGTTCAGAGAGTACAACATTTAGAATCGGCAATCACAGCTATGGGTAGAGGAAATTCTTGTCCTCCTTTAACTCTTATACCTGTGTATGTTGTCGGGGTTTTAGCATCCACAGAAGTAAGAATTCAATGTACTTAAACGAAATTATATTCTAAGGACAGTATTCACCATGATGTCTGATGTCACAATCAATAAATTTCATACCTCCACCCTTCCTTGCGACAGTGCATTATCCACAATCATATTTTATAATTTTGGAATTATACTACATACGTCCATTTCTTAAATATATTATAGTTAAAGATATCCACACAATATTTATTTTGTTCACGTTCTTTCATATTCTATTATGCTGCTATGTTCAACATTTGTTCCACCTGAGAAAGGCCACAAACAGGGTTGAAACGTTGTGTTCCATAATAAGTTCATTGTAAATGTTGAGCGAAGTCCAACTAATTTCATATTATATATTTACCTGTAATATAGGATTGCATTTATCACTTCATAAATTTTATCTGTTGCATGTGGAGTTGTAGTGGAGATAAGGCAGTACATATGATAACTTCAAACCACTTTGATTTATGTTGTTAATTTTGAAATCTCTGAAACATGTAGACTCTCTTCTCTTTCTCCTTTCTCAGAGAGTTTTTGGTTTGTTTGTTTTCCTTGAAGCACCTATATCAATTTCATCTCGTGGTGTATTCATTGATTGTTAGGTTCCAGGAGCTGCGGAGGAGTTGAGTATGGTTCTCAAACGCTTCCTTTGTGGGCTTGCGGTGTGCGGTACACCTCTAGATGCTTTGGAAGTATCAGCTCGATGTCTTTGTGGGGAGCCATCACTGCAGGATACTGTTGTGTCCATGCTTTGGGAAGGCGTGGTACACCCACGAGCTGTGGTGCGCGTCGCTGCCGCCTCACTGTTTGTGACAGTGATAGGAAACGTGTCTGAGAATTTGTTAACTTCTCGGATTGCTCCTGCTCTGGTGACACTTGCCAGTGATCCTGATGTGTAAGTGAGAATCAAGTTACCTCAGTTCCATCCACGGATTATGCACCACTATGCAAATATAATTTCTTTCTCATCTCATTTATAATAAAAAATAGCTGTTAAATAAATCCATAGTTAAATAAAATTACCTAAAGAAAAAAGATATGAAAGTATAAGAATGTGAGAACCAATAACCCAAAGTTGCCTATGCTACTTTTAAAATTTTCTTTCGCCTTTAGTACACCCAGTGGATTTTGTACATCAATCACTTTGACAGAAATGAATGAAGTGACTCCTCTTTACTATTCCCAAGCATATAATGTCATAATTTTATATTTGTTTGTTATGTGTGGTATATGAGAATTCATTTTCAATAAAATATTATTGAAGATGTAATAGAAAGAACATGGAATTACTGTGGAAGTAAAAAAGAACTGATTACATTTTATAATGTTGTGTTCAGACAATTATATTTTGCTGTCAATTCATGTATAGTGAATCTTCTCCTCAATGAACACAAATTTGTCTGCTTTTGAGAAATGACTGCTCTTGGGAAATGAAAGAAGTGAACATAAATGGAATAGAGTTAGCAAAAATAATGGACATTGGGTATTTTTTAATTTATAGACAAAAATGCAGCAAATTAATCGAGAAAATTCACATTCAGATTGTGATTGTTAACTACCCAAAATACCTAGAATGAAAAGAGAGGTTTCTTCAAACAAAAATAAAATTGAGGGGAAAAATAAAGTATTTTTCTGAAACTTTCTTAATTTACAGTTTTGTTTTTAACACTACTCCACATAGATTTACACAATTGAATATTCTAGATACAATATATTCAAACATACTATTGATGAGTTACGGTACTATTTTGTCTTCATTGGTGGTTTGTCAAAACCAGTGTCTCCAGGCATGGAGTTATATTATCGCCTCCGTGATGGAGTCTACTCAAATAAAAATCAGCTGTCCACGTCCATTAAAGAGAATGTCCATTTTTAGAAGTTTCTAGTAGTTAACTAATTTCAATAGGAATGGGTTGGGGAATGAAATGTCCGCTACAGAGGAATGAACACCTCTGGAACCATTGAAATTGTTTATGACACAGTAAAGGAATCAGAAAAGTTTTCATTTAGTGATGGTCAAGTCGATAATATAATAATAGTATTTTTTTTTTAGTGCCTTAGAAATATTTTGAAAAGAGAATCTATTCTTCAATATTTTAAATTGGGCCTTTAAAGTAGACATAGTTTTATTTTCACTTAAAAGGTCCAAGATAAGATTAAACAATTACTATGATAGTAGAGGGAATATTTTTGGAAATGTTGAATTGTGTTTTTTTATTTACCAAAATTCAGTTGGTGACAACAATTACCTTGACCAAAAACGTCAGAGAGAGAATATTCAAGCCCAAAGCAAACAAGTTGAGAAAATATCACTGAGTGCAACTTAAGAGTTGCCAATTCTTATTGTGCAGTTATATCTTTCAAATACAATAGTAAGTGTTGAGTCTCCTTTAGGTGGTAAACACCCATGTAGTTTGCAGTTAAAGCAGTGAACCTGGAAAGTCTTATGAGTGAGACTGCAATGTCATTGGAATTGACATATTCATATTAATTATGAGTGGTGCAAAAAGGAGGTGAGAACAGTATTGAGGAATAAAGTATTTATATTTATTAACTTTTTTTTTACACATTGCAGAGCTGTAAAAACTGCTGTTCTACCAGCTCTTGGGAGTCTCATAACAAATACATCAGTTAAAGAGGTATGATTCTCATTAATTTTATGTCTATTTTGTAATACAAAGAAAGTCCTGGACTAACTGGACCAGCATTTTTAAAAATTGAACCATTAAATGAGAGAAATTTTCTTCTCTCTATTGAACACAATATGCTACAATTCCTCTCCGTGATTATCAACTTTTGCAGACTGTGCAATCTACACACAGACCCATTGGTATTCTTTAATGTTTAACATAAGAGTGTTCTACTTAAGTATCTTCTGATTGTTTATTTTTTAAAACAATCACTGTTTTAAATGTCACTATCATCTTGTACTTTATTTATTTATATTTTATGGCCTTCATTGGACCACTTTAGTCAATTTTATGCAAAGGATTCTTCAGTTTCCTTTCTTTAGTTATCTTTCGCATGTTTTTCTCCTTTATCCAGTCAGCAAGGTCCTTATTCCAATTATTTGTATTTTTTTTTTTTTTTTCCGTACTTTTTATACTGAATACATTATACTATTAAAGACAAGAACAGTTATAATTTGTGAAATTAATAATTTAGTTCATGTTTGAATAAATGTGACATATTTGATACTTTTTGTAGATTCAAGATAAAACATATATGCAGATGCAAAGCTTTCTTGCTGATCCATCTGTAAGGGAAAACCATTCTATGTTATTGCAACTGATTGCTACCATGGGAAATGTAGTGACAGCATGTGATCCTTGGTTCAGAGAGGAAGGTACGATCTCATAGAATTTTTAGAAGAAAATAATAATGTTCTTTTTATAGGAAAGACACACTTGATGACTTTTGCTGATGTAAAATAATTCACTTCATTCCTTGTTTTGTTGAAATCCAGAAATGGCTGACCATTTATTTATTCTATTGAAGTATATTAAAATAAAAATTATTATTGTATTTCTGTATTTACAATTGTGTGTACTCGCATAGCTATATAAGTAGAAAAACCAGTGTTCACAAAACATCACTCTAATTCATTAATGAACAGACTTCAACAGTAAAACACTTGATGATAAAGATAACAAATGACAGAGTTGTTAATTTATTCTTGAAGATTAGAATTTTCTTTCTCTTCATACAGAGCACTTAGAGAAATCAGTTGTTTCTTTGAACTTTGTGTATGTGTATAGCTGATTAATCCTTTTTGTTTATTTAGTTATTGTCCCTCAGTTGGCTGCTTTGTCATCATTCGCTGAACAACATTCCAATCAAACACGTCGTGTTGATTTAGCAACAGTTCTAATTGAAGCTTTTTCAGCAACTGTATATTGTTCTTTACCAAAGCACATCATCAGTTCATATTTGTTACCTGGATTAAGGTAAACATTTAACTTAATTTGTTGGTGTTGATTGTACTTGGTGTTAAATGTTGCACGTGATTCATTTCAATTGCTTTCACATATATTTTGAATACTATTTCTAGATCTCTTGAGTCAATCAGTAGTCAATCACTTCTTATTCATCATGAAACATTGTTAGCAATGATCAGAGGGGCTGAATCTCGAATTGAAGTGCAGCGTCCTATAGAAAGGTATTAAGATTGTCTTCATTTTAATATACTTGTATCGAGATTTTTCTCTATCAGTTATTGTTATAAATTTGATTCATTAGATCTGGCAGTATTAGTTTGGCTTCTGCAACTGCAAATGTAGGTCAAGGCATGGAAGATATGAAGTTAAGAGTAACAAAAATATTTCAGAAACCTGCCATGAACAGACCTCCTAATTTGCCAAATTTGCAAGGAATATTTCGCAAGAAATGACTTCACTTCTGGGTATAGAATTGAAACATGTTTCCCCATGTATTGTTACATCTTAAATAAATGGCAACACTCAAAAACTTATTATTTCCAGAAAATATTAATTTTACCTGGAGAGAAAATAATTCTGGTCATTCTGTAAATATACCAATTTATATCATGGAGTGTAGTTATTAAGAAAATGGGGGCGACCAATCTCATTGAATAATGAATACAATTTAAAAACATGACTGTGTGATCTGGAAAAGGCAAGTCATTCTTTTGTATCTCATAGACTGATTTTTTAATATTATTGTTAATTTCTAACAAAAAATTTATTAAATGTTTCCGTTTCTTTTTTTTTTTTCAGAGACCTCTCTATCTTATGTTATATTACATATGTAAAACTGTTTTATATAATTTATTATGTGAATATATTTGAACTGTTAGTGTTTTAATGGGATGATGAATGTAAGACTTCTCTGAAAAGTGTGTTGTGTACTATTGTGCTCATCAATTTTGAATTTTGCTAAATGGTGTTTTCTTAAAAATCGTCTTGAAGGTTGTGATGATGCATATTACTTTGTGTATCATTCCAATATGGAAGTGTTATGTTAAATGGTGTTGTACAATTATTTTGTATATATTATATTCTATTTCATATCTTATTTTATTAAAACTATTTATGTAAAATTGCTTAGTTTTAGTGTTCAGTACAAGTAAGAATCCTGTAAAAGGATGCAATCAGAAATTTCCATTTTTCATTCAAGAAGTTGAAGAGGAAAAAAGAGTATGTTTTCTAGGGTTTAATTTGCCAGTATAATCAAACATTGTTACTTTTAAAACTGTGCTTTATTTTGATAGGATACCACATCAATATTCTCATTTCTCTTTACCAACAAACTCAGCCAGAATAACAAAATCCCCCCACTAAAATTATGTGGTAGACTCCGATACTCTTCAATTAATTACCTTTGTGTTTTATCAAACCATGTCCTGCATCATAAAACATCTCAGAGCTTCAAGAAATTGCCTTCACAATCCTATTAGAATTTATAACATGCATATTTACCTAACTGATGTAAATTTAATCTAAACAATATTTAGTTGAAATAATCAACTGTTGCCTTATTTATGTTCATAATTTTTTTTTTAACTGTTTAGTTATTTCTACCAAACTATGTCTAATCACCAGAAATTCAATGCGCCATGTTTGAAGTTAACAATGCAATCTATCCAATAGAAAAGTACTTCCCAACACTTTTCCTGAGTAATCTCAGAGACAACATACAAAATACTTCAGAAACTTAAGTTGGAGGCTGCTATAAATACTGAAAGTGAACCATTCTCTTCCACTATCTATTCTTCTGTCAGTCATTTGGTGGCAAGGGAGTGGATAAACTTTGAATTGTTTAGTTTCCTAACTTTGAAATGTCTTAACTTGAATAAGTGGATGGAGGAATTGTTCTCGAATCAAATGTTCATTATGACTACTAAAGTTTTTCATTAAAAAAATTTCATCAATTTTGTTTGTCATTCTAATGAGTAGCTATCGCCAATTTCTTTTTGCTCATTTCTGTTTCTTACTGTCAGCACATTGTAAACTTTATTTGAATCTTGAGAGTTTCTATTACTACCTGATCTGTTGGTTATTAGTTGTGAACTTATAATTTATTAAATTTATTTTTGGTAGCTGAAGTATTATGAAAGGAAACAAAAAAAAATACATTAAGAGACCTTGCATTATACCCCTTAGGGTTCACAGAGGATAGAGCTCTATTATTACTTAGCCTTGGCACAAAGAGATGTGATAAGCATCACGGACCAACCGAGCTCTTTTATATTTTCATTTATCTCTCTTCTTATCATAAGTTACTCAATTCTACTTTTTGAGTTTGTCATAATATTTCTCACATTTTTATGCATACATGTTTATATACAAAAATTTATACATTAATTTGTTCGGGTGGGTGTTTTATCTTCCCAGCCACACCCCATATAAAATTCTATATATCGGCCCACGAATTGGCCGATATATAAACCCTCACCATCCAGCTATGAGAAAATTAAATTTGAGCAACATGTAGTTCAGAACTTATAAATATTTTAATACAAGACATGGATTTTATCAAAATAAGTGGTACCTTTCACTTATAATGAAAAATTGCTGTTCATACTTTGGAATCCTAAAAATTGGTCACCCAGTCTGTAACCACTCTTTTTAGGCAAAGAATTATTTATTTAAGAAATGAATCATTTCAATTCTTAAATAAATTGCCTTTAAAGTACTCAACAAGGACTCTTTTTCAATAGAACATAAAACAGATGTGATCATTTTAGCTGAAAGACTTGGTAAAGTTGCATTTTCTACGAAGGTTGCATTAAGTTCAAATCTAACAATTAAGTTGACAAGTTAAATTTTGTGTCAACTTTTTATTCATCTAAGGTCTCCTTCTGGGAATATTATACAATACACCCTATTATTCTACTGCTTTTTTGACACAAAAGTTATTTATTTATAAAAATAAGAATGTGTGGAAAAAAATGTGGGTGGTAATCTAATACTAAATAAAATTTCATTAGGCAATTTCTTACAATAAATTAAAAACTAAAAATTTCTCAATAAAATGGAAATTATATCACAACTGGGATGTAGAGGAAAGAAATTGAATATATTAAGTCAAACTAGATTTTTCCTAAAAACTCTCCCCTCTTTAATATTAGTAATTAATACATTCAGTTTATGCCATTAACAATTCTCCAGACTCCAAGTTTAGAGCATTAGAATATCCATTTGTTCAGATGAAATATATATCTTTTTCATAAAGGATTCAGTTATTTGATTACATTCTGCTTAGTGCTCTAATTTGTATTCATTAATATTTTCAAATTGTTTTTAACAAACTTTAATACATGCATATAATAGTGATACAAAATAATTGATAAATCATCAAATTCTATACATTCTGTGGTTCATACCACAACCTTGTTTCAAACACACAAGATTACTTCAAGCTTACAATTTGTTGTTCAAGCCTGCGCTGTGGAGTTCACGAAACAATTGAACAGCATGTTTAGCAGTACCAGGTGCAGCAGTAACACCATAACCTCCGTGGCCGTAATTATGTATGATCTACAAAGTTAAGTAATTTATTCTTGATGAGAGAAATCTTAGGCTATGAATATTTATTTCCATTTACTTACTCACTGTAATGACAAATATAGCATTGGATCTTGCTCAGTGTCATGGGCTTAAGATATACATTGGGGTAAAAATAAAGAGAGTTAAAACTCATTCTTACCATCACCTAATAATGAAACATCATTAGAGTATACAGGAAGAATGGTCCACTTATTAAATAGCCCCTAAAAGACACTTTTTTACATTAGAAAATCTTATGGAGAAGATCCAATGCTTCATAAACTAAAAGACAAAACAAGTTGACACTATAATTCCCTGTATATATCTGCCAACTTACCATCTGCTTTTCAAGGCTACTGCCCTTGATTTCTGTTTCAACTCTCACAGTGCTGCGATGAGGTCGAAGACCTACAAGATCTGCAACAACTGGAGCTGTCTTCAAGCTTGGAATTAAATTTGTGCATCTCTCATAAATTGCTGCCTTATCATGAGGGTTAACATTAAGATCATAGCTTTCATATTGCCTACACCCTCCTAATGTCACACCATTAGTGCACGGTATAATATAGGTATCATAGTCTGCATAGAAGAATGTTTTTATCCATGGAGCATGAACCTACGATGCCAAAGTAGAATTACAATGTTGCCAACAGCAGCAAATTCAAAATAAGTAAACTTAAATTAGAAACCTTAATAATTTGCCCTCGTAAGGGCACTAACTTGTAATCTGAACATAAATATTTGGCCCCCAGCCCAAGACAATTGAAAACCACATCACAGTCAGTGGCATCTTTAAAGCAGGATAAAGATTTCTTGATTATTGTGCCACCTGACTTTTTGAACCTAAAGATTAAAGTAATCATGAATGACAACTCCGGAATAAAATTTGTTTGAATTATAATTTTCAAATAATTTCAGCACATTTGCATGATACAACTTAAGGTCACCTGTCATAGGCCCAAGGAAGAAATTTGTGGCTCTCTGTCAGCATTGTAGTAAAAAATGATCCATATAACCAATTTCCTGGACACAGTTTGAGTTCTTCTTCAGTAGCAGAGCGATACACAGGCAAAAGATGTTCCAAGTAAGGGTTCTGTAGAACAAAGGAATTGTTTGCTATTGCCTTTCCAAACAATATACACTGTAGCGTGTCAATACATTAGGTTTTCTCCACTCACTCGTACTATATCAGGTGATTTACTAGAAAAAACATATCCAGAAACTTGCGTCACCCCTGCTACACTGCCATCCACCGAGTGGCTCAACGCATCATAGAAGTTATAAGAATCTCTAATCCATTTACTGCACAAAAATATTTGAATACTTAGTGCTTTCACATTCAGTGTGAAATTTTACATCAATTCTTAAATAATCCTTAAAGTTAAATCACAATCGCAAATTGTGTGTTTGATTCAGGGACAAAAATGTTACAGTTTCTAGGATAAAGAAAAATTTTTAATTAAAAAAAAGTTACAATTTCCAGAGTCAAGGTATACATATTAAGCAAATTGATTTAATACAAAAAATCTTGTATTTTGCAGCATTAATGACCTGAAAATTTAGGAAGCTTTAATTCATTAGGATAGTTTGATCTTAAAATACAGAAAGGAAAAAAGTCAGGTACAATGAAAATATTTCCACAGCAAAAATACAAATCTTCAAAATAGAACAAGAACACAATTACATTTCAAAATGTTTACTAGGCAAGGTCGTCAATGAATTTTTATTGCCTTCTAACACAGACCTCCACCATATGTGACTCAACACATTCAGGTGTTCAGTTGTTATTCAGAAATATACCAGGAAATGCAAATCAAAGTAACTGTGGAAGACAGCTTGAATCAATAAGAGTGCAGACACCTTGTAATGTCTCTTGAAGTGCCTTCAAAACTGGAAGCAGGTCGAAAAATGCCTGCAGCCACGCTGCTAGTTGTTTCATTATTGAACTTGTCAGCTATGAGTGTTACACGTAATGATGGGAATTCTCTTTGTAGCTCAAGAGCAGTAGTCAGTCCCACAATGCCAGCTCCAAGTACTCCAACTTGATGAATCCCCATTTCAGGATTAATTTATTTAAAATCCAAAAACTGTAGAATGAAACACAATTCTAAATATAAAGAAATGTATAGTAATTTATTATTGTTTTTTATTCTTCTATTTGATTCCAAACACTATAACAAACATTAATTCAACCTATCACAGCATTACAATCACAGAACACAAATATTCAATTTCGCCCTCTAGAAACACTATGCCTACAACTGTATAATGCTAAACTAATAACTTACCTTCAGAGAAAATAATGACTGAAGTTATGAATTTCTAAGAACTTTCCAATATGGGACAATTTACATACAGCTTGAATAATATTTTACACTTCAAAAGAATTGGATTAACTACAATGTATCACGGTTACGATCAAGTGTACCAAATGGCAAATAGACGTATGAATGTAACTTTACTAGATTTTTCATAACTAAGCTCTTGTTTTCTAAATAAATACAACACAAAACACTAAATTTGAATACACTAAATGTAATGATGTAAACAAACAGAGGCCATTAATTCAAGAATACATTTTACTTCAGGGACAAAATACAAACAATTGGCATGGTTGTTTCTCAACTATCCAGATTTCTTTGAGGCTAGCTATAGCAGTTACTAATATATTCAACAGTTTTGCGTAAAACTACAAATTTATCATCTATATCATCAGAAAGTTCTTGCTACTTATTAAGCCAAGGATGTTCCAAACACTCTGCAGCAGTGGCTCGACGATCCGGATCGAATTCCAACATTGGGCGGAGAAATGAGGTAAATTCTTGTGCTTCCTTGTCATCCCACTCATATTTTTCAGTTAATACTTCATACAGACCCCAAGGTTTAAGTCCAGTAATATGTTTTAAATTACACCTCTTGTTAAAATAATGACGAGAATGTGAACCAGACATAGCTATCTTTTTAGGTATTTCTCCCAACAATTCAATAATATGGGCCAAATGATCTTCATCTCGTGAGTAATCTTCTCCTGAATGAGGCTCAAAAAGATAATCCCCAGTAGCAAGTTCAAAAGCCATGCAAGCTGTGCTCCAAATGTCAGCAGAAGTTCCATAACCAGCACCAAGTAAAACTTCTAATGATCGGTATTGCCTAGTTTGAATATCTTCAGTGAAATGGCGATACGTCCAACACGCATTTCCCAAATCAGCAATCTTTACTTCAATATCACTAATTTCAAACGCAGGATCAAGTTCTGTCCTGGTACCATTAGATGACTTGTATGTTGTAGTAGGTCGAGGTATTACACCACAAGGAGATTTCTGATTCTTGTCTCTAGGTTCTACTTTAGTTTCACCAGATGTTAGCCGCTCACCACTCCCCTGACGACGTGCTTTCTTCTTACAGGTGCGTTGATTTTTCTCTGTAGCAATTTCAGAATCGCCCATTGATCTAGATATCAACTCATCTTTTTCACATCCATTCTCATATGGAATGTTGATGATTTTTGTAACCGTTTCGACAGCATCATCAACCACCTCTTCCTCATCAGACTTTTCTGGGGGTGTATTGGCAGAATCCCCTTCATTCATGGAAGTCTCAAGCTCACCATCTTGTAGGTCTTTCCTTTTCTGCTCTTCCATTTCTTCTATCTGCTCCATTTGCTTTTTAAGCAATTCTGTTTGCCTTTTGGCTTTCTTCTTCAACTTCTTCTTCTTACTTTTAGACATTTTCGCATTCGGGTTGGGTTCCTGAAACTCTTTGGGTGCGGTGCTTACTAAAGAAACAGGAAGTTTAATACCCATTGTATGTAATTCTGTGGCTTCTGATGCTAATTTTCGAATGTAGTTTTCATCAACACAAACCAAAACATTCTCTGGTTTTATATCAGTGTGAATTATCTTACATTTGGTATGAAGATAATCTAACCCTTCGAGGACTTGACGAATAATGCATTTTACATTCTCACGTGGAATGCCACGATAATTACTTCTAATAATCAATTTCAAGAGATTATGGCCCAACACTTCAAACACCATACACACGTGAGTGCCATTTACACCAGAAATTTTAAAATCATTCAGTAGCTGCACTGTCTTATTTCTTTTTGGGTCATTTACGTCACATTCACGAACCACTTTAAGTAATTTAATTTCATCCAAAGCTGTTTCGGTGAAATGAGACGCGCTCTTTACGACTTTCATTGCAACGAATTGTCTATCTACAAGATCCCAACAAAGCCAAACAGTGGAAAAGTGACCCCAACCTAACTTTCTTGTGACACGATACCTGCCTTGAAATACGTCCCCAATTTTAACGGGATGATATCCGCCTTTGCAATAATCACCAGAATCTTCTTGTTCTTCTTCGTCGGAACTAAAGTAATCGTCCTCGTCCTCCTCAATGGTTTCATTCGAAGAAGAATGATACGGATCCACCTTATTTGAGAACGCCCTGGAGTCCCGATTCATAGTTGATCCATATTCCTCGTTTTTACCTTTTCGCTTCCCAGGTTTGTGGCGCTTCTTTTTGGCTTTAATAGCAAGAACTCTCCGATTGACATCTGATCTCGAATTCATTTCAGATATTACCTAGAACACGAAGCACGGATAAGTGATTATCCCACATATCATATCCTGTCCGATCGTTGTTTGAGCATGGCGGCCGGTCACAACAAAGACCCGAAAATTCTAGGTGGCGCAGAAAAACATGTGCCCAATGAATTGATGGTAACAGTGTTGTTAAAGAAGGTTGAACAAAACAGATCACAGAAATTTCATCAAATTAAAATACATCGTGCTTCGTATTACAATATTCATGTTCTAGTAACAGATACCCTATCAGCGTTTTCAATAACTAAATAAATTCATAATACCTGAAATGTCAAATGAAAGGTGTCAACAGAACTGTCAAGAACTAGTCGTTCTGCCGGGCAGAGTGCGACGTAACTCTGTTCTCAAGGGTTAATGAATGACGTCCCGGATAATATCGTATGTTATCATAAATCTTATCATCGCTCCTGTCAACTCCAAGGTCTCTAGAATACCCGAAGGAGATTCTCAAACAAAATCGGGTCATCTTCCACATCTAGCCACCCAATTGCCAAAACACATGTGCGTGTATTCTAAAGCAAGTGAAATAGATCTTTGATGGATTGTGTTGTCATAAATCAGCGTGATATTGAAATTGTGTAGTCTACCCAGCAAAGCAATGCCGTAACTTTCCTTAACATATACTTCTCTTTTTTAAGAGTTGATAAAGTATCAGCACGAGATATCGCTTAGTGAAGATACGGTTCGGCATAAATCATAGAAACCGCTTAAAATGAGAGTCGTGAAGTAAGAGAAAGTTTATCAGTACATTCTTTATCTATAAATAACATACAAACAAAATAAAAAATATTCACGTGTTTGCAAGGAGATCATGTTTTGAATTCTTTTCTATTTCCATTATCAAATACAAAAAGGAAACACCAGCTGCACAGCAGCAAAACAGCTGGCACAGCATCTGCAGCCGAGACGAGAAACTTTCCTGGCGAGAAAGTTTCAGAAAGCTGTCGTTTTGTGTCTTTAGAATATAAAATTACTGTAAAAATTTAAATATTTTGATTTTGTAGTTATTTGTTTCTTGAATAGGATCTTATTTACTGTGATCATAATTAAAAAGTAATCTTATATATGACATATTACTCGTGCTTATTCTACCACGCGCGCGTTAAGTAATATATGGCATTATGAATAAAAATTATTTACAAAAAAAAGGTTTTTAAGGCCGCAAATAAATGGTTGAGCGTGAGATAGTTGAAAACGAATTGATCTCGCATGAATACACTCGACCGTGCATATATTCTGCACGTATAAGCATCTCTTGATTTCAGAACAGCGAGGTAAGCACTTTTGGGTACGGTTATCGAACTCTACAATGTGTGTTGCGACTGCAAATGCAGAAAGTGTGGAAGAGGAGATGAAATGTTTCGAAACGTTCAAGTTAGTCAATAAAATAATTTAACTGTAATAATCTTATTGCGACTAATACAAATTTGAATATTCCGTAAACTTATAATCGGGTCCAAAAGAGTATTAAATGAAAATTTTGAATTATACATAGATTGTGTATGGCATATTTCAGCTTAAAATATGTAATTAACTCTTGCAATAAATTCCTGGCGCTGATCCAGACACTCGGCTTCGTAGTTCGAAAACTGCGTGCACCAGCGTACTCAAAACTGCAAATATGCGTATGTTCATAACAGTCTAGAGCTGCGTCTTGACGGCGTCTACGCCTGCAGCGTGTTGTGCGCACTGTTCACTGCTGTTCACCAGGCTGTTCCCTCACAGCTGTTCTGTTTTGGCGGGAGTAGGTTCTTCGAAGGAAGCGTAGTATGCGCAAAGGTTATTGCAAGTGAAGCAATCTTTTGTGATGTGTTCAATTACCAGGATTGCCTAAAGCGCTGTTGTTTGATGACCTGGCACGAGTGACTTTAATAACAAATTATATGCAGTGCTGTTCGGAGTTGTGAGCAGGGTTCTTGCAGTAACTTATATAGTTGTTCATAAGCGAGACATCAAGTGCGTGGGAATAGTTAAAAACGAGTCTGGTGCAGAAAATCGAAAACCGCGTACTACATTAGTACCTGAATTTACCATTATATTATAGGTTCGTTTTTAACGAATTTGAGGCAGTTCTAACTATGGCTCAGCCTTTAATTACCACGTTTTATAATAAGCGCAAACGTTGCGCAGAAAAACTTAATACAAAATCTAAAGTATTCGTACTGGATGGAATAAATGCTGAAAGTTCTTCAGACCAAATAGAATCAACCAAAAATATCAAGAAAGTTTTCTGTGATCGCTTAAAAGAAATCAAAGATGATGAAGTGTCTCGTAGTGAATCTGATAACTCTAACTCTTCTATAAAATTATCTTCAGGAAGTAAGAAAACTACCAGACTTCAGAAGAGTAAAGCATCTAGCCAAATTAATAAGTCTGATATTAGATTTGCTTTTAAACCTAAAGGTCTTAATACAGTGAGCCTTCCCGAATCTACTGTCAATCAAGATTTGTCCAAAGGGAAGACGGATGCAGTGGTATGTAATAAAAATTAACAGTTCTTACAAATCAGTTGATGGGAGTTAAAGGAGATTAATCTCAATTAGTGGTCCATTCAAGGAAGGAATTAAACGGCATACCATATTGTTTTCTTCCTACATTTCCCGTATGTTTAATGCTTCTCTCATATGTTGGTTAGTTAGCCCCTCTCAGCCGTTTTCTCTTGATGTGACTTGTTTATATTTATTCTTCATTATTAGAACAACTCTATGATAACATTTTGATTTTAAAATAATATCTTAACAGTTTATCTCCAAACTTTTGTATTTTGGAGGACTGAGAGATTGATGCTATGGCATTTATCTCATTTTATTTCTGTTGAGTGCGATGTAAATATTGTATTGATGGGTGAAACTTGGTCGATCCAATTCTGCAGATCATATTTCTAAGGCATAATTTTGTTTCAGGATTCTGGAGGAATTCAAAGGACAGAGAAGAGGGTGGTTTTTGAATTATTGGGAAACTTGTCTCCTCAAAAAAATAAGTCTTTACATGATGAAGCCTCAGTTGCCAAGAAGACAAAAAAGAATGAAGAAAATGAAACATTGACAGTTACAAATGCTCGAATGGAACTTGGTCTCAGGACACCAAAAAAGTATGAAGAAAGTAAACCAAAGGTTTGTAATCATTTTAACTAAATATCATTTTAAAAATTTGCTCCACAAATAAAAGAAGATTCAAAATCTGTTATTTATTGAAATTTTTTAAAAATTTAATACGTGTCAAAAATAATTGTCACTATGATCAAAATCTTAAGATGAAACTTGTTAATGTTGGAATGTGTAATAAAATATTATTGTGATATCTGTATTTAAAAGATGAAATCAACTTACATGAAAGAGTTCTAATGTCCAACCAATACTGGAAAGTTGGTCCATAGTGTTTTTCAAGCTCTAGCAGGATTCTATATATTAACTTTCCTGATCCCAAACAAACAAGTTTATATTGACTCCAACTATGTTTACATGATTCTATACAGTTGAATTTAGTGTGTATTTGTGGAAACTTACTTGAAGTTTATGTAGATTATCTTGTATGTGAAGCAAAACATCTACCACCATCAAGAACAGGTGAGGTAGGGAAGGAGCTGGTTAAAAACCCTGTGCTTTGTAAAGGATAAACAAATATGAAAATGTTAAGTCAATACCGGGAGCTTGAGATTATCAGAGAGTAAATAAATACAATGGCAGTCAATGTTTTGACTTGTTATCAGCATATCTCCAGGGTATAATATGTAAAAAATTGAGAATTAATTATAATCATTTAGTCTGAACAGTATTACTGCATGTCAAATTTTACTTTCTATGGTAGTAGACATATGGAGCTAACAGAATATATAAGGATGTGGATTGCTTCATAATACTTGTTTTATTAATATTACAAAATATATTGTATTGACTGGAAGCTGAATAATTGAATTCTTCTTATCACAAATTTCAGGAACTGTCAATGTTTGAAATTAGAAACAAACTTGCTACTAGCTCAAGATTGTCTGAAATTCGTCAGTCGATGAAAAATTTCAAGAGAGGTGAAGAAGAATTAAAGGAGATTGGAAGTAGGAAAAGCAGGTTGCAAGCATCTAGTCCTCAAATAAAGAAGTTTACTTCCATTGATTTGGAAGTGCCCATTAGGTAAAACATCTACAATGTATATTTTATGTACACAATTTATGCCAGTTAATGCTCAGGTTGTGCCAATTAATGAAAAGTTTTACTACCATCTGATGATGGTACTGAGTCTGATGCATGATTACATTTTCCCGAAATGATATTGCATGATCACATTTTCCTTATATGATCTCTGAGGATTATGGATAGTCACCTTTTTCGTCCATGTACATGCCTCTTTTGTTTTAATGTGTGAGCACAAGAAATGTTTATTCTGCAAGTTTTTGTCCTTTAATAATGGGTTTAGAAATGTTGAAAGATAAAATAATATTACCTGCCTATCTCTCCTGTGAGGAAAATACTACGCATAGTTGGACAAAACTTAAACTAGTACTTTTTGTAGATACCATTGCTGTTTTGTGGAAGAAATCTATGTAACTTCAAAATATATGTGTATGTAAGAAAATAGTAAAAGTTTCATCTTATTTATATCAAAGAAAAAACTTGTATCCTTTAAAGAACATTGTCACAATTTAGTAAACTGCACACTCCATTTATATTTTTAATGGGACATGTTTTGGGAAACTCCCATCCTCAACTTCTACCTAATAATAATCTTCTGACCCCCTGGTGGCAATTGCAGGAGGTGGACTTGAAAATTATATTATTATTTTTTCTGAGGGAACTTTTGTACAAGCAGATGAGCAATTGCTTGCTAACAAAAAGTTCTGGCTGTCAAAACTTACAAAATTTTTATAGATTTGCTGATTTTGATAGTCTTATTGAGATCTCTCAATATCACTTTATGGAAAAATCGCAACTGTGTGCCTTTCGACTTTATACTTCATTTGATTTGAAGTATATAATTAGAGATAGGAATTACCTGCTTTTTGAAGGCCCCAGTTATGCTCTAAATGATTTTTTATCATGGTCCGGCCTTGAATATGTGCCTGTTATTGTCACTGTCTGTTCATTTAGCACAAAAATGTATTTTTTATGATGACATATATGTGTAATTGTTATAAACAGGGTTATATATAAATAAAATTGTGATTATGCTTACCTGTGAGTCAAGCATTGCATAGCGAGACAATTTTCATTATCATTTGAGTGGATGACACTTTCATTGTGTAGTTATATTCATTAACGAATTAGAGAATAATAACAAATGGTTGATATAGTGCATTATCGGTTTCAAGCAAGAGATGTTAGCCGCCATTATTCAAGTACAAAAAACAACAACTTGCGTTTAGGCCCTAATTTTTTATTTTTCTACTTTGCCAAAGTTTCAACAACAAGCACAGCCTTCATCCAGGCGAGGTAAAAAAAAATCTGGCCTAAACGCAAGATTTCTTCTTTGTATTATCAGTTTCATTATTCATAAATATTAGTGCATACAATTCTACTACTATTAACGTCCATTGTGTAATCAAATTAAATAAATAATAATTTAAAAAATAAATAATTTGCTGTTACTTGACCACCTGATGACTGCGTAAACCCACGTCAAAACAGTGAACTATTCACAAAAAATAAAAATATTATTCATCCATCAAAGGTCGTAAGTTTTTAAATATTTATTTAATTAGGGGCTCAATGTGTACATATATCATTCGTAAATTGTATTTCTTTCTAAACAAAATGTTAAACAACAATCATCACTCAAGATTCCAGGCAAAATATCACATCAGTATAATGTCATATCAATATTCAAAGCAATGCAACTTAACCAATTTTTCATAGAAAACGTGAATGAAAATTCAAAAATAATTCTCAAGAAAATCAATATCATTCATAATTTACCTCGTTGACATCTGTTAACCATCAGTACACATAAGGAAAGCACATGTTATATTAAAAACTTTGCTGAACTATGTCTCAGTCTAATTTTGCTCACTCTCTGCTAGAATTGTATTATTCAATGGGGAAAATTAATTAAAAATGTTTCACAGTCATTTCTCCTTCAATTGTTTTTTGTAGTTTCTTGCAAACATTTTGAAAATATATGCTTTTGTTCACTTTAACTCAATAAACTCTTTAAAATATTATATGTTTAACTAAGTTTATTGGCTCTTCTTTATTGATGAAACTGAATTGATAAGAAAGGAGAATGCAACTCAATAAACTGTCAGAACTTTGTAGGAAAAATAGCAATGCTAGTTCTTGGGTTTACTTATTTTTTGGCATATACTTGTACAAACAATTGTTGATTACATATGTACTTGTGTAAACAATAAATTTACCATGATAATTTATGAACATTAATAATAAAAACTTGATAAAATTCATGATAAATGTTGCTAACAGTGTAAAGATGTGCTGATATAATAATGCATATATACAAATTTATCAAATGATAATACGAATTTTGTGAGAAATTTTAGTAGAGGTAGAATAAATGAACATATTAGAATTTAAAAATATTAATTATGTATTAATATTCTAAAGTAGATTTTAGAATCAAGAGTGTGGGTAAAAAATATAGAATGAAATGGCACATCACTGAAATTTTTATTGTAGTAACTCCACTGTAAGTTCCCAAAGTATTTTTATACAAGAAACATAGCTTTACACTCTTATAGTTTTCCTGCCAATAGAGCTAAATATTAAGTTGTATGATCCAACAATTTCTTTAGTAACTAAACAAAATATTCTTGTGGTTTTAAGTCCACAGAAGGCGGGTGTGTCCAGTCCCTTGAAAAGCAGTATATCCAGTCCTTTGAAGAGCAGTCTTTCCAGTCCATTCAAGGGCAGTCCACTGAAAAGTCCATTGAAGAGCCCTCTAAAGGCTCCTGCATATCAGAGATACGCACACTTGATTCAGCAAGGCATTCCATCACTTGTATTACCATATTCATACCGAATGCTTGGTGAAATTTTTAAATGTACTGATACAGTGGCTTCTATGTTCTACAACCGTAAGGAAACTATTACATTCCAAAAATTGAAAGCTGGAGTTCAAGAAATGTTACGCAGGTAAGGAAAACTATACCGTACAAGTGTTTTGAAGTATTAAAGTACTTTTATTTTTGAAACAACTTTTGTGTAATTGAAACATGTATTCTTTAAGTTGGATAGTCCCTTGCACGCTCTTGAGAGTAAATTAGCTTATTATCTTTTATGTAATCATTTGCAGTTTTCATCTGCTTTTGTAGCATCAGAATTTTATTTTATATATAAATATATAAAGCTGCAAAAGCAGTTGAAAATGACACATAATCACATGAAGGACAATGAGCTGATTTATTGCATATGAAAGTATTATTAGTAATGGAGATTTTTGTTTTCTATAACTAATCAAATAGTTTAATTCACTTTTCACTTCATCTATATGTATACAAAGTATTGTAATCCTAAAAAAAAATTATCACAAGATTTTGACATAAATATCCATTTTTGAGGGCTCTGGTTCTGAAACAGTTGTCTGTAGAATTGCAGTCAGTAATGCATTCCAAGTTGTCTGCTTTTTTGTTGTTTCACATTAATTTTTATCTCTATCTCAAGGGTATCATCTATATTAATAAGAAAATGTCTCCTCTATTTTTCATTCCTTTTCTGTATAACTGGACAGAGTATGTCACACAAATGAAATATCAGACATTAGAGCATTAAAAGGAGTATATTTTGAGTTCCTATTATTTTTATCTTAAACCTTTTCCTTTCCAAAATAGCATTTAAAAATTACATCAAGAAAAGACTCTACTAGACTAATTCATTTTAAAATGATGTAACATGCCTTCTTGATTCCAGACAAGTGAAATCACTGACACATCTGGTATGTAATAAACAATAAACAAATTGCAAATTGTTAGCAAGTTAGGTATATCATCATCTCCATAGTATAAATCGTGTGCTATTTATAACTCTTCTGATGTTTAAATTGTTAATGCTAAGTATGAAACTGACATACAACTAGAAGATACAAGGGAGAATAGTATCTCCTATATTACTTGGGTTATTAAATAGACCAGCCTCATAAAAGTAACATTCATATTTTCATACAGAATGATCTGCTTTCATATAAAGAACAAAATACATTTTTTTAAATTCTCTATCACTACTAATTTGTTGTTTAAATTTGTGCTTAGAAAGAGTAATGAGGACATCTTCATCAGTGATATATCTCTTGAAAGTTTGAATAAGCTGTACAAAAATTGATCTGTTGCAGTATCATTTAAGGTTATTGTTTCAAGGGCCTGGAAAACCATTTATCAATGTAAATGTGTTAAGCGCAGTGAGAAAATAAAAACTACAGATATAGCAGAACTCAAAACTTAGCATGATATATCTCATCGATGTAAGGAAGGGTGTACAGGAAGCAAGTTATGTGTAGAAACTGGTAGGTGCGCAGTAGCAAGAATCGATTGTGCACATGCGTGAGCATTAACCCCATCTCACTAACTATCACAGATTGTACGGCTACAGGCGTGGAGAGGGAGAAGGGAAAAAGTAGAAATGTGTTTTCAAATTCATAAGCAATGGTTCGGGATTACTAGTTAATTTTAATTGATTTTTGTTTTATTTTCAGGAACTTCACTGAGTATCATCTTGGACAAATTAAAAAAGTTATGCCCAATGCATTCAAATTTTCTCAACAAAAGATACCTGTTTTTGGGTTTTTGAAGAAGAACAAATATGAATTAATTATTACTCCTGTTGTTGGCTCTGAGAAAGCAGGTAGTTTTTATTTTATTCATCTTTAAAAAAGAACCTTTATCAGAGAGGTTCTTGGGTTACATTAATATATCTACTTTCATTAAATTGAATGCCCAAGACTGATTTATACATTTGTATAATATTGTTTAATTGTGCAGACTATCTTTGTCATAGACTGTAAATTCTTTCTTACTAAACAATGTTCACTTGCCCTAATCTGTGATTGACCAAGAGCAAATTGACTTCATCTTGATGTCCGTGGCTAGACAACTTTTAAAAGAGCTTTTTCTCCATTTTGGTATCAGAATTGAAATGTTATCCTTCCATCTCTTGTTTCACACTAATGTCTTGGTTCACAGATTTGTTAGATGTGTGACTGAATCAATTTTTGACCATTTTACCTGGTTTCCTCAAATTAGCTTCTTTTAGTTATTAAAAACTAATTAATTTTAAAGTTAATTAATGACAAAAACTTGCACATAAAATATTTGTTTATTGCAAAATTGTTAATGGGACATATCTGTCCCATGAATCCTTTTAAGAGAAAATAAAATAAAAAATTATCAAAATGCAAAATTTTTCTTTTTAAATTTGTTTTTTATTTCAATAATTTTTTAAAGAGTAGTTTACAAATACAATGATTTTTAAATAAATTTTTTGAGAACAAGTGTGAATACCGGAAGAGTGCTCCACACCTCAGAAGTGGTTTAGGTAATCCCATCTCACATTTTGAGAAAAAAGATTCAAGGGACACATATGTCTCACAGGTTGTGAAAGTTAAAGAAAATTTGTATTAACCTCATTATTGTGCTAATCTTTTTTAAAAATATTTTGCTGGTGTATGTCCTTGAAAATAACATTGGAGCATATTTTATGATTTGTCAAGTCCCTATTATAATTCTGACCTTAGATTACTGTTTAAACACCTATCTTTTGTTGGTTTCTAGATGCAGAAATTTCCAATGACAATTCAAGACCTGAAATGACCCCATCTTTATTAGTTGAACGTAGAAAATTCTTTCACAAAAATATGTTAGAAATTGTCCTAGATCATCATGAAGTAAGTTCTGAGATTTAAAAAACAATAACGTGTAGCAACTTATGCATAGACAAGTTGTTTTAATATGTTCTCTTTTTTTCTCCAAAGGAATTCCTAAGAAGTTTGGATCCTCCTGTCATTGTTTCTCGCTGTGAGGTTAGCAGGTGGCATCCTGATTTTGAAATAGAGCGGGTGCCTACAGTTAAAGCTGAGCCATTGCCACAACCACCATCAGAAGACAAGATATGTTCTGCAAAGGATGTACTCGGTGGGTGGAATGTATTCTTGTGTGTTTACGATGCACATATTTATGTAATTGTTCTTTGGATGCCTGCGCATTCTTAGACCGTATTGAAAGTAGTGCCAAAAGTTGATATGTTCAGATGTTCTACTGAAGAATTAATATAATATTTTATTACTTTATCCTGCCTTGTAACTTGGTTACTATTTTGGATTATATCAATCTTAATTGTTTCTAAAAAATTCAATATCTAATGAAATGACCACTAATGTTTCGTCCCGAGTGAGAATGGAGGCTACTAGGTATTAAGTATTAAATAAATAATACCCTTGCTGTGTGAATCTTTATGGAGTCAGCGTGGCTCAGTGGGTAGAGCGCTGAGCTGCTGGCTGGATGGCTGGGGTTAAAACCCCTGTGAGGTGGGGATTTTCATCACACCTCAACATCCATACTGATTCCTAGGCCAACTCAGCCTGCTGTAAAATGAGTATCAGGGTCTATCCTGGGGTCAAACCGGTCGGAGCAAGATACTGACCACATCTCCTAATCCTTGTACCGAGGTCAAATAATTGCGCTCTACTCTCCGCGAACCCCATAGACCTTCGGGACCTGTTGTGGGATAGTTTGACTTTTTGTGTGAATCTTTATACCTTAAATTTTGGAAACATTTATTTTTCTCTTTTATGTTACTATGAATTGTACAGCAAGTACAATTATTCTTATTTCAATTTTTAGAGCGAGCTAAAAAGTTATACGGGTGTAATCAGAGAATGGAGCAAGCCTTACAATTAGTCAGTGCAAAGATGAAAGAAGAAGAAACAGCAGCTCTGAATGGGAAAGAGCTGAGAACTGGTACTGGGTCTACAACAAGCCTCTTGAAAGGAGTGCCCAAAGCACTTCTTGATAAAGTATGTTACACTTCTATTTTCCTTACTAATGCTTATTGGTTCTGTTCTTATGGTATATGTTTATCACATTAGATTCGTGCCAAGCAAGCTGCTAAAGCCTTAGTAGCAATGACGAGAACTCCAACAGAAGATCGAGAAGCTACACAACTTCTTCGATTGCCAGAAATTGCTAGGATATTAAGGAATATTTTTGTAGTTGAGAAAAAGAGTGTTCTGGCCCTTGAAGTGGTTCTAAGAAAACTCGCAGACAGTTACAGAGCGACTCTTTCATCAGGTATAGTATTGTGTTACTGAAGTAATTGATTTATTTCTGTTTCTGCTATGTTCTTTTCAAGCATTTCCTTTTAGTGTCATGTGAGCTAAATTAAGGGTTTTCCCACATCTTTATTATTGTTGTCATATAATTTATTTGTTTATAGGTGAATTGGATCAGCACATTCATTTGTTGATCAAACTTGTTCCTGGTTGGTTTCAAATTCTTCATGTCAGGAAAGCAGATTACTTGAAAATTTCTGAACAGACTGATGTCTCTGCAGCAGTGAATAAACTTGAAGAATTGGCTGCTGAGAAGAATTCAATAACATGATTGTGTCATCACATTTTGAAAATTATTTTATTTTTAAGTATTTTTTAACTATTTATGTAAATTTGATGCTATTGCCTTATTTTGCTGTTGTTATTTTGATTTGTTACATCAGCGTAACATGGAAGTTTTTGATGAATATTGACACTTCAATTTTTATGTATTTTAATGGACCCAATTATTATATATTGTTTTGAAACTGATTGGTTTTATACATTGAAATTGTTTTAATTGCCTTGTTTCCTTTACTACTTTGCCTGCAGTGATCAATCTGGCAACAGTATAGTACCAGCGCTGGTCGGGCCACTTGTAATTGCTAGCATCAGAGCATAAAGCATCAGTGTACTTTGTTTGTTTTATTACTCTAGCTCTTTCCTATATGACATTAATCTGTACACATTTTGTGAAAAAATANTGCATAGGACATTAATCTGTACACATTTTGTGAAAAAATATTAGTCTTTTTCATGTGTTTGGTTTGTTGTGTAATGCAATGTATAATTTCTTTTCTTGTGTGTGTGTAATTAGTATGTTGGCCAAGATAGAAACAATATGTTTATCTAAATATGCTAACTTAATATAATTCTGGTTCTTTTCTCCTGTTCTCTGAGCTTATCTGTAATTTGTTATCTGTACTCTGTAAATCTCATTATCTACTTATTAGATGGAGGAGAACTTAGTTGAAATTATTCTCATGGATATCTGCACGTTATGAAACCAGACAACTTTGATAAGTTTCCTTATTCTAAGAAATAAAGTTAATGTCCTTTTCTTCATCTGTTAATGCTACAACTGTTATGACTAGTTATAATTGTATTTTTTTAATGCATTCTAATTACCCAATCTGTGTGAAAAGCTAATTTGTTGCCAGTTTGTTACAAGGAACTAAAACCAAATGATATAGAAAGGATACACACATGGATAACACTTAATCATTTCTGTAGTCATTAAAAATATTTAATACAGTGAAATATACTATGAAGTATTTTGTTTGCAGATGGGACAAAGCTTCCAATTTACACCTTAGGAAAAAGGAATGTTCTTAATTATGAATTTAACCACAGGAAATCAGTGCATTATCAGTTCCCAATGTTAAATTTTGTGTATCAATACAGAAAATAAATATTAAATTAACCATAACTCAACTCTTCCAATAGCTGAAGGTGATGTTCAGTTCTGTATACATTATGAAAGTACACTATTGTTTTGTATAGAATAAAAAAATATTGATTTTAAAAAATTAGTCAAAGTAATAGAAGTATATTTTTCATTAACTTGATAGATATGGTTTGGCTTACATTAACCATTTTATATCTGATAGGTCAAATCTACAATACACAATTATGGCAATAAAAAAATACTGACTTTTCACTAGAATCAATTTTTGACTAGCCAACAAATAACAGTAACTGAATAACAAATGTTACAGTTCCACTGTGTTCCTTAAATCTTTCACCATATGGTAACTTTTATAAGGAATGCATAAATAAGTATGAAAACTTACAGCACATTTCACAAATCTTTCTCAGCTTTCTCCATACCTAGTGACATTTGTCAATGTTCTTGTACTTTACAAAATTATTGACCACAAATTATCATCCTTGCTTTGGTAAATTAGTAATAAAATATTGATAAAACATATTTTTATGGTTTAAACCATTTAAATGTAACAAAGAACCAACAAGTGTATTTTCCAAATCAAACTGTTTCGTATCCAATAAGTTTGCATGTTCTGAGTATATTGCCTACTCGTTTGCAAAAAAAATCTCATAAATGGATTTAATATTTTACACAATATCACTGCTTAGAACCTGATCCATTTCTGAAAGGGTAGTATAAAGTCTTCTCTTAACATCTTCTGATACAACTTGTCTAGGATTATTAGGAGTATCAGGATGAGCACACAACCTTAGAAGAGCAGCCAATGAAGAAGGTGTGTGTTGAGAAATTAAAAGACCAGGAATAATAACAGTTCCGGACAATGTCCAACCAAGAAATATTTTCTCACATACCACCTGAAAGTTGTTGTTGATGACAGGCATGTCACATTTATTGGTTTCGAGATTGCACATGGAATGACAATCAAAAAAATCACATTCTTTATGTTTACTGCAATGACTTCCATCAGCAGTAGCCTTGCTGGCAATTGCTCTCGGTAACACAGAATCGAGGTCAAGAAATTTAAGTCTATTTGTACCTTTTGCCAAGCCAAAATGACTTGTTTTGATATCACACAGATGAAAAGGTTCAGGCAGATTTGTTTCAAGTTCTTCTAGTAGATCCATTATCATGACAGCAAGTTTCACTCGAGATGACCATTCTTCCCGACTGTCAGATACCGATAAGAGGTTTGATATGCTTCGAACTGGTTCCACATACTCTACAGCAAAGAACCCTCCACAGGTGCCCAGTAATTGAGGGAAAACATCTTGGTCAGAATACAATACAGAACAGAGATACTCATTATCCTGAAGAAGAACCCATAAATTCTGCATTTCAGCATGTCTTTGGAGAGAGCCTTCCTTTCCCTTAGAAAAGCCAAGACGGGACAATCTTTTCAACTGATCATTAGATACTGACAGATTCAATTTTGAAGCCACGACATCCAATATCATATAATTAAAATCTGCCTCAGTGGGGAAATGTTTCTTACCACTTGTATCAACCCAATACACGGGATCAACTAGGTTTGAACGAGTTCTCCTAGAGGCTTTAAATACTAAACGAGTTCCTGCCCAATTTGCTGAGAAAACAGCTTCTTTCCCAGCATGGAATGCATGACAAGCAAAAGACTGAATCTTTTTGTCAACACACAGAGGCTTGCAAAGATTTCCAACAGCTTCTCCTTTCCGATAAAGCTGGCACTAGAATGTTGAAAGAAAATTAAATTAATCATACTTTGGCAATATACAAATAAGAAAATGGAGTTTTAATTTTCATACATTTAATAAGAGTTGATGTGTATTTTGATATTTCAACAGCGTAATGTCTCCTTACCAACTTATTAACTTGCTGCCACGTCTCTAAGTTTGTGCACATAATTCCCCAATGTAGTAAATAGTAGAGAATAAGAATTATAGTTATTACGGATGAAAGAGTCGCATATCGGCGATGGTACAGAATGCCGCGTAGACGGCGGAAATGTAACTTCATTTTCAACGTAAGTAAAAATGCAATCACAGAAAAAATTAACGTCCTTTTTTCTTCGGCATTGTACATGGAGTATTTTTGACAGATTTTCTTAGTTTCACTCGCCAACAGTGGCTGAACAGAAGATTCGAGCTTGCATCGCGCCTACCGCCTACCCGCGCTCACTGCTACCCGCTGCCACCTACACCCAGCCTACACCTGTCAGTGTCAAAAGTGTCAAATTGCAGTTCGAGACCTCGTTTGCTTCTAAATGCCGCCACTTGGCGCTGCTGTACCCCTTAGCCCAATAGTATGTGACCAAGGTCCTGGAAATCGTTCTGCCCAGCCAATCAGAATCTTCCCTGTAAATGGCAGTATTTTTGTTTTCTTGAGCGCGCGATACAACCAGTGAAAGAGGAATAGAAACAATTAGTAAATAAATATAAATAAATAAATTTATTGTCAAAAAATCAGTACAAACTGCGTATGACCACGTGAAAGACAATAAACTAATTTACTCTCCGGAAGCAAGCAAGGGACCATCCCATCAATTACGATCAAGGCGGATTCAAACATTTAAGCAAAAATTCCTAGATAAGATAAAAAGATAGTTACAAGTTATAATACTAATAGAATGTCAATATGTTTTTAATTTAACACAAAAAATTTATTTTACATGTACAAATTATTATCGAACTATAGATTATTTTGAGTATAGTGTTTAAAAATCGTAAGAATTGAAGTAACACAAAATTCACGATGTATTGTTACAATAAACACGCCCCTAGACAAAGCCTAGAGAATCTGTATAAGAAAGCCGTCTCTACCCGAAGGAAAACCGAAACAAAACCCGGGCCAGGATGGGACTACAGAATTAATGTACACAACCGTGCCAAAGTTGAGTACACATAAAACTAAATTAATATGAATCATAAGACAACACAATCATGCAAGAAAATAGTTTTTGAAATATTTTATACGTTATTTTAAAATTATTACAGCAATGGCATGATAAAGTACGAGGCGGATTTAACTTTTATTAAAATCAATAAATTATTTTACATTGTAGAAACACTGGTGCAGGAGGTAGTTTTTAACCGCGGATTTGAAGATATTCAATTTCATAAGATCTTTTATATTCTTGGACAGATAATTATATAGAACGATTCCCGAATGATACGGTCCTTTAGGTAAAGAGTGGTTGTCACTCTAGGTCGATGCATATTATTACTATTGCGAGTATTGTGTTCGTGAACGAGACTGTTTCGTATGAAGTAAGGGTGGCACTTCCGTAATTAGGGCTTCACAAACACGACCGTTTCGTAAATATAAATGCAGGAAAGTGTTAAGATATTTCATTCCTTGAATAAAGGTTTACAAGAGTTTCGACGGTGAGATTTACAAATTATCCGAACTATCCTCTTCTGAATTTTGAAAGTTTGAATGCTCAGACCGGAATTGCCCCAGAAGGTAATGCCGTAACGTAAATGGGAATAAACGTTTGCATAATATATGCAACGGAAAGTACGTGGACCACGTTAACTAAGATTCGGAATGCGTAACACAATTTGCTTAATTGGGAATTAAGACTCAAGTACTCAAAACAATAGAATAAGATTGTGCTAGAGACAAGGAAATAGGGTGACGCCAGAAATTGTATTACTGGGGAGTAGGTTATTCAAAGGCACATATTTCTAAACTTCCATTTAGCGAATTAACCGTAGAAACGCGCCTGCTATAAAATCCAATGTATCTTAGACTGCCTGCCTTGTATAACTTTAGGCTGCCTTGCCTTGTAACAGTGGCCCAAAGGGCCTTTGGAACTTTAATGTAATACACAACCGTACTGGCTAAATGCCTTCGCATTTTCCCGAGTTTCAAAAAATGAACCCACAAACGACCAAAAGTTCGAATTTTGGCTTCATTTTCGCATCTAGGAAAAATATTTTATATAAACTATATATTACAATAGAATGATGTCAAGTTTTCTGCATAATTTAACACAGCGATTTTCGGGTGAAAAAAAAAACCCATTTTGTCTTCTATTTCATAATAAAAGACATGGCATCCTGGTCCGGGTTTTTCTCCGATTTTCCTTCGGCTAGTGGTGTATTTTCCACGGGCGGGAATATCGTTCATACTGTTTTATTCATCTCGAATTTTTACTGCACATATCTACAATTCATTTCGGAATAGTAAATGGACAACAGTATGTATTTATTAAATAATTTATTTTATTAATCTTAAATCTGCAACTGCCCTTGGACCCTTGATCGAATTTGATGGGACCCTTGTTCCTTGTTTCCAGAGAGTAATTTAGTTATTATCCCCCACATCATACGCAGTTTGCAACTTTTTTTTTACAATAAAGCTTTTATTTATTTAATATAAATGTAAATCTAATCATTTCAATTACAAGTGCACCCAAAGTTGTAAAGTGAAGGGCAAATTTTTATGTAATGAAAATAATAATATCTATCAATCATTTTAGTGTTTTCTTTTTTGGGAAAAAAATTTCGTGAGTATATTGCACTTTTTTCTGAAAAGGCAACACATTTAATTTTGTGTCATAAAAAACTTAAGTTTTTACTTTCGTACAGTCCTTTTCAACTAAATGGTTTATAACCTATGCAAATTCATGTCGGTGGATTTGCACCAATCATTTATTATTGAACATACCTGACAATTGTGCTCTCAAGAATATAATTTTTCAATTATTTTCTATCTAATCCTCGCAAATCGTCCCAGGGTCATTGTTGTCTTAACTATGCGCAGGCATACTTTTCAGTTGCCTATAATCTCTTCTTTGTTACAAGCTTTTATTCAACTTCACCTGTTAGTTAGTATGTTTGGGTCAAATCTTGCAACTGAATTTTAAACCAGTTCCCCCAACCTGTCAAGCTGAAATTTTACAGATATGTGGTTTGCATGATAACAGATGATTACGGTACCATTTTACAAAAAAAAATGTATCAAAGGGAGTGAAATGGGGGTAAGTACATATTTATATTCTCCTTCCATTTCAAAATTTGTTAATGATTTTTCTGTCACTTCCAAGTTGTTGTCAGAAGGAAGAAGACAAGGTACTTTACTTTTTGAACACTAGAAAGAATGTTATTTAATTTTTTGGCATGATCAAAACTGTTTAAATCTGGTTTTGCTTTCTTCACATTTAAATATTTAGTAATTAAAATGCTGTCATTTGTACTTCACATCAACATATTCTGTGTCATGCTCTTTGAAAATACTGTGGAAATAAGTTTCAAGCATCAAGAAGTAATATACTTATGAAACTTACAGTGGAGTCTCTAGAAAAAAAATTATAATTATTTCCTTCATGGAAAGCAATAGAAAGAAATCAAGATTGGTAATACAAAAATTTAAGGATTTATTACAATATTTACATATTTTCACAGTTAGCACAGAAGAAACAATTGCAGTAACTGCCATAAAAGAAATAAAAGAACAATTTGTCATACTTGAATCACTTTCATTCCTCACCATTCGATGATTAAATACTAATAAAATTATTTTATTTACTTCCATATTAAACAACAAAATGTCTACGTGATTGATGAAAACTCTTGAAGAATTAGCTGCAAGTCCAAAGAGCCAAAATCTATATTTTGTCTTGTATCATTCACCACACTCCGAACCTGAGACAAAAAAAAATTAGCTTTTCAGTTGAGCACCTCTTGTACTATGCTTAGCAAACTTCCTTTACCATTTCCATAAATGAACGAAGAGAACAGCACATCCTCTGATATCGTATCTGTTTCCCTCCCAATTACATAATATATCGTCGCTTAAGAAACAACAACAGCCAATGTGACAATAAGCAAACTTTTCATGAAAGCTGAAAAACCTTAGAGAACATTGGCAGTTTTATCATTATAAATAAATAAATAAAATTTATTGTTAAAAAAGCAGTTGCAAACTGCATATGACCATGTGGGGAATAATAAACAAAGTTACATTAAGTGGAAATAGGCGTTATGTACAGTGGAAAAAGACCACAACAGCTTATTCTGTTCTATTTTTGACAAACTATGTCATGAGAACATGCAAAATTTTCATGGAGATACAATAAACACAATTTCTGAAAAATTGTCACTTGGGCGGTGTTGTTTCTTAAGTGATGATACACAAAACAATAAGAGATAATAAAATCACGATGAAAAATTAGGCCTTTTCTTTGATAATAAATTACATCATATACATCACTGTGCAATTGATGATGAAATAACATGTGTCATATCTCTTTTCTAAAACAATTCAATAATAAGCTATTTGTCATGAGGATATTAAAGAAACATACAATCATGATGAAATGAAACTTAATTTCAATATTACTTGCACATCATCTTACCATAGCAGTAAAGAAAGAAGCATGAAGGGGCTTCTCTGAATATCGTTCGTACTGGTCTAGGTTATCTTGAAGTTTCAAAGTTAAACTGTCATAATTTTTACGCACAACTTCCAAAATCTAAAATGAGAATAAATTGTTCTAAAATTATTTATATCAAATCAATACTGTAAGGAAAATAAAATTAATAATACATAATAAATCACATAATAATCAAGATAAGGTAAAACTAATAACACATTGAATTGCTTTATTTCTATATTAAGAATGTTCCTGGTATGGTATTTGATCCAAAAATAAGATGTGTTTTTTTATAAAATCTTCTGTAATGTCAGAGATTTACCAACAAATTATGATGCTCAATGTACGAGTAGTATAGTTGATCAATTTTGGAATCATCTTGAAAAATGTTTAGGAAATAATATTGAACAAGAACAATTATTACTACACAAAATACTACACGAGTTTATTTCCCAACTCTGAAATATTGTCCTCTAAGATAGTTTAAATAAACTTCATAAAGAACCTTATTAACCAAAAATTGTGGAAATCATTAATCAAGATTATTCACAGGTCACAAAATTATCTTCTGAACACACACCCATGTACAATATATGTAGCTCTCTATCTCTCTGTCCAGATTCCAAACATCAAAACTGGACATGAATTTAAAGAACTTTTTACTTTTAGCCATCACATACTTTACTTAATATTTGTATTTAATAAAAAATACCCCTACCAAATGGAAGAAAGCTAAAAAAGGATCTTTCCACTTAAAATACTGTTTGAAGATTCTTTTAGAGAAGAAACATACTTCTGAATCCATGAATAAATAATCTACTGTAGCCAAAATTCAAGAATTTTGCATTAATAGTTTCTAGGCATGTCTGTTTTTTCTAAACAATTTGTTTGTTTGTTGTTAAAAACAATGAATGTTAGAAACAAAAAGTTACTTCTTAAGGATGAGTATAATAATAATTATTCACAACTAAGACTCAAATATTTAGGACCCAAACTTTTTTACTCTTCTCTCAATGACTCTTCAAATTTCAATTTGGTTAAATGTTTTGAATACTTCTGAAAAACTGGGGCATATCCTGAAAACTAAAAGTATTAAATTTAGTCAAAATATGCAAAAAGGGGCTTTTATTGTTCAAATAGGCACCACCATTCAAAATAGACATAATTAAATGTGGTCTTATCACTCACTGATATCTTGAAACACATTTATACATTTACAGTTTTGAAATATATTGATCTTCTCATAAAGAGCACTTTGCCAAACATCAAGAGGGCTCTAGTTATGAGATGGAAGATATTAACTGCTCTATTCATTTGATTCTAATGCCTCCTCTGGTCAATGACAACAATTATCTTGAAGCAACTACATCAAAATGGAGGTAAGAGCCTCTGAGACTAGTTTTTTAATTACATATATTAAGGTAGTACAAGCATAGGTAGAATTAAATCACTAAAATGCCTGAAATTGGTATAAAATAATAAATAGAATTACAAGTATTTTTAAGATTTCAACTTAAAAAGAACGTCACCGATATACTACTCTATTATCTGATAGATAGAAATTAATTTTTTTCTCTTCATTATAATTCATAATGTTGAGTCATAAAACAATTTGAATGAAAATAAAGAAACAATTATACTTCCCAGTGATTTGATTAACTTGGAATGCTATTTCCACTTCAAGTGAAGTTTTAGATGATCAATTTAGTTAATAAACTATGTTTCATTGTGCTTGTGATCTCTTCTAATTAATATCAAATTTTTCTTCAACATCATACACAAAAATTTGTAATTTCCTTTGAAATAAATTAAACATACTGAACAAATTGATTGGATACTGTTCCAAATAATGCAAGCATTGTGGAAATTATGAGTATAAAAGTTGAACTCAATACCAATTTTAATCCACAGATCTCTGTATACATGCATCATAAAGTAATACTGTTATACAACACAAAGTTTATATAAAAATCAATAAGTTAGTAGAAAGAAGTTAAATTTATGTTACTTTTAATTTAACGCTTTTTATAATACCTGTTCTTCTGACGGTGTTGATAGACTTTGGCTGGCCAACCATGTTTCAATCTTAGGAGAAAAATGATTTATTATTGCCCTGAGAAAAAAAGTATTGAAAATAATTACTTTACAACATAATACTGTTCACAGTGTATGGCACATTTTCAATAACAGAATTCTTCACTTCGGTACATACAATATTAATTGACCCTAAAATGTAAATAAGAAACTAAAGAACTCAAAAGACGTAGGAAACAATACCTGACATTAATAAGACTATTTGTCAACCTAAGTGCATGATCCTTGAATTCACCATCACTAGTGGAATACCGAAGAGCTAGAATAGAGAAATGGCAAGTATATATTAAACAAATATAAGTAGGGTAATGATTGATTGAAAGGATTCCACTTACACTCACCCATCGAATACAAATTTTCAAAAACTTGATGCATTCGTATCAACTCGTAATAAAGTTCATCATAACTTCCTGGAGATGGAAGAAATGTATCTCCATAGGTGATAAAAAGATTGAATATATTTATAACCTTTGCAATAAATACATCAAAATAAATTTTTTACACAGGGCATGCAATTTATTTTATTTTCAGTTACATATAAATAACTACATGGAAAAATACCTGAAGTGCAAGATTGAAAATGTTCATTTTTTTTGCTAAATGATTTTCATTGGCAAGAAGAAATTTCAACAACGTGATCAAAGCAGTCCATAATTCTTTCCAGAGGTAGTTCAAACGCACACGACAGCGTTTCTGATAACATAGAACTCTATGAATAACTCCAACACAATACAGGTATAGCTCCATTGGCAGCTTCTTCATCATATGACTCATAATGAATTCCACAAGCAAGTCTAAAAATTAAATAAAAATATTTCACAATACATTTACAAATATATGGATAACACTTATTTTCAAAAATTAAAACTTAAAAAAACAACCTCATTGCAAAAAAAAAAAAAAAACTTAAGCCAAAGCAAAATGATAAACTAAGCCATTTATTTTCCTTGAAATGGTTAGGCAAGATAATTATTTTTCAAAACTTTCTTCTTCTCTCTCCAAAGAATGTGTTATAATTTTTGCTGACAAATACATTCTTTGGTAAAATTTTTGCTGACAAATACATAAAACCTACATTGTAGGTTGAATTTAAAGTATACTGTTATCATTTAAGCCTGTGTTTTCAAACAACTTGTGCAACTAGTGCATTCTCTAATTAAAGTAAGAAATGAAAATCTCTCAAATAAGAACATCCAGCTAACATCAGCAAGTTTGGCAACAATGGTTCAAAATGAGCCACATCATTTGCAACAGATTATGCTAAAAGCTAAATAAATGTTCACCTAATAAAGTAGAAGCCAAAGGTTGGGATGGACTAGCCTTATCAGGAGCTAGTTTTCTATGTCTCATAGGCAATCGATGCAGTTGTACTTTGAAAACAAGATTCACATCATGCATAAGAGAATTTGCATACTGATCTTCTGAGATACAAGTCAAGATCAGAAAGCAAAGCTTCACATTGTTGACACTGGCTTCAGATTTGGTATCTTGCATAACAATTGAACTGGAAAAAGCATTCATAAACCACTTAAATTAAAATAGAAAGGAAAGTATCACATTTAGACAGAATAAATATGTTTTTTATTATTTCAAGATGCAAAAGTGAAGATTTTTGATATATTTACACAGTTTATTTAATTTACTTCTATAATTTTAATTAGCTCATAGAGCAACTACTCCAAAATATTCTCAAAAACTTAATGTGATTCAAATTTAAGTCATTCCATGTCAAATCAACACAGGGTCCAAACCTCGCCATCTCAGATTTTGATAAAACTTGTAGGGAGGAAGCCATGATATAGATTAAGAAGATTAATAAATGTCCTTTATTAATTTGATTTCCTTCCTAAATCCTATACCTTCCTTAATTATTGGAAACCATACATCTGCAATATGTTTCAATGTCAGTTTACCTCAGTATCTGTTCTTTGTGCATAATATTTATTATGTATACCTACTCTATGTTCAATGTTCTGACCCCCCAGGGGACATACATCTAGTAAGTACATGTTTGGCGAGCACGGGGCCCCAAGCTGAGTCTGGCATTACTTCCACTTTCTTGTGCCATGCTCCTTTCTCTCTCTTTCCTGACCTCCCTTGGTCACCTCTTGTTCTTTTCGATCCCGACACCATTAGGGCTAGGGTATCTTTCATTTTCCAACCTCGCCCCAGGGGACTAACATCTAGTAAGTACGTGTTTGGCGAACATGGGGCCCCAAGCTGAGTCTGGCATTACTTCCACTTACTTGTGTGAGGCTCCTTCCTTTCTCTTTTCTGACCTCCCTTGGTCACCTCTTGTTCTTTTCGATCCCGACCCTATCAAAGCTAGGGTATCTTTCATTTTCCTCATTCCTCTCATTTTTGTTCTACCCCTCATTTTTTGTGCCCCCTTATTCTTTGCCCCCCCCCCNATACTTCTGTTGAATATGACATAATTGGTAATATTACTGTATTTTAAACTTTTTTCTATTCATAATTATATCAGAATGAATTATTACATCAAAAGCACTACATTGAACTTTCCATTACTATACCAAAATGAGATGCTTATTTGGTAATATACACATTGCATTATCAAACTGGAGCAATATTTAACATAATAATAGTGTATTAAGAGAAATATTCTAGTACCACACACAGTATGCGGCAAGAAACCTACATTCTTTTATTGTTTTAAAACTGAACCCATTTTCATTCCACATTCATATTTTCCCAGATGATTAACAAGGATATAAACTATATATAGCATAAATTTGAAAATTTTCAAAGCAGTGCATTTTGAGAAATTAAAAATCAAAAGTTTGATTTTGAAAAAGTTAATTTTTTTCCCTCAATAACCTACGTCATATAGCATATTCTTGTAAAGATCATTAAATAAGCAGTAAAATGACACCTCTATCTCAATTAGGAGAGCTTCCAGAGCAAACATTTTGTGTAGAGCCATTTTGGGGCGTTTTGTTTAAACTTTATATTGTTGTAACTTCCAAATGGGTGGAAATTTTACAATAATACTTGGTCCTTTTCTTACTCTATATTATGGCTGCCTCCTTACAAATTTTTATCAAAATATGAGATGGTCATGTAAAAAATTTATTAAAATTATGTTGATTTGACATGGAATGCCCCCCCTGTGAAATGAACGAATGAAACTCAGATTACAATAATATTTTTCTTAATTGTTCTATTCTCAAAAAGAATTATAAATTAAAGATTCAATATTTGGGAGTTAACAGTTCCAGAGAATATTATTTTTAAGTCATGGATTTCAGTGCCTGGAACTTTCAAGGAGCTCCAGCTAAAAATTATAGAGTTCACGTTGTAATATTCAGCTTAGTATTTAATACAGGCGTCTTCCTATAAAATACTGCACTTTTAGGAAACTTTTAATTTTTTAAAGAAAAAAATCTCTCTATATTTTCTGAGAAAAGGAATTTTTAATACTCAATTTTTAGCCAAATATAATAATGGGATCATGAAATGAAACATATAACATCTAAGTACAAAATGATACACTAGAACTTGAGAATAATGTACCTGTCTCACCGGTCTCGTATTATATTTTTTGAGGGACATTGGAGGGGAAAATCAAAAACAAAAGTGGAAGGGTTTTCAATATTTTGGAGAGGATTCAACAATTACAAGATCCTGTGCCTTTTTCACTGGTAAAAAAGGAACTTTTTGGTTTAAGACATAAATCTCTTAAAACATGCAAAATATCTAGAATCTTCATTTAGTTAAGTTAATAATCATGTCTGAATCTTTATTTAACTTCATCACTTTGCAACTACAGAAAACATCTGTCTATCCTTAGCAACTAAGTCAATTAACACAACTAAATGTTAAAAGAAAAGAAAATTTTGAGATTATCAATCACATACTTAAACAATGCATACCATGGTTTAGTTATGCCAAGAAATATGCGTACCACTCAGTTAAACTCATTATTCTGACTATGGCTTGCATCTACACAAAACAAAATAATTACTACGTTAAGCAAAAAAATTAGCACTATTGACATTACAACTCATCTTTATTGGAACAGTATTCTCAATAGTGACAAAATTCATGTACAGAAATTTAAAAAAATTTCTTATTTTTTAAGTATTCTTGGGCTTACCTTGGATTTTCAGCAAAACTTGTACTTCTTTTTGAAAATCAATTAAAAATATCAATAATGCATGCTGTATGTTACTTAAAACCCATCATAAATAAAAACTCTCTTCTCAGGAAAATAAATTCACCCCTCGAAGGATAATATTCTTCAATGAGGAAATTTCTAAAATTTATCTACACATAAAACTCCCATGGAGTAAAAAATTTAAAATTCAGAAATTTTGCAGTTTTTATTGCACTTAATAGTGACTGGAAATCACAAGCAAAAAATATCTGTGGTTAGCTCATTTGACATGGAATGGCCTAAATATAAAAGCTAAGAAATAATCAGGACTTCAAATCACTGAAAATAAGCTTGCTTTCTCTTTCGACAGAGAAGAACAGCAAGAAACCCAGAAAAAAAAACACAAAATTTGAATTCTTTAGTGATTTTGAAGCTGAAATATAATAAATGGCCTCAAAATAAATAAAGAAAATATTTGAAATATTTTAAACCAATTAAGTGATACTCATCTTAAATGATTAACAACACAAATTACCACTTAATTTTGATGTACAATGAAAATTGTTTGCCAATGCACTTACCAATATTGGAAGAAAGTGACCAAGAGATTTGATGGTTGTGCAAAAATATCAACCATTGGAGGAACTGACAAGTCTGGCGTGGGTTGATTAGCATTCAGAGTATTACTTGGAGATGGAGGTGTGCTTGTGTCAGTCTGGGTATGAGCCAATGTTGTGATGAAGTTACGATTCAAATGAACAGCCTCATACAATGCCACTAAAAGGGCATTATTTGCCCTGAAACACATAATTCATCATCGCCTTAAATTTTAAAATCATTGATTTTTTCAGATTTGCTAATACTAGTGAAAATAAATTTAGTACAAATAAAACCAATTGTATTAAACATGCAGCAATTCCATAAAATCGGTATATATTTCAGTCCAAGAGTAATATTATTTACTATATATTCAATTTTTCGTATAATTTTTGAGTACACATTGCCCTGAGCAGGAATTGAACTTGTGTCTAAATCATAATTTATTATTTTGAACACCACAAATTATTGTTCTCTAGGTGTCCTTTTGTTCTCTAAATGTATGCACATTATTATTTTCTAGATTTCATAAACATATAGAGTCTTCACATTTCTTTTTGTGTGTGATTTTTCTTGAGCTGTCTCAAGACTCCTCAAAAGGGAAGTAGGTAACACCAACGGCGGCGAACAGATAGGGACCAAGCAACTGCCACAATAGGCAGTAATTCACTTTATGGTTATTATTAAGTTGCTTCTAGCAGAAGAATAATGTGTCAACTGGTTAACAGCATAACACGCAGAAAGTAAGAGGAATCTACCAAATGACAGATATATGTTCCCAGGATCATGGCAGAATTGAAGTTTCCAAATCTCATACAGTAAACTCTAGAGGTAAAATAGTCTCTTAGAGGGGACAGACTGAGATTTAAAATATCTGACAATGATTTTAAAGCTTGCCTACAGAGAAATGTATTTCAACACATTAACTAACAATTTATTTCTATATTTTCCCAGTCATTCTTACTTAAATTATATAAACAAAGAACTTTTAAATTAAAGTAATAAATCAATATCATTACACATAAGTTTCCACACCTTTTGGATTACATGTGTCCTTCATAATATGTACCATATAGAAAACTTTAAGCTTTAGTTTGTGAAAAAATTTTTTTATCTACTTATTTACTATAATATCAAGACTCCTTAGGAATATAATGAAAATTGACAATTATATTGAAGTAAAAAATACATATGTATTTCAACAATAGAAATATGGATAACATGATGTAAAAATTGCTTTTGAGATGACATGTGACAAACATTGAATTAAACCAAATTACATGTAAGACATTTTATTTTCTTAAATTAACAATGTCTGTCTCTCTGTTTTTGCCATTACAAAAATTGGAAGTCAATTATCGTTCTCCACCGACTTCTTGCTGTCTCTTTCTTCATAATAGTAATGATATTGCAATTTTTCTTAACCAAGACAACAGGGCTCTAATGATCTAAGATGTTGGAGAGCCCTAAAGCCCCAATAAGAAAAATTGACTAAACTATATAATTCAATTAATAACTGATGAAAGTAGTAGTATGAAAATTAAAAGACACTTCAAAGGTATATTTAGTAAAGACCGGGTTTTACTAAAAAAATTCTGAATCTACATATTTTTCAGATTTTTTTGGTTATTTTACACAATCTTGAATAACTTGAGATAATTTTTAAAAGGTCTCTGGCCTTTGCTCTTTGTTCTTTCTTTGAACCACAGAGCAATAAGACCACAGTGTAATGTGACGACTTGGGTTTGGATCCACTTCAAACATAGATAGGAATACACAAATTACTGGGAATGCAAAGAACATCCTGTCGGTTGTAGAAGACAGTTTGACAAACATATTGTGTAAGTTCTTTACATTTTGTTATGTGAGTATCAGGAGTAAGTATTACTTTATATTCATGGATAAAATTTAAAAAATCCCTCTTGGAAAAGTCAAAATAAAAATTATGTAAAAATAAATGAATAATACCTGATTTGTTGAGTTCTAACACCTCCTTCTTCTGAAACAAACATATTGCCTACTATATTCGTAATTGACGATAACCAACTACCAGACTGTGGCTCAGTATGTTGAGCAGCAAACTGTCTGCAAAAGTCTGTGAGACAGGAAGTGATAACCTATGTGATAAAATGAAAAGAATTAACATTAATTTTTAAATTTATTTTTGATTTAATATAATAACATTTAAGTCTCATTATTAAACTTCAAATATATTTCTGTAACCTGTCCATAACCATTCAGAGCAAGTTCATCATCCAAAATGGAAAGTTTAACAATATACGGATTTGCAGCTTCATGTTTTCTGTAGTTTACTAGTAATGTTAATAGGAGTACAGCATCGTGACCATGAAGAGTACGTGTTGAAGGATCGCATAAAACCTATAAGGGACAAAAAAAATTATTTTTCAAATATTTTCTCTTGCAAACTTCAAGTCGTTATGATATTTAATCACAACAGAACATATTTTGGAAGCTCTTGCCCCAAACATACGTTATGATCAACCAATGATGATTTCAATGTAAGAAGATTTGCATTCCTTCAGAAATTAAATTATATGATGTTGTGTTCAGATTTAGTTAGTTAAAATACTCAAATCACACGAAGCTATATTGATTAAAAGCTTTATTGATTGAGTCAACATAGGAGAAAAACAAAACTGTTTTCTACAGATTACTTTAAAGAAAAGAAATTACTGTTCAATATTAAAAACATAAACATCATCAGTCTTTACCTGTATTAATGATTCAAATATACTATTTATCATAACATACTCCAAAAGAGTATTCTGACTAACATTTTCAGTACCAGTAACAAGGACCAATAAAAGCTTCAAACACAATGCCTTCAGACTATCTGGATAATCACCTAAAAACAAGATAGTAATATAATAAAAAATTGCATCATTATACAGAATCCCGAGTGCTCTCTAAAAGTATTTCATTGTTACCTGTTAAAAAGTTATTACAATGATCTAACAATTCTTGCATGAGCTTCTCTGCAGCTTCAAAACCCATAAGAATATTAATAATATCAAAACCAAATTCTCCCGATGTCTTTTTATAAATACAATGAATCAAGGCACACAACGTCTAGAACAGGAAAAAAGGAATTTCATGGAATTCATAGAATGTTGCATACAATAAAATAAAATAAAATTTACATCACATTATTAATAAACTGATGTCAAATCACAATAATCTGTATTATTTTAAAATTATATTGAGTTTTATAAATAAATAAACTTTATTGTCAAAAAAGTAGTTGCAAACTGCAAATGACCACATGGGGGATAATAAACTAAGTTACTCTCCGGATCATAGCAAGGGACCATCCCATCAATTCCGATCAAGGGCCCAAGGGCAGTGGCGGATTTAATATTTATAAAAGAAATTACTTAATAAATATGTACTGTTATCCATTTATTATTCCAAAATGAATTGTTTTTAGATATTATGTGCAGTACAAATTCAAGATAAATAATAACTAAAGTATTAACAACATTCCTGCTCATGGGAAATCCACCCACTACCTAGAGGAAAACCGGACAAAAAGTCATGCGAGGTTGGGGCTACAGAGATAATGTACACAGCTGTACCAACTATTAAAAAACAAAAAGGAACAAAAGAAACATGCATGAAAGAAGGAATTCAATCAGAATCTAGAGTATTGTAATAAAGTATAAGAGGAATTAACACCACTTACATTCCGAAATCATAAGGAAAACAATACTTATTAGGAGATTGAAACTCTCGTTATCTTCTTTTATTAAAATCAGGGAATTCTTAAACATTAATTACACATGTAAGTTGAAACATATTGTAAGTTATTAAAATTCACTAGTTATCATCATTAGAAATGGAAAGGATGCTGATAAAGTGAATTTTGAGGGTAAAGAGGATGAATCGACTAGGTGGCTCAGCTGGTTAGCGGCAGAGGTCTCTCCTGAAGACTATGGTTTCAGGTTCAAATCTCAGTTAAGGAATGGGTGTTGTACTGGTGCAAGGCAATGGGAAACCACCATGGGTTGCATCTAAGCATTACTATCACCCCTATCCCCACTATTTTCTAGATTAACCATCCCATATAGGATGACCTGTGCTTTTCTATATCAAATTTTCCCAACTCCCAGGTTTACCAGAAAATATTTTAAATTATTCCCCGACTTTTTTGCAAATCAGTTTTGAAGCCAACTTGTAGAACACACAATACTGTATGTTAACAATATCTGTATAGTTGAAAAATTATTAATTGTAACAATTTTCAAAATTGCTACAAAGATAATACAAAGGGTGCTGAACAACGTGTTTATTTACTTATGTGCATTTATCATGTTACACATACATTTGAAACTCACTGTTCTTAAATAAAATTAACTATCAATAACGTAAAGAAATTGGAAAAACATTGTTACAAAATTAATTAATAAGATGCTCAAATTACTAAAACAATTATCACATTGCTTACAATCCGTCTTATTGAATTTATTTGAGTACCTCTATTTCTAAAAGTAATTCTTCAGCTTTTCTTGGTACTTCATCCAAAATCTTCTAGATTAACCATCCCATATAGGATGACCTGTGCTTTTCTATATCAAATTTTCTATCCTTATGACCAAGTTCTCTCAATTGTTTTGTATGTTGGCATTTTTTGGCTTTCTCGTTGTTTTAGCTGTCTTGATAATAATTATACACACTTCAGACAGCATGAAGTATGTCTGTTCTTATCCATGTATGATCAATTGGTAAGAGAGAAAAATTATCATCAATATTTTTATTTTCAGGAATCGTTCTTAAATAAACCATTGTCTAATATTCTTCTATGTGGGAAATTTGGATATTGGAAAGTTTTTAGTAGTAAATAGACATAAACAAAAGTAATTACACAATTTTGAATTAATTTCAGTTCTTTTCCATTAAAAAATAAATACATCTATAGAATTTGGATATTATTTAGACCAAAAAAATGTATACACTAAATTTTTTGTTATTTCCTAGACATTGTGCAAAATTTTCTGCCGGCCACTCTGTTTGTTTGGAGTTGTCCATACTTTAATATGGTTCAAACCAGTCTTAACTTTGCAAACGACAATAATAAATCTACAGACAGACATAACTACACTACTTGTTGCTGTTTAAGGTATTTTGTTGGTTCTTGTCTCCATCATCAGTGCTGATCTGTCAGTTCACTGGATTTCCAGAACTCTCATTTATGGAATACTATTTTGTATCACAAAAAAAACTGCTTTACAGCTTCTTTATATCTTAATAAAATTATTTCTACTGCACCATTACTATTTAAATATAGAATTATTCACTGATATTAAGAAAAGTAAAAACGAGTTTCAACTTCCTGTTATATATTATATTTTTAATAAATCAAGTCTAGTATGCTTTCCATTATTTTCCAGCATGCTTTTATATTTTCTTATTAATCGTATTTTCATATGTTTATTAGTGCTCAACCTTGGTGCAGTTGTGAACATTAGCCAATATTCCCACCATGGACGGGTGAAGGCAGAGGATAGGGCAGTTTTTCCGTTTTTCAACGGGTAAAGGCAGAAGGAGGGGCGATTTTTCTGTTTTTGTATGGGTAAAGGTAGATTCATATACAGGCCCGTTAGGCTCAGACCAAGGGGTAGCATTATTATTAATACTGCTGTTATCATTAATATCAAATTTTGAGTCACTTGAATAGTTACAATTTATTACGAATATTTTCAGAATAATTTTGAGATTTGACATTAGTGCACACTTGTTAGATAACTATTCTCTTATATTCTATTGAATATTAATTTGTTAATATTCAGTAGTAGCTTACTATTTTTCTTATTTTAGGGGAACAAATGTCACGATTTTGCCTTGGGGAGCAGAAATGTTGACCTTCATAGGAATTGATGAGATGGTCACTTGCTTGCTCTTGAAGAGTAAATTAGTTTATTGTACTTCATTAGATCGAACACAGAGGGCAACAGCTTTTACGACAGGAAATATTTAATTCAATTTATTATTGTAATTACCTGCAAAGCGTACACAACTCTTATATGATGTTCATGACCTAAAGTGGTTATACACTGTTTGAAGAGAACATTGATATTATCCTTCAGTGACATCAATTGCTCACCACTCAGTTTCTGAATTTCAGCTTCAAGACTCGACACCTAAAACAATATACAATATCTTCTAATTCATCAATTCTGTATTGAACAATTTTTTAAAGGAATGAATGCCTAAATTTCAAGTTGAAGTAATATTATTGAACTCTGAAATATCCATACCTTAGGTTTCAGTAAAAAAAGTTCATCCCAAAAATTAGGGTTACCAAAAGACGGATCTTCCCCCTGTAAAGACATAAGAAACAGTGTCATAAATTAATATAATAGAATAATAATAAACCTAACACTCATTTGAGGTACAAATAAGAAATTAGTGATTAGAAATCATTGATAGAAATTAATGACAAGAAATAATAATTACTCAAGTGATGATAAATTGTTTGAAGTATGTTCCCCCCCCCCAAATATTTATATTTATTCTTTAAAATATATGTAGATTAAGTTACGTCCTGGGCTATGAAACATTTTATACAGTAGATGGTGACAGAAACTTTCACAGAAAAAATAAAGCAATGTGAATTGCAATTTTGCTCTCATAAATAAAGTCAGTGGAATTCAACTTTGTATTCAAGTTAATGTCAAACTGTCCCTCATAAGGTCCTATGGTGCACCCTAAGGGCAGAGCTTCACAATTTCTCGCCTTCAGCACAAGGAGGGGGAAATGTGTCTACCATCTCACTCCAACCAGTTTAACTCGCGAATGGACCCAATGCTCATTGAGTGGGTTCAGGAGTCAGTCTGGACCTTGAGGCAACAGGAAGAATCCTATACCTGACCAGGGATGGAATCCCAGCTGTTCTTACCATTGAACCATGCTAACTCCCAACTCAGTTGTACCTCCTGCCTTTTACATCTCCCAAGAAAAATGTGCCAGGATACAATGCTATGCGAAAGCAAGGTTAATTGTCATCAAGTACAGGCTAAAGTAACAAAAATTTAAATAAAACATTTTACAAACTGGAGTTAACCACATATCACAAATTTCTAGGGGAGATGATATAAAGTAACTGCAGACAAAATAATAAATTTTATTGTCAAAAGGAACACCTGGTTTTACATGTAACAAACTTTAATGGATTCCATTGATATAAACACACTTCGGAAATCATTTTAAGAATATTCCCTTGTTATAAAAAAATTATTGTGAAATAACACTTTATAGATTATCAACATCGTCTCTGTACCAACAATAACCAATTTATCAAAGTAACCCAAGAATATAACCCATTATAATTAGTTTTGTGTTCAGCCTAGGATAAATACGGACGACAATCCCATTCATATAATTATTTTTTATCCTATTCATAAAACTAAAATGAAAATCATCATAACCTATTTTGACGTATTAATTCATCACACAACCAAACTGCAAAAACCTCCCTTTCTTCCTTTCAATAATTCTCTTCAGAAAATAATTTTCTCTAGCTCTCGTAAATACAAGAAGCTTCTGTTAAGATTAAGATTATTAGACGGCAATCACTTTAATTATGATGATCTCAAAAGCTGTTTAAATCAAAAGAAGTACTATTTCCTACTTATTTCAATGAAAAATTTAATCTTTTAAACATTTTCGTAAGAATAATTATCCCCTATACCTCTGTTCTCTCGTTCACTAATTAATATGACTAAACTTCATATGACTGAACTCCCAGTATTAAGAGACAAACAAAAATAAATAAAATGACAGTTTTCTTTGTTTTGTTTTTTTGAAAGAATTGGATAATTTTCTTTCCAATTCACTTGTTACTAGACATACAGTGAAGCTGTATTCATACTCCCACCAAATCTCCTGGATAAGACTTAAAATTATTCACACTCACAAACAAGTTAACCCTTCAAGAAAAAAAAGTCACTGCTAGTACTAAGAAAATATAACAACCACAATAAAAAATGAATACCAATGAAATGAGCATATCTTTATAAATATATATTAATGAGCCTAATGAATGTGTCAATTCACATTTAACTGTGCTTATAAATCGAAAATTATTAGAACCTCTTAGACAAACAGGAAAAGATTATAACAACATACCTTAAAAAATGATTCATATATCTGAACAACTTTTTCTTTTAATTGTCGTTTGGAACCAGATCCACTTCTTTTTCTTGAGGTCATGTTTGATAAAGGGTAAAATTCGTCAATGATTCACGATAAGAAAATTCTAGTTTCTAAATAATGTTATTATCAGTCCAATAATAACGAGTTTCTACCGTTCCACGTACTTTCATGTTTTGATCAACATAATTGAAAAGAAATATATTCATTGAAACAAAACAAGTCACCATAACCTAAGTAAGAAAGATAAACCAGCAATACGTCAGTTCTATCCTTGCTCATCAGCTCTTCGTGAATATAGGGAAACTTAAATCAAATTTCTATTCTTCGCTTCATGCTGCATTATCATAAAGTTCACAATTTTCAGTGCACTCATTACAACAAATTGTACTTGCGCATAAATGTATGATTGGACGAAGTGGGGAGTGGTGAAAGTACTGCGTGCACTTTTTATGTTGTGTGATTTCAATTGATCACATGTTAGCAGATAAATACGATAAATACTGCAAAGGAACTTTTATTGTCACTAGGACACGATAATTAACCTACGAAACAGGTTAAACGCTGAGACCATTTTTATAAACAGTTTCAATAGCAGGACTAGTCCGATTTCACCGGACTTGAGACTCGATCACTTGATAGAAGAAGCCGGACGAAGCAGCCTTGCCCTTTTGCTGTCGTGTCACATTTAGGCTAGAAATAATGCTTTTAATGTCGATCTGAACAATTACTCCTCGGATTTTAGTATTTAAAACATTTTATGTCGAAATGAAATGAACCTCAAATACTGAAGTGCGAAGTAATTATGAAATGAATTATATTGTAAGATTATTTCGAGTTAACGAAAGATTTGAAATAAATGGCGGGAAGATCTAAATGAGAAATGAAATTCATTAAATTTACTAGCCTCTTTAGTACAGGTTCAAATCATTTCAATATTTGCGGCCATTTAAGTATCTCGAATGAGAATACTTTCAATCACTCACTTTCAGAAGAAAAAAATTCAATCCTACCTTCAAAGGAAATGAAAAAAATATGATAATGACATTTTTTTCTCATAATTACAATATGAGGAAGTATGCAATACAACACAATTTATCTATTCTAATACAATATAATATGTAAATATTCAGAAGTCCTCGGGTTCTTGGCGCAGGAAAAAAAGTTTCAGCAAATATAAGTAGATTTTTTATTGGGGCTTTAGGACCCGCCAACATCTCCAGTATTTATGTAATATGTTGTTTGGAACATAAATGGAATAGAGGAACATTCTTTACTCCTAAATGTGTGCGTGTGTCCTGAAGGGAAAAGGTCCATCAGACATATTATGGCGCTCGAACAGTGAGACCGAAGAGGATTAGATTATTTGGACGGATCCGGAATGGTCAAGTACGCGATTAGATTTACATTAGATTCTAGCGGAAAATAAGAGTAACTTCGGGAATGAGTCGTAAGAAGGATCGCCTGCTCCGTGTCAGGGGGGTGCTCTTCTCTTCTCTCGAGGGGGACTTCGTTTTGTTGGTTCACTATCGTCCGTTGCTAGCAGACCACTTTTTGTCTGGTTATGGTGATCAAGCATCTTTCCGCCTACTCGGCCCACAGGCGTAAATATAAAGACTCAGCAATCTTGTGAACCGGTTGTCCTAAAGGGAAAACGAAGTTTTTTGTCTCTTTCTCATGCGTAAAAACATGAGATTAAGGATATCACAGAAAAAAAACTACTATGGATAGGACATTCAGTAAAAAACAGAAGAGATCCAATAATAAAAATGAAAGGCATTAAAATAGAAGTAGTAAGAAGCCAGGGAGATCTTGAAATAATTATGACAACCTACGAAGGGAAAAACATATACATCATGGTGTAGACAGGTAAAAGCGTCTTCATTATAGTTTGGTACGGTTAGAGATAAGTAATTTAATATATGAGGAAAAGAAATATTACGACTATATAAGGGAGCAATTAGATCAACCTTATTATATGGCAGCAGTATATG
>NNCF01128006.1:395769-409603 GCA_002313205.1 Laupala kohalensis
AGTAATTGTGTATCAAAAGTATGAACAACTTTTAAGACGGACACAGAGTATGCATTCGATCTGGACTAGACAGATTATAGAAGGTACCTTCTATAATTATTTGTGGCATACGACAGAAACAGGACTACAGCACAATATCGACGGATGAACTGGAAGTGCTTGATGTCAATAGACACGTACAAAAGGTAAACTACAGGCGACTACTATGAATATGAAATGGACTTAAAATAAATGGAGAAGTATTAGAAGGAAGTATAAAGGAAAAGATAAATAAATTAACATTGGAACTTCTTCGTGGGTGGCTGACACGATGGAGAAAAGGTACTAAAGGAGGCAGATATTTGAATATATCACAGATGTGACATATGTACGCAGAAACAAAAAATGGATGAGGAAAACCCATTATGTCATGGAATTCTGGTCAGGACATGGAAATTTTAAAAACTACTGAAACAGGATACGACGCAAGAAATCGGATGATTGTATATGTGATAATGGAAGTGAAAACCATGTCCTGTGGTACTGTCAATTACACGGTAAAGAGCAACATATTATAATTACGTAAAACAAAAAGGAATATTTCTACCACAAGATAATACAGAATTAATAAGAGATAGAGATTTGTATGAAAGACTTCTGGAATATGCGACAGAAATAGGTTTACTGTGTGAACCTATATTATAAAGAGGCATAGGACTTGCAAAGAATTCAAATACAAAAAAGAGAGTAGATCTGCGTCCGCCTCCTCGGGGCGGGGACGGAAACGTACTTATGTACAGCCAAGTAACGCTGCTTAATGGCAAAAGAGAAATGGAGTGATTAAAAGAAAAAGAAACCTCGTATGACAACGTCGCTTGAGTGTTCGGTATAAACGCAGTAAAATAATTTCTATCTGCTCACATACACATTAGTTTACTGTTTTAAAAAGCTTTAATAATATTTAGCAGTGTAAATGGACCAAGCAGACGTAGAATACACTTCTCGCAAACTGAAATATAATAGTAATAATATTTTATTGAACCACATAGATTATAACAAAGATGTATGGCGAGTCATAGAACTAACAACAAAAACAATAATATTTACATATAAGAATTACAATATTATATTAATTCTGATACATTTAACAATATTCATTTAACTTAGGCTATGTAGAAATTAACATAAAATACAATTATTTTCTACTATTACAGAATATTAATATTTATTTAGGCTAGGGTTATTAGATATCTATGCTAGGAATTCTATTATTTTACTTTTATTTTATTAATTTATGTCGAGGTCTATATTTATGGTAAAACAATGTAATTTGATGTTGTTAGATAGTTTCCTTCATCATAGGTCACCTTCTGCACCTTTGTTCTAATGATTACGTGCAACAGATTGTATGTCAAACATTAGTTATTGCCATTGAGGAATTCTTGTACACTGTAGTAGAATTTCTGTTGTAAGAATTGTTTGAGTTGTGTATTGAATGGGTTCAGTGTATTGATGTTTGTTAGGTTTAGTGGTAACGCATTATATAGCTGTATACCTGCATTATAAGTGCTTTTTTGGCTAAGAGTGGATGTTATCTGTGGTAGATGGATATTTCTGGCCAGTGTTGTGAATATGAACAGTGTTATCCTATTATCCAGTTGTATCCTATTCCCCTTTCCACAATTTTCTAGTTTACCGAGGAGAATTTCATGATTAATTATATCAAAAGCATTTGTGAGATCTAAGAATAGTCCAACAGGGATTTCTTTCTGTCCAAGTGCAATTAAAATTTCTTTGAGAAAAGCAAATAGAGCAGTTTCAGTAGATCTTTTTTCTCTAAATCCATGTTGGGAGTCTGTAATAATTTTGTTACATGTTAAGAAGCTTTTTAATCTGTTATTAAATAGTTTTTCTAGTATTTTTGAGAAACCTGTGAGAAGTGATATTCGCCTATAGTTTGTTACATTACGTTCGTCTCCTTTTTTTGTGAAGAGGTTTTATATAGCAGTTTTAAAAATTTATGGGAGCACCTTGGGTTAAGGAGTTGTTATACAAGTAAGTGGTTTATGTACATTGCTATTTTTTTAATGACTGTGTCTGGTACATCATCGATTCCGGAGGATGTTTTGTTTTCCATTTTACTAATTATCTGAAGGACTTCTTCCTCATTCGTTTCCCTGATATACATTGTTGATGTTACATGAATATCATTTGGTAGTGGTAGAGCTTGTAGTGTGGTTGTGTTTTGTTTATTTTGTAGTTGGTTGGCTATGCCTGTGAAATGCTGGTTGAGTGTATTAGCAACTTCAATGGGGTCAACTATTTTGTTATTGTCTTGTATCAATTCTATGTGTTGTTGTTTATTGGTGANTGCTTAACAATATTCCATATAGCTTTCATTTTGTTGGTAGATTTCTCTATGCATTTGTCATTCGTCATCTATTTGACTTTAATTATTACTTTCTTAAGTACTACTATGTATTGTTTATAATATGTTTTGAGTTGAATGGGACATGATGGTTGTTTAGTTAACATATGGAGTCTTCTCTTCTGTTCACATGATGTTTTGATTCCTTTAGCGAATGTTTTTTACTTTGTGGTTTTTGTGTTTGCTGCTTATATGGATGGGATATGTCAAAATAATTTAATAACTGGTAGAAGAATTTGTTGTACTTGCTATCTATGTTAGACGTTTCATAAACCTGAGTCCATGTTTCATTATTTAGAAGTGTTAGAAGTGTATTTAAATATGTGGAGTTAAATATTCTTCTGTTGGTTACTATGGGGGGCTTTTGGGAGTTAGTATCAGTTTTAAGTGAGAGGATCTGTGCGTTATGGTCACTTAGTCCCGTATCATATGTAGAGGCAAGATAAATGTATTTGCTCCTGTCAATTAGCATTTGGTCAATTATTGCTTGAGTGCTATTTGTTATTCTTGTGGGTTCATTTATTATGGTTTCCAAATTAAATGATTTCATTAGGTGGATGAACTTTTCTTGTTCATGTTCAATGATGATGTTTGTTTGTAAAAAGTCAATGTTAAGATCTCTGCAAATAATGATAAATGGTTCTTGTGTTTTGTCAGTTTGTTAAGAACTGTTTTTAGGTTTTTTCTGAAGGTTTCAAGATTTCCATCAGGTGCTCTGTAAATATTTAAAATAAATATCTTTAAAGCAAGAATTTCAACTATAGTACACTCAAAGTCTGAGTCCTTAAACAAGTAGTTAAAATCTATGTTTTGTCTGGATTCTATGTTAAGTTTTTGGTAAATACAAGAACCTCCATATGCGTGATGCTTATTTTTGTCATGTTTATCTATTTTACAGCACTAAAATCCTGCTAAATAGTATCCTGGTAGTGATGTGATGTTCATTTGAGTGTATGACAGCCAATGTTCAGTGAAACATAGTACTGATATATGCCTCAATCTTGCATCTAACTATATTATTTATTTAATATCTAATTTATTTTGTTTTTAATGATCTATCTTTATACATCTATTTTATTTTTATACATCTATCTAATTTATTTTGTTTTTAATGATCATATGTTTTGGGGTAGAATAGATAGTGTTAACCTTTGTTTCATTGATATCCTTAGATGCTTTGTGAAGTAAGCATAATCTAACTAACCTTAATATTATAATACCTGTTATACTAAAAATAGAAAACCCTGTTAAACTACTAAACCAGACCAAAATCTATCATCTGATAGAACACTTTTTATATGTTCAGATGTAGTCTCTATTGAATCAATAGTTTTCCCTAAATCTAACTTTCCTAAGTATTCATACCTGAAAGTTTTATTAATGCTTGGCATATATAAAGAACATGATTTTTCCATACTAAGTTGTTCTAAACTGAAAATATCATTTGTGCAAAACAAATAGTTGACATCAAAAGTACAATTTGATATAAATGGTATTATACCTTGAGTCTGTATTTTATATGCTCTAAAAATAGCATAAGGCAGTACATTGCAAGCATCACATGAATGTGTATTAACTAAATCTATCTGACACATAGCTGGTTTTATTTTAACATTTTTAAGATCAATATTTCCAATCATCACATTAGTAACTCCTTTTACAGGTTGGCTCATTAGTATTGTTTTCCCAGAATTAGGTATATGATAAAGATCTTGTTTTTTTTTGGCTGGTTTTTAATAGATTCTCTAAACCTACATATTCTAGGCTCTGGCCCTATGCAGTGAACATTACATCTATATCCAGTTCCACATAACACATTATGACTGTTATATGTTATAGTTGATAAATTTGTAGAAACCTGATAATCTCCTATATGTCAGTTTGAGGCATGTTCAAAGCAGCAGAATTTACTTCTCAGTAATTATCATCTATTCTAATGATAGAATTTTCTTTATTTAAGCTTATATGGTCAAAACTAGTAACTAATATTGGTACAGTAAAATTATCATAATTAGATATTAAGTTGGCACTTGGTTTATTAACATTTAATTTAATTGTTGTTTCATATGATTTGTACTTAGTTTTCACACTTATTTTCCAAAAGCTATAATCATACTAATATATTTTATAATAGGACCCTTTAGGTTCTATCCACCAATGAGCATATATATAAGAGGTATCATAAAAGCAATATGTGTCACAACATAATGTGGTTTCCATACATGTGTATCCATGAGCAGTTTTATCCTTATTTTTAAAATCAGAGTGTTTGTAACCAAAATCACATGAACTAGCACTACATTTTCCACTTCGCTCACAATTCCACTTTGATTCAGTCTTGATGTCATAATCACTAGTCATATAGGATAACTGATATACATTTATAATATAAGAACTAAAAATCCAAATTTTAAACTCATTATTATTTATATCATTAAAACATATTGTTTGACCAATCATGATTGGTATTGTGAACAGCTTAAGGGCTTCACAATCTTTATCATTACAAAATGTACCATCAGTTGCATATATAATGTTCTATCACATGAATGAACTTCATTTAACAATGCTAGTCCTATAATAATAGGCAGCACACCCTTATTAGTCCCACCACCTCCACTTTATTTTTATTTTTTTTTGTGGGGCTTTAGGGCTCATCAACATCGAGGTCATTAGAGCCCTTACCTCCACTTGAAACATTTTCATTCTTCTTTCTTTTGGTAGATTTTCTATTGTTATCTGTTGAAAAACATCCTTTGCTCTATGGTATCTTGCTTTAGCTATATGATAGTCAATTTTTAATTGTTTTTCCTTCCTCTCTAGACTTTTTAATTTTTTCATAATTTTGTTTAATTTCATACACTATTTTTAATGTCTGGATATTCACAATTAACCATTGCAGTTGACATCAACAATGTGATAGATGATAACATCTTTAAGCTCCTGCTTGCTGCATAACCTAACAAGCCTATCCAATTCTCTTCTTCATTGCTGAAAGAGTAGGTGGTATTTTTGCTATAGTTTCCTCAAAAAAATCAATTTCTGATGCTGAGGATAAATTGTCAATCATATTGAAAACTTGTTTCTTTAATTGTTCCTTTCTATCCTCTGCTGTATTCATTAATCCACTGCAGTATTCATTATTTGATCTTAGTGTTCTTTCCAATATTTCTACTTCCATTACTATTTCATCTACACTGTTTTCAGGGGACGGTATGGATGTACTTCTGAGGTATTGACTCAAGTCATTGTCGTGACCCACATGTGTGTTAATGAATATTATGGCACACTTGCCTGTAACATTATCTTCTTTAACTGTAATAGAAGCCGGACATAGAGCATTTATTTTATTACTTCTTCGTTTTTTCATATGCCGTAAGCCTTTACTTTTTGACACAAAATGTCCAGATCTATGGCACACGAAATAGTGTACTGTAAAACGACTTCCCTTGTTTCGTCTGCGAATGACGAAAAGTGACTTTGAAATTCCCTCAATTCCACTTTTCCAGCTAACAAACTCTCCGAAATTAGGAAAATTCATATTATTTTCTTCAACCAAAATATTATGATGCTCTTCAAGATGTTTCACTAGTTCATCCTTCTTCGAACTTTGAAGATTAGAGCACTTCAAAGGACACAAATCTTCTTGAACAGGAATAACTTTTTCACGTACGACTTTAGTGACCCTTTGCCCATGCTTATCTCGCAAATGCTTCTTCAATATTTGCCTTCTCCTGTAGTTCTTTGAACATACTGGGCAAGAGAATAACTGCGATGGCTCACTTTTAAGAGAAGGAAGACTTAAATGTTCATGTTTCAGCTTAACATGTCTCCTTAAATTTGCATGAATAGTGAATGTCTGATTACATTCAGTGCACGGAAACATTTTTTTGCGCCCCACTCCTTAACTTCAGAGGAGTAAACTGAATCACGAATGAACACGCAGCCACAGAAGAACCAGAAGAATAAACCAAGATATGAAAGCTATGTCACTGAAGAACCAGAAGAATAAGCCAGGGAATCAAAGCAAGTCGTCAACGCAAAAATTAAGAAATACTTATAATCAAACACAACAAACGTGAGCGACAACCTCAAGCACAGACAGCACAAACTACTACCCTACTCAACCCTACTACTACCTCAAGCAACAAGATTCAAACGATTCAAACCCACACTTGTAGTTATGAGTCCTGCGTGAGCGACAGCATCACTATAGCGCTACGAGCGCGACCTGAGCGCGACATTCGACGACGCCTGAAACTTACTTTGTCGCGCGTCAGACGCTACATTTCACACGACCTACTTGATCATACTAGAGATTATCGTATGTAAACAACAAAATGTAATAGTATCAAGTAGGTCATGACATTTCGTCGTGATCTCATCTGAGGCTACTGTGTTTTATAGGTTAGCTCATGTAGTATCGAAGTGATTACGGTTTTGTGCATGTTCAAAACTTAACAAACTCCATTTTTTTGTGTTGCAAATTATTGCATTGTTTGTAATGAAATCGTTAATGCTATTTACAAGTAAATAAAAAAGTACAAATTGACATACTGGTATATTCACCGGTATACTCGCCATACATCATTGTTATGATCTATGTGGTTCAATAAAATATTTTATTTATTTATTATTATTACTACTACTACTCAAAAACGTTTTGGGACGTAAACACAGTTGCGAGTAAAAATAATAAAATTCAAAGTAAAATGTTATTTTCTGATAAATTTATTGTGCGTTTTTACGGCACCTTTTCTTTGAACCACGTATTTCGCTATAAATCCATCTTGTCACATAATTTCACATATTGTTTGCGGTGTGGCGCTATCTTAAAGGACCTTCCGCGCGCGCGCGCCCACGCAGGACATTCAATACTAGCGACGCGACGCTATACTTTAGGCCATGTCCTGTGTGAACGGCAAACGCGAGCGACAAATTCAAGGGCGTATCCAACTCAAAACGTAAGATGGGGAAGACTTCTGAATTCAACCTATATCAAAGGGAATTGAATGCCATACAATAATACACGCTAGCAACAATAACACTGTTTATTTAAAAGAATAATTTTTTAAAATAATAGTATGAGAGGATTTGTTGCAAAATTTTCAACTACTTCTTTTGCTATATGTTCTTTTACTAAATTTGTGTATTTGCCCTAACTCTTAAGGTGGAGAAACTGCCCCATCTTGCCCCAGCCTGCATACGCCCTTGATCAGGGTATCAATGCAAGTCGTCAACGTAAAAATTAAGAAATACTTATAATCAAACACAACAAACGTGAGCGACAACCTCAAGCACAGACAGCACAAACTACTACCTCAAGCAACAAGATTCAAACCCACACTTGTAGTTATGAGTCCTGTTTGAGCGACAGCATCACTATAGCGCGACGAGCGCGATACACATAGACCCAACAGCCTTACGCGCCGGTCAGGCGCCGGTAGTCTGGAAGGGAAAACGAGAGAATTCTTGGTCTCTCTCGCACATAGCCTTAGGTGGGGGAACTCGATTCCCTTCACCGACGGTTGACTGCTGCTCACAAGTCGTTGCACAGTAACACCTTACCCTCTCCAAGCGGATGTGCGAGAGAGAGGGCGAATTCTCACTGTATCGTCTGTTTTCATGTTATCAAGGACAATCTGCAGCGGAGACGGTTGCCTCTATTTATATTTAGCTCAATGGGCCTAACTTCGCGATACCCAAAGAGTTAGGGCATTGAGTTTGTATCTTAGAAATGTGTATATAAATTCAATTTGTTTCCGGCGCCTGAAACCACCGCCGACCTGCTTCTTGGGGTGGACACGTAAGAAGCAGGAATAAGCCTGTTTCAAACAGGGTGTCCTCTAGTGATGAATGAGACTATTAGTAGATCTCCAGTTGTATTTACTGCGAATTGTGGGTATCGAAAGGGTTAAATAACACATGTTCGTGGCGCCGTGCTCTTCTTTATCGTTCTTTACAGGTTCTTGATTTTCCTTGCGTTCGTGGCGGTTGTATCTAGTGAGTTTGTGGTTGTTGTGAGAGGTTGTTTCATTTAGTTTCAGGGACATTGGTTTAGTAGACGTAGAAAGCTGGTTGCCAGCCTTCGGCAGCCAACGGCTGGAATGAGCAATGCATTTAAATGCGAGTGCACACAATGGATGCTTGGTGACGCTGGGTGTCGGCGCCTACCTGCTTTAGGGTATGGACACCTAGAAAGCACAGAAGGTTATTCGTCTGTGGCTCTTGGGATCATATAGCCGTACTACAAGGAGATATATCCTATAAATAATAAAGGAGAAGTATCCTATCATTCATACTTTAGGAGTAATAGATATATGTACAAAACGAACGCGAAAGTTCTCATACGCTAACGCACAATACTGTATTCTTCTCGACTATCCTCCGTCAACTAGTGATACAAGATCATCAAACTGCGTTTCGCTTAGTTGAAGCAGTCTTTCCTCAGAATGACCGTAGATTTTACTTCGAGAGTAAGTAAGAGTATGTGCGAGAGAGATGTGAAAAAGACCACTAATAAACATGGACTGCCGTACTAATAAAAGCTCGGCGTAACATCGGTACTAAGGTTTACTCCGAAAGTAGTTACTTCTAGCTTCACAGTGATGTAGACAAGGATTAAAATTTTACTAATAATGGCGTTTTAAGACTGGCGCAACTAGTCTTGCTGTAATGCTCGAGTATTGCTGATAAACTCTTGACAACGTCGCATCTTGTAATTTATTTGCCTTTTTAATCGAGAAATGCAGTATTCCAAGAAAGTTCTGTACGTCTCACGACGTGAGTGAGATGTAATCTGTGGTGATATCACTGATAAATCAGATCGTTTTGTATGATTTGATTAATTTTAAATAAATAATCAACTTTATTAGTGTTTTCGATTTAAAATGTATTTTAAGTGGACGGTTGCCGCAGCCGTTACGAGTAAGTTATGACAAACAGCAAGAGAGTAAGTTTTTCGACCGATTGGAATGGGCGAGGAATCTCCTCATTCCAAGAACTAAATTAAAGCAGAAGCGGTTTGTAACGTATTTGTTTTGGGAAAATAACGCGTAGTTCATAGGGAGAGATACCAACGCAACGGAAATTTTACCAAGATTTTTTTTAAGGGAAGGAGGTCACATCAGTGCAAGTCTAGGCAAGCAGCGACCAAACGGGGGCAAAGCAAGGACAAAGGTTTATGGTTTTAAAAGGAGTTCAATAAGGCGTGGGAGCAGGGTGAGGAAAGAAGATAGGGGGAAAAGGTCTGAGGTTTGACGCTCGAAGTAGTGCGCATGGAACATATACCAGACTGCGCCACCAGTCACCAAGCCAGCATATAGTTAGTGCAGCGCTCAATAGATGGCTGCAAGACCGTGTTCACCCATCTCCTATTGGCTGCTAGTGTTTGCCTTTGTTTGCCTTTGCTCGTTACATTCTGCGTGCGGTGCTGTACCGTGGCCAACCGTGGCTGCCTTTGTTCGTTACATTCTGCGTGCGGTGCTGTACCGTGGCCAACCGTGGCTGTACCTTATACTGTGCCGTAGGCAACGATCGCGCATTTAGTGCTTAAATCCAGGAAATGTAGCGTATTTTTGTTTGTTGTGTTCCGGGGTGCTTCAATGTAGTAGGCGGCAACCCGGACATAACTTTCCTAGGCTTCCCTACCCCACCAGAAAGGTAAGTAATTCTTGTTGCCTTAGCACCACTGCCCACGTGGGCAGACATACTTAGCTCAGTCGCTTTGCTGCGATTATTGTTGCTTATTTATTTATAAATATATTTGTTACATTCTCTTGTAGACGACGGCAATGGATAAATTGTCTGGTCCTCGCGGGTTTGCGGTTCGCACAAACTACGAGTGTATGCCCCGCACATTTTACCCCGAAAGATTTCCATGGTATGTTATATGAAAACGAATGTTACATGAAGTATTGTATAAAAATTCATTATCTATAATATCTAAGTAATATATTGATGAATGAAGTTTGTGTATGAAATGAACATAAATATTGTTGCACCACATAACCACATACGTATTATTATATGAATACCAACTGAAAAGCTTGTTATATTTTTCAGATGTTGTAATGATTACCCAAAGAATGGTCTCATCAATTTCTGCCAGTCTGCACTTCACTTCAGTTATGATATTGTACTTTTTTTTAGGTGTTGGGAATCGTAGGAAACGTGCTATTCTGTCTATTACACTTTCCTGTATGTATTTAGTCCTGCCTTTGATAAGAGGTTGAGGTTATTCGACTTTTGTAATCAGGTTATTTGGTCATATTTCTCTGTAATCAGGTGTTGGAACCACAGTTCTAATAGTAATGTGCTATGATACTTCCATTAAGTACTATGCTTTTTTTGCTATCAGCTTCAAATTTTTTTGCTATCAGCTTCAGGAGTTGGCTATTCTTGATTTTGTTTATTTCACTTATTTTTGCTAACCCTTGTGTCACCCGTTTTTCCAGGTCTTGGGATTCTAAAGTAAAATTGTGACACCTGCATTTTTGCTTCCTGTGTGGTCTGAACTGAGGTATAAAATTTTCTATGTGATCTTTTTCCAGGTTCGGGATACCTCAAGAAAAATGCCAACCCATCAATCTCTGCCTGCCTCTTGAGGAGTCAACCTTCTGTTTCTTCCACATCATCTAGTGCTAAGTCTGTCTTCATTTTCTCCTTCCACCGACTCCCCCAAGAATATTTCTTTATTTTCACTACCGCTATCACCTATCCCTGTAATTTCACCATCTGTTTCTACATGTATGCCTTCTACTTTCACCACCACGTCTACTGCTTCTTATTCACTTTCATCACCTGCCCCTCTTATTTCTGCATCTACTTCTTCATTTTCCTCAGACACCCCCATGACTTCTTCTTTCTCACATTCTACATCTGTCTCGCCAAGACCCCTGGTTGCTTTGGATTCTTTTGAACATCATTGTTTCGCAACTCCTCGGTCTGGTAAATTACGTACTTCAAATGATAACTTGAATTTACGTAATTTAAAGGATTCATCTCTTAACTTGACCTGGATCGATGCCACAATGCACTCTGCCTTGACTCCTCGTAAGAGGTTACGGGAAAGCTAAGGAAATGCAATTAAAGAGGAGGAAATTGCAATAGAGATATGCCAGAGGTAAGCAGGATCTTGAAGAAGATTTGAAGATGTCTTCATTACGTGGCATCTTTGGAACTACTGCTGGTAACTTGCTTACATCTGTACTATCTGCAAGCAAAAATCCCAAAGGAAGGAGATGGTCTTTCAATGAAAAGATTCTCTTTCTCTCTTTGTATAAGAGGGGCCCCCGTGCATATCGCTTCCTTAATTTAAACAATCTTCTTCCTTCTCCAAGAACCTTGATGCTCCAAGGAGATAACCTTCAAGCTGGGATCAATGAGGGTGTTTTTTCCATTATTGCGCTATCTATGAAGGCAATGTCAGAGAAGGACCGTCTGTGTTACTTGGAAGTATGCCCCTATGTTCATGCTTCGTGGTTTGGTGAAGAAATGGAAGCAGCCCGTATCTTTCTATTTCTCTGCCTCAGGAATGTCCTCAAATGATCTCCAGGTGCTAATAAAGGAAGTGCTTCTGCGTTGTTGGGACTCTGGCTGTATCGTCCTCGCTACAGTCTGTGATATGGGCCCCAGCAATAGGGCAGCACTGAAATTTTTAGGTTCTTCCCCTTCCAACCCCTTCTTTCACCTTGAGGGACAGAAGGTTGTGACTCTTTTTTATGCCCCTCACCTCCTGAAATGCTGCAGAAATGCCTTAATTAATTATGACATTGGATGCAGCATTGAAGGGGGAGAAGGAGGCATCTTCCCAAGAGGTCTTGCTGAATGACAGCACATTGTCTCCTACCACGAGGCAGATAATGCATCCTTTATGAGATGTGTTCCGAAGCTCACCAAAGCACATGTAAATCCGAACAACAAACAAAAGATGGGGGTGAAGTTTGCTGCTCAGGTTATGAGCTACACCACCAGCGCTCACATACACCGAACAGTGTCTCATGGTAAGTGTTCTTTGGAATTTCGATTTTATATGAAATGCTTCATAACTTGAAATGTATTATTATACTTCATCTTTGTTGTAGGCATCCTTCCAGGCTCAGCATTGCCACATCGAGCTATCTGAATTTTGTGAACAAAATATTCGATAGCCTAAATGGCTACTCGATTGGTCGTGCTGGTAAGTATAAGCTTACTGTCTTGGAACTAATGTTGTTTAATGACTTAAAATGAAGTTAAAACATTGAGAGTTCTTTTCGCAAAAGATATACTGTTTGTCCATAAAATGTCATCTTTCATTATTTATTTCATTAGATTATGTAATGGACGTTGATTTTAGTAAAAACTGATTAATATTGGTGTTTTGTTAATAATAACATTGTGTGTTGCAGATGCCTCAAGTTTTAGACATGACTTTGGTGATGCTTCGGGACATTTTGCATCGTGGAAGGAGGCAATGGCAGAGAGTACGGGGTGGGTATTTTACCCTAAAGAAGGCAGAAGACGTGTGAGAACACTTCCGTTTCAAAGTGGGCTAATTACCACCATGAATGGAATGGGGCATTTACTCCAGACAGTAAAAATTTATAATGTTAAGGTTTTAAGTCCCCGTGCTATCAATTAGGATGCATTGGAGAACTTGTTTGGCCTAATTCGATCGCACTGCGGTTGTAATTATTATCCCACTATGAGTCAGTTCATTTCTGCATTGAAGATTTGCATCATGAATGGACTAGCATTTTGCGACATTACTTCTGGAGCAAACTGTGATTCATATGATGCACATCTTCTTTGCAATCTGAAGGAATTCATTTGTGGTGCTCATATTGTACAACAGGACAGTGTATCAGTGAATGACAGCACTTCCAATGACGAACGTGATGCTGAGCCTCAGTCTAATCAATTGTCAACTGTGGGGAACAGTTCTGTCGATTTTTCTTTGGCTAATGCAAGTGTCGTGTATGTTGCTGGATATGTTGCCAGGAGAGTTTTGAGTAGAGTTTCTTGTGATATTTGCAAAAGACTTCTCCTTACCGAGGATCCTGATGTCCATTTTCATGGTAGCATGTTATTCAGAGAATACACTGCTGATGAACGCAGACTTACTTATTCTAGTGAGGAGTTAGTGCAGTCTGTGTCTCAGGGTGCAAACATCGTGGATGACATGTTAAATGAAAATACACACATTCCTCGGGTATTGCAAACTATCAAGGAATCACTACTTCAAAAGGTTGAATTAAGTTGGTTGAATGAAATGAGTGCAAGTGAGAGTGAATATTTGAGCACGGGGACTCATATTAATCATATACTTTGTGTTAAGGAGTTAATAGTTATGGCAATTTGCCGGATTTGTATACCCTGGTGGTGCAAGTTGGCTAACCGGGAAATGAAATACAAATAAATTCAGGGCAAAATTTGTATTTCATT
>NNCF01128006.1:409891-422893 GCA_002313205.1 Laupala kohalensis
CAGTAGAACCTTGATTATCTGCAGTAATGGAAGAGAGGGGTCCCATGGATACATGAAAACCACAGTTAATCGAAACACTTTATTTAATGAATTTTGTACACGAGTGTGTAGAATGTCACATTATCGGGGGTTGAAATATGAAGTTATGTCTTCGTTTCTTGTAGTTTGAAATTATTTTTCTTACTTCATTTCTAATATTTCTCAAAGTCAAAATTTTATTGGTACCTGAGGGTCTCTTGTCTCCAAGTTTCGAGGAACCTATGTACAACTGTGGAAATAGTAGGAAGTGGTTGGATTTATATATGATACATTTATTGTTAAAAAAGCAGTTCAAACTTTTTATGACAACGTGAAGCATAATTAAATAATTTACTCTGGTAGAAATTATTTTTTTCGATGGGAGAGTGAGCACAATGGTTAATCGAAGTTCTACTGTTTCATGTTTTGTATATACATGCAGACATATGTAGTCTGTGTTTAAAGGAACATAAGAGTACAAATCAGTGGGCCTATCACATCATGGATGGCATTTACTATGAATAATTAGTATTGTGGTTAAAGGTGGTATGGCATACTAGTCTTCTACCTCTGGTGAAACTGGTTCAAATCCTGTCTGATCCAAGATTATGAAGGCAGGATCCCTCTCATTCCATAATAATTTTCATAATTTGCCCTCATGTCATTCATGTATCACTTAAGGGCACTAATGACCAAGATGTTGGAAAGCCATGAAGGCCTATAATGATGATGATAATAATAATAATGTATCATTTGCCTCAGGGAGGTATGTCAGGAAGGGCATCTTGCACCTTTGAGATTTCCCTGTTAAATCAGATGCATTGTTGTCTCCTGTGGTATGTAGAAAATTGTAAGTGGAGAGAGTAACCTACATCACTCGATATGTATTTATTTAACATGGTTTGTACTCTTGTGTTGGTGTCTTGGTAGTGAAGTGTTCGAACATGTTCAAGTACAAGATGTAGTGTGTAGAAGAGTTACATTTTTCATTTAGCCATCTTTTTTTATGTTTTAATGTGAACTTGCATTTTCAAAATTTTTATTTCCACTTTGTTTATTTACTACTTGGTGTATTGTGACTTCTTTTGGTTTTCTGAAACTTAATGTTATTCAATGTTACTTTCACTTTGATAGTTTATGAAAGTTATAGTATATTGTGGTGTTTGTAACTAGGTAATGTTTTTTTTACCATGAGACTGATAAATCTAGTCACGTTATCCTATAGATATATAAAAGGTTTTACAGTAAACTTTTCTTTAAAATTAACATTGGCATTGGTACAAATTTTGTGAATTTCTTATTGTGAAGTCAGTCTTCTCACAGATATTCTCAGGTTGACAGACCTCTCCCATTTCCTTGATGGATTGATATTCAGTTTGTAGAATGGAAAATTTCAGACTTTTTTTTTATATTGTATTTGTAAATGGGAAATGTAGTGTGCTATTGAATTGATTAACACCTTTCTCATTTGTTAAACAGAATGATATTCAACTTGTATAAATCAAAACTGTATGGTTTCTTCATAGATTATTGTAACTAGTTCATACTATGATATATCTATCGCTTTTGGTGACATGGTACTGGTGGATTGTCTTCATTTCTTTATCAATTATTTCTACTTGACCTTCATTAGATTTGTGGCATGTAATTCTCTCATGCAATGAGCAGAGGTATTTATACACCACTGTGGCTTAAAGCAAAACCAACATTCCATTGACTGCTTTCTATATAGCCTTTCTCTGACAGCTTTTCTCATGTGACTTGTTTTAACAGTCTCATTTATTTATTATTGATATGAATAGTTGGTGGATATAAATAAATGAGTACCTTATTGCAAGTATACCCCATTTTTGTATACTGGATTGTATATTTCCATTCATATGAGAATGTCCTGAATCTTTATTATGAATAAATAGAATTAAGAGCAAGTATGTATTTTCTTTGTGTACATTTCCTGTCAATTGTCCTGTTTTCATTTTCTATTTCATATGTGTAGTAAAATATTTCAGTTATACATCCTGTTAACTATTCACAAATGTTAATTTTTGTAGGGAAAGTATTTTCAGCTAAATTATTGTGAAATTATGAAGCATGAGGTCGAGGGAGTGGGGGGTACAGTACCTGGTGGGGGAAGGGGGAGGGGAATCGGGAACTGCCACGCGCCCTGTGGCCGGTTTTTGAACTTGGTAGTTTGCATAGAATAATGTTAGGAGCGCTGAAAGCTGTTAATACACCGTTAGTATGGGAGAGGGGCGTCTGGTTTATAGTCTGTGGTCTGGGCATGGGAGAGTGTAAGGGAGTACGCAGTGGCCAATGCTTGGGTGTGGTTGGCACCAGATGTTGGAAGCTGGAAATTTTAAAGGGCCGTTGGAAACAGAAAGTTAACGAATTATACGTCTTTGTGAATAAAAACCACCTAGTGTAAACGACTCAGAAAAACGGTTTAAAGAAACGTCGTTGAGAGTAAGAACGCTCGAAATGCAGCTCATGGGTTGGCTCGGCGCGTGCGTGATCGAGTCTAAACTTACCAATGCCAAGTGACGTCGCTAAGAGGGGATTTTGAGTGCATTGGATGCGTCAGTCATGTGATTTTTCAAAATCTCAGATCGTGGGTGGAAGTGGAAGACGGGCAGAGTATAGGAGCGAAGCCCATTTATAGAACAGGAGAAGCGAAATTCAGAGATTCAGAGATTTTTCAGAGAGAGATTCAGTCATTCGGAAGGAGATTTTTTTGGACAGTCGATGATTTTCATTCCGAGACATTTGGAGAGAGATTCATGCGGACATTCGATTCGGAGATTGATATTCGATTCTGTGGTTTTATTCTGAGATGTTCGTTCGGAGAACGAATCGGGCAGCAGTTCCAGAACTTTTGAACTTTGTGTTGTTTTTACAATAACTCTGTACGGATAATTTGTCCGAGTTGACAGGACTCATGACCTCGGCAGTCAGTAGTCCGTAGTTCTAGTTACTACGAGTGAGTAGTATGTAGATTTCGCAACTCTTAGGAGGTTTTTTTTTTAATTCTTTATTTCGGTCTGAAAGTACCGCAATCGTTCGGTTCCGGAATGAGCACGGGAGTTCCCGGAAACTACGAACGCGCCAATTCGGAGAACAGGCCGGCATTCCAGGAGGGAATGTTGACGTCATCCACGAGAGCGACAAGTAGGGGCTCTGAGGACCAGCTGTGATGCCGTCTAGAACGCGGCACCTTCACCAACCACCACATCTAATTATGATCTGTCAGCTCAATGAGGTATTATCTATGGTCGGTTGCATCCACCTATACATGTTAAGCGCATTAGCGAGAAACAGTGTATCAATGATAAGTAATGACAGCCCAGGCTCTGAACTTTTGAACTCTGTGACAACTGCGAAATTTGGGCATTTAATTGAAGAAGAGCTATCCTTGTTGTATTTGTTTTCGATGTTAGCAATTGTGTTAAATTCAGTAAATGGCTTATTTGATCAATGGAAGTAGTTATTTACCAAGGGAAATAATATGTGATTTTGGGGGGCTTTATTGTTGTGGTATTCAATTTATTGTCATTTTGTGTTATTAAAATGTTAATTAATGAGTTAATTTGTTTCACGCGTTTTCCTGTGTCAGGAACCCTAGTATGTGATTTCCTTTAGATAAAAAAAATCAAACCCATGTAATAAATCAGGAGAAAGAGCTAGCTGAGGAGACAGATTTTTTGTGAGTGCGATCCACTACACTATTGTTTAAACCCATGCTCGTTTAAAATTGTTACAGTATTCATATTCTACTACAATTAACGTATATTCCATTATCTAATTAAATAAATAATTAAAAACTTACGACCCATTATGGACGAATAAGTGAGCTCTTCACAGAAATATAAATATTATTCGACCATAAAAGAAGTTTTTAATTATTTTATTTAACGTGAATATAGTTCATCTTTCATACATTGAAGATAAATAGAAAGATAATATAAAGAAAAATGGAAGATTGTCATTGTTTGACGTAAATACAACTAATTATTAGATATCTCAAGAATATACGAAAGCAATTATCTAATGACATTTAAATTATATAGATTATTTGATATTTAAGTATCCAACTTACAGGTTATAATACGGAACTACATTCGAAATTGAATATATAGAACAAATTGAAATGTCAGAATTCGAATATAGTAGAACAACATAGTAAAAATAAAATTTATTCACATGATTGTTATTCGACAAAATGGGAAATCACTCTAGGAATAATCATTTTCAACGCTTGGAGACTAAAAAACACGATCTACATGCATGGAATTGAAGATTCATCAGTTCAGTAACAGTACAAATGAAATATGTCGTCCAAAACCACTCGACAATTTGAGATTACGTTGTTATTTTCCTGTTTCCATCGACTTACAGACTACAGCTTCGACTTTTCTGCGAGCTTAAACCAAGGGTCTGCGTGGTATAGCAGTTGTCGTGGTAACTACTTCCCAGTTACTTCGCACATGACTTATTCAATCTATTCTAGTGTTATTTCATATGTTTCCCTATATCTTTGTGTTCCTATATGTCTCCCTATATCATATGTTCAACTATGTTACGGAATGATTTCTAGATGGTGTAATATGCATCATTATTTTAGAATATTTACTGAAGGAGTCAACGTGGCTCAGTGGGTAGAGCACTGAGTTGCTGACTGAATGGCTGAGGTTCGAAGTGTAATGAAAAATCCCCCGGTGAGGTCTGCACCCAAGTCCTCTCTTCGGACGAGCCCCCAGACCTGCCCCAGACACACCTTGACGGCTCCACACATTCGTTATTCGACGAACTCCGAGCAACGGAATAGCGAGTCCTGAGCAACAGCGACTTGCTCGGGGTATTTCTCGAGTATTCGCCTATTGGCGAGCACACTGATCTAGACATGAGCTAAATGCCGAGCACGTGCTCGCTTTGGGAGTGTAATTTTTTAAAGTACCCTAGCTCCCTCAAAAGGTACTACTCAAGGCCATGCGAGCAGATAAAGCTTTTGCGCTGTAAGCAAGGGATATCTTAAATGTTATAAATTTGAGATAATAGATGTAGCTAACAACTCATAAATATTTTACCGTGAGCTTCAATATATTTAGTTGTGAATTAAATATATTTTGGGTTGCTTAAAAACTATTGAATACTATAACCACATGGAAGACAGAGGAATATCCTAAAATGAATTACGATCAATGTACCAACACTAAGGAATAAACAGAGAACTGAGGTCGGCATGTGGTTATTAGTTAAATAAAAACAAATTTTTGTCCCCGGGCCACGAAGATAATTTCCGTCATTTACCCTTTCGCTTATTATCGCATGTGACACCTCGAAAAATTTCGTTATATAGTTATATTTCGTTATATAGAATTAATTTAGGTTAGATATCATAGTAATAAAGCACTTTCAATTACATCTCCCCACCACTTCACTACAAACTTGAGGGGAAATTGAGCGCTTAACTGAAACCAAGACCTACTCAATCGGACTAATTACGTCGTCATAATATCTTATCCAATCAGTTCCCGCTTATTTCCGCCTCACATCGTTTAGTTCTTCAGCTCCGTACAGAAGGCAGCGATTCGTATAGAAGACCATTAAAAATGCCCTGTTAGATGGAAGAATGGAGGTGGAAAGAAAAGATATGAAGTGATATTCATATTACTGACAATAACTACGCATGTGACCTAATAGCATACATAACGCTCCAATCTAAAATAGAGAAAAATGTGTTGAGAATATATCGTGTTAACAAGGAAATAATTTTCCCCCCGTCTCGTCAGTCGAACAAAGCGAACGAACGAAGCAGCAAGTGGCGCGACCAGAGCGCGACACCGGTCACCGGCGAAGGCAGTATTGGCGGCTGATTGGCGGCATTGGTGGCATTACTGCAGCATTTGTTGGCGTCTGTTTGACGAGGTAAGTTAAGAAACCACGAAATGCAACATTTCTTCGTAATATTGCATTTTAATTATGATATCTATCAGGGATGCGCTTCGAAGTAAATTTCGATTTCCGCATTTCTGTTTTTATTGATACATTGGTTACTTAACCTAGCTTATGGAAGTCTACTTTTGAAGAACGCAATGACTATTGTGGTTCGTATTACTCATAGTCGGCTCATAGTGTTAAATTACGTTCCGCAACTTGCGTCAATTTCACTTGCCTCTTAGGTTATGCTTTTACGTTGATTGGATTTTTCCAGTTCTTTGCATTTATACGGTGACTTCAGAGCCAACTGCCTGTAAATGTGCGAAATGTGTTCTTGGCTTGGCATTGAAACATTCGTTTTTTAATTCAGTGTTAGTACAATATTTGCCTTGTTTTAGCGCCATTTTTGTATCATCGTGTATGAAATTTATAGTAAATATCGTACATTTTTTTGAAATATATTTACAGATAACAAGTAGGTGATCTTTCAAAATGAAGAAGAAGTATGTTGAAGAAGAATCTGAGAATGAGTTCTCAGCAGATGAACCTGAGGAATTCCAAGAATCATCTGATGATTGGACTCCTGCTTCAGGAGATGTAAGTCCATTACAACCACTAATATTTTTAATCTGGGAAACGATAACTGATGTGTTTTGGATTGTATTGGGATAAAGTACCACTTTAATGAAAAATTTGTTACAGAGATAACATTTCTGCAGCTTTTATAAAATATTTTACTGATTAAAGTTGTTTTCAGCATTCTCATACAGATTTCCAAATAAAGTTCCTTTCCTGATGCTCCAATTTTACTTGTTGATTTGTATAAATAAAATAGATTGGTTATTCTTTATTAATTATTTAGAATTGACTGTTTGTGCTAGTTAAAGGTAGTCTTGTCTGTTCTTGGTTGAAATATGTAGTAAAAGTTCAGATGCAAAATTGAAATTGTTACTAGTATGAGGCAGCTTTGTTATTGACAACAAGAAACTTGGTGTTGGCTTTATTGTTTTTTTTTTTTTTGAAAATTGCTTGTTTATAATGCAATAAACAAAAGGAAAAACAATTGTCAGTTTGTAATTTCATTCCCTTGAAAATAGTGGGCAGTATAGGATTCATCCCTCGTGTGTGTTATTTGGAAAATTAAGGGGGCCAAGTTAACTTCCTTAGTGGTGGATTTTTTTTGTGCGGTGGGGGGGGCTTTAGGGCTTGCCAAGGTCAAGGTCATACCCTGAAGTTGCACCTGATGTTAATCTGAAATGTATCAATTATCTCTTTTTTCTTACTGGAGGAATGGTATAAGTTCTTTGAGTTTTTCTTACAATTTTAATTTCTTAAATTTCTATTTTTTTGTTCTGCATTTGCTCAATACACGCCTACCAGTAATATTGTTCTGTTGGCCTCTAGCATAATTTGAGATAGTAAGTCTATCCTTATTTGTTAACCTTAGAGGATTTGAGGCAATATCCATAAACCTTGTGGAAATTGAGAGATTTGTGTATAAAATGTTGAACAACAAGTTCTTTGAAGTACCTGTTGCTTTTTTTGGGGTGGTGGGGGAGGTTTGGGGCTCGGCAATGGCAAGGTCAGTAGAGTCCTTCCTGTTGCTTTTGTGTAAAGACTGACTACCTGTTGAAAATCAGAGTAAAATCTGGAAACATTGAAACTTTACTCTTCCTTTGTAAACTACTATTAATGGTTTACTTGACCACTTTTGTGTGATGGTTGGTGAAATGTAAAGTATTATCCAAAAGAATCAGAGGGTTTCTTATTTATTTCAGAATAGTACTAGACTGGGGGTAGTACATGAAATAATGCTTAAAACATATTTTTCTTTGGAAAGAAACAGTGATATAACTTATAAATAAATAAGCTTTATTGTCAAAAAAGCAGTTGCAAACTGTGTATGACAACGTGGGGGGCAGTAATCTAAGTTACTCTCCGGAAAGAAGCAAGGGTCCATCCCATCAAAATGCAATCAAGGGCCCATTTATTTGTAGTTGGCTTAACTCTTATATTTATAGTTTTGCTAAATGACTTCTCTGGAAAGTATACAGAAAGATTGTTATAGTTTATAGTTTTGCAAGGTATTTTTGGATTGATATTAAAATATTGTGTTAATTGTGTAATTTTATAAAGAAAACAAATTTTTCTTATCTACATTTAAGGGTCATAAAAAGCTTTGCTGTACTTAAGAAAATTTATTTCAATGAGACATATTTACTAGTATTTATAATGCTGAACTCAAAATTTCTATACTAAAAAATAGATCAAAATATAGTATGAAATAATGATATTTTCATTTTACTTGCAAGGAGAGGTGTTACGAGAATAGGTGTAAGGAAACTTTTTATATAGAATCATAAAATAATTACTTTCATTATTTAACTTTTGAAGAGTATTCTTGGCTAACCATACTTCTTAACATGGGTAGTTAGAATCAATCAGAGTACCACTTCCGATTTTGGGTTTTATGTTACCTTGCAGAAAAAGAGACCCAGACCAAATGTTCTAGTCTATTTACTGAAATAATTTTTTTGAGTTTGTTACTAATATTTTGGTAGTTTAGTTATTACTAAAGTTTTTAATTTTTAGATCATATTTTTTTAGAATTATTTTGATTTTCTAGGAACAGTAGAACCTCTATTATCCGGGGTAATAGAGGGAAGGGGTCTCACGGATAAATGAAAACCACAGTTAATCGAGACGCTATATAATTAATTATGTACATAAACATGCATACATATATGTAGAATGTTAAGTTATCAGGGGTTGAAATATGAAGTAATCAGTCTTCGTTTCTTGCTGTTTGAAATGATTTTCCTTACTTTATTTCTAATATTTCACAAATTCATTATGTCCTGGAAGTCGACATTTTATTGGTATCCGAGGGCCTGTCTCTAATTTTCGAGGAACCTACATACAACTGTGGGAATAGTAGGAAGTACTTGGATTTATATATGATAATACATTTATTGTCCAAATGGCAGTACAAACTGTGTATGAAGATGTGAAGGACAATTAACTAATTTACTCTATAGTAGAAATTGTAGGTGAAATTATTTTTTTGATGGAAGAGTGAGCACCACGGTTAATCGCGAACACGGTTAATCTAGGTTCTACTGTTTTAGTTTTATTAAAATTGAGTAGCTAGGAAGACATTGAAATCAAATTTCTTGATCATTGATCTAGAATAATTTTCTTTATCATTGTAATGAACATTAGTTTGAATGAATCTATATATTTTCTATTATTGTATTGTAGTTAACTTTCTTTTTGTGTTATTGCATTTTGATCCATAATAAATAATTTGGTATGTTATATTCACAACATTATTAGGCCTTAAGATAGAAGTTCTTCAAATTAGTTGCCTCACTAGTTTTTGGTGTTGTGGCACAGTATAAAATTATCCTCTCTGTTACAGAATGAAGTTGGTCCTCACAATTATATTAACAGAATTTGAGAATAATACATGTTTGAAGTTGTGTATGATATTGTTTTAAAATACTTCATGTAACTTTTTAAAGTATATTGAAATATAGCAATAAATAGAAATCATGTTTATGTTCTTAAATTTGCATTTATGTGCTGTAACTAGGAAGAAGTAAAGTTTCTGAAAAGAATAAACTGTACTTCTCTTTTTAGGCTTCAGGACGCCGTCAGTCCAGGAGGCTTAGAAACACCACTTCCAAAAAACCACGGCTCGTTGAGCCAAGTAGTAGTGATGAAGATTCAGATGGTGAATCTGATGACTCAAATTCTGGGTCGAAGAAGAAGGGGAAAGGTAGAGGAAGAGCTCCAGTGTCTCGGGTGAAAGTACCGAAGAAACCTGCCAATGTTAATGCTAATACTAATGATACCGCGAAAGGACCTGTGGAATCTGTTGTTAGCTGCGAAGCTACTTCTACAACATCTCCTCCTGTTCAAAAAGAATTTTCCGTAAGTTACCGCTAGGGCTGTATTGTATCTGTGGTGAGGTTTTATCTGTTGGATGGAAGACGTAGTGATTTTAATAGGCCTTTTTACAGTTTCACCCGTTAGCTATGTGTGGCGGAAGTAGTTTTTGATATATTTCTTATCGTATTGTTTAGTGTTCACTGCATGTAATTGCATTATAATAAAATAAAATGATAAATGATGATGTATTTAAAGTATGAATGCCTCTCAGTGAATTTAGTTATTTAAGCTGAAGTATTTTTTTGACTAGAAATAAATGTAATGAATGTATGTCATGGTAAACCATATCTAACACAAACTGAAAAAAGAAGTTCGGTTCTCAAATTTGTTATTATACATCATAAATTGTTTGAAAATTGAATAATTACTTTTTTGAAATGTAGGATTGTTGAAGGTGTTTGATAATTGAATAAAGACTTTAAAATAGTCAAAACTAACTGTCAATAACATAAAATGCATTATAATGCAACTGGACATTATGAAGACTTCTGTTAATTTGAGCAATTTCTAAATTTTTCCAAGATAACATTCTTTGTTCCAGTTTCTTGACACTTGATTTATATCAGTTATAGTACTACATACACATTCATGACTGCTTATTGTAAGTATATTTAATTTTGATTGGACTGTTGCTTGCCAAGAATGATTATGCTTAAATTAAAGTAGTCTCAGCAATCATCATTTATAATTTTATTTAAATCCTACCATCAACAAAGTTTCCAAAAAATGATAACATTAAATAGTGTGCATTGTATAATTTTTGTTTGTAGTCAGGGGCTTATGTTGTGTTGAAAACAGACATTCAAAATGGAGGTGACCCACCGATTTGGAAAATTGATGGAAAAGCACTCTTACAAAAGTATGTTCCATTTGAGCAGGACGGCAAGAAATTGTACAAGAACACCTCCACCGTGAGTATTTTAATGATTTTTTTCTTTTTACTTTTGTACTTTTTATTTAGATATTAACGTTGAATAACTGTTTATGAATAATTACAAAACCTAAATCAGTAAGAACACAGACTTATTTTATTTATTTATTTACGCCAATTGACTTTGTACAATTAATATTACATTTTAATCTCTGATTTTGAAATGCACTTATAAATTACACTTTGAATGAAATACGCTGTATCATTAAGTTATATGAAAGAAGTGCAATGTATTATTGGAGAAATACAATATTCTTTAACAAAAGAAAAAAATACAATATATCATTATTGAAGTAATACAATATTCTTTATCTTCGTCAAAAATGTTGACATAGAGCCACCGAAAAAGTCAACATTGGAACAGTGTTCATTTACAAGGTTTACTATTCTGTTCTTTGGTCCATGGCACGCATAGTTTTTGGTGACTTCAGAGTTCAGCAATCTGTAGGATCTCAAACCCAGTCTAGAGCAAATGAACTCAATTTGTTCCAGTATCTCTGGGCAATCAATATGTCCATTAAGTCTTCTAAAAAAATATAAGATCTGCAACTTGTCTCCTGCTTGAAAGACTATCAATTTTGAATTGTTTGTAGACATCCTCAATGTTCATATTTTGTCCTCTGATGCTCATGTAATACAAGACATTCCTGCAGAATTTTTTTTTTTTGTATTTTTTCCACTCTGTCAGTCAGAAGATTTGTATTATGAATTTTGTTATACTATTGAAATTCTCTAGAGAACCTGCAAGGATAATTTCTCATATTATCAGTGTATACTGGAACAAATTGTGCAATTCCTTTGTTGATTTTTCTATAGAACCAGTTAACTTTATCATCCAAATATTTCAGTTTCAAATGTGTACTGCTGAAACAAATCAAGGATTTGTGTTACGAATTTTGTTATACTGTTGACATTCAATCAAGAGCATATCGCTGTACACAATGTTCTCAGTCATTACAAAGGTAGCTGCTGGGGAGGTTGTGATCACTCTTAACAAAAAGCTCACAGTTGGGGTATTTATCCTTTATGTATGATATTGTAGGCAGATGGTTATTGTATGTGTCTACGGTTGACAATTGTGGTATGTATACACATCCCATTACAATATCACCTTCTAAACATTTTATTTTAATGCTCAATATCATTGTTTTCAATTGTTAATAGTTCAACAGAAATGTTGCAATTTCCCGCAATGAAAACTCCGCCTCCACATTCAGAATTACTTGTCAAGTTGTCTTTTCTAAATATCACATTTGTATCATCTATTATTTCTCCATCTGAAATTTATGAGTTCAACCATGATTCACTTACACATATAATATCACCATGATAGATTGCAGTAGAGGTTAAGAAATTCTTCAATTTGGTTCTCAAACCTCTAGTATTCTGGCAGTAGACAAGTAGATTGTTTCTCTTTTGGCGTATGAAATGTCTGTTTGTTGATTATCTTGGGTATCCCATTTATATATTTAATCGTTTTGTCATTATCACCATTTTTGATAAGGGTATCAAGTTCTAAATGCAGAGCCTTGAGGTGATTTTGCTGAGCTTTAGTGAAACTAGGGTTAAATGAGACATTTGTTTCACTGGTAGGTTTGTTTTTCAACAGGATCGTAGCATCAGTTACCGACGAAGTCTTCATTAGCAGAGGAGGTTTTCTTGTTGTTGGTTGACCAAGCCGACGAAGTTTAAGACTGGATACGATCCTTGATAGATCCTGTGGAATTAGTGCTGCTACTTTCTCGTGCTCATCCTGTCGTCGATCAGCTCCAATTGGTTTTTCAGACTCTGGCACATTGGAGGCTATAATTTCGGTTTCACGTTTTCTACGCTCATTCATCTTGCATATCATGCTCTCAAAGTCAATTGAAGATTCACAGAACGAGAATAGTTTACTCTCACCTATACCAACTCATTTCTCCAATTGTTTGTACTGTTGAGTAATAATTTCATTTTGCTCAGCAATTTTATTCAAGTCTAATTTGATACCTGTAACACTGCTCTTGATCCTTTCAATCGTCTCTCAGAAAGGGGCCAAGTACAGGGTTGGGCAGGGAGGTATGGATGAATTGAAATAACACTTACACTCTCATTTTTAAACGAAACTCAAAATTTATTTTTTTAATGTGTACCTTAGATGTTGCCATTACAAAAATTAAATTAAA
>NNCF01128006.1:423037-472798 GCA_002313205.1 Laupala kohalensis
CGGTTCGACCGTTTTCTTGGAAAAAGTAAGGGCCAATGATGAAGTTTCGACTAACGCCACACCAAACAGTCAATTTGTCGCTGTGTAGAGGTTTTTCATGGAGTTGACGTGGATTTTCAGAAGCCCAATACCTAAAGTTCTGCTTGTTTACCACTCCTGACAAATGAAAATGGGCTTCGTCACTCATAATCAAAACAATATCATCAGTCATGTTTTCCACCATTGTTTCTGCAAATCTGAATCGTCTTCCGTAGTCGTTTTGCTGCAATTGTTGGACAACCATCAGCTTAAATGGATGAAAATGCAGGTCCAAATGTAAAATCCGGCGAACTGATCGGTTCGACATGCGAAGAGCACGAGCATGTCGCACAGCCGAACGACGAGGGCTTGCTTCAACTGCTTGACGCACTCTTTCAATGTTTTCCGGGGTTCGTACCGTTCGTTCACCACCTCGTGCAGTTCCAGGTCTCAAGGAACCTGTTCGTTGAAAGTTATTCACCCACTTCATTATTGTTTCAAACCTCGGAACACGACCATGACGACCAACGTTGAAATGATTCCGGAACCGTCTCTGAGTTTGAATGACGGAACGGCCCGTTTCAATAAAGGTGTTGTACACAAACACGCGATGCTCCATCGACCACGTCTCCATTGCTACTAAAATGGCAACTCATAACAAACAGATACCCCCACTCTTTATCCGCCAAGGTTATCCCCACCTTGCACGACGCCCCGTTCAAATCATCCATACCTCCCTGCCCAACCCTGTATCTATAGAATATTTTCTCTAATTCAGTCTTGCTGGTAGACAATGACGAATCGTCGGCATCTTCGCTTTCATTGCCTGACTCAACTATCCTAATTTCAAAGTGACATCTCAAGCATTGCCAGTTGGTATGGCCTGGTTTTTTTAATTCAGCAACAATTTTTTAAAATTGATCATTACTCAAGTAAATACGCTTTCTACGGAACCAGTTAATACAACTCAAGCTTCCTGAATTTTCTCTAATTTGCTTACAGCAACTTGCACATGTGTATGTACTCAGCGCCATCTTGGATATTATTGCTTAGTTTATAAAGCCTGTGCTTAGTTATGCTTAGTTAATACAACCTGTGAGTTGCAGTATTGCTTCAAATTTTTCATCAAACGTTGGGAGACAACTTTGTTTTATAAATCTTTGCAGCCAGAATTAATAATTGATGCGGCACATCCGATGAGAGAAAACAGAAAATTTAATTCAGAAGTATTATGATCTATAATACTTTTGTAATATTAAATTGTCATAATAAACTAATATTAAAAATACATTTAAGAATAAATAAATATGCTATTTAACTTTTCCAGCTTAAAATAATATAAATTTGTTGATAAGAATAAAAAATATGACCCTTTAGATCTATTTGTTGCAAAACATTTTGCAAAACCTCATCCTGTGTCAGAGCAACTAATTGATAGTCTATAGGAAATGGCACACAGGCTAAGAGATATTGGATAACACTATAGTGGATGTGGTGGATGCCCAACAAACTTGATACTTTTATTTGTACAAATTCTTCTTTACCTTCATGACTAGATGAAAGCTCTGTCTAGTATTCTTTTTAATTGGTCTAATGCTTCTACTTGATCTCTCTGATATCACCAGTGATTCATGTACTGACACTTGAGTGGCTTTATCTCACCCCTATGTATCATTACTGAGGAGCATGCACACCATGACTAGTGTTGAGTGTATTTGATTTGAGGGTTGTCACTATTCTTCTAACACTGGTTCCCAAACTTTTTTGACTTGTGAATTTGTCTCATGATGGTAACCGTGACCCAGTATATTCTGCAAATTTTCTTTCATTATCCAGCACCTATTTTCTTAAAATCCATTGTTTTTGTTGAGGTATTTTGTACTTACTGCAATTTATGTTTAGTATGAGGTATGGTAAAAATTTTACTTCAATTTATGAAATGTTTTTTCCAGTACTCCGGATGGTCCATATCCAACAAAGACTTATACTACCCGGCTCCCATTACTTTCAAAGTCCAGAACCGCAAGGAAATAATTGTTGAATTTCACAAAGATCAAATAAAGGCGTAAGTATTCTCTCATTGTTTTAAAGTTCATGAGAATATGAGTGACTTTAATTATTCATTTTATTAATAACTTCATGTTGTTGTTCAGACATCATTAAGAATTGAACCAATGAAACAGGTTGTGTGATCATTTATAATAGTCAGTTTCTAAGAGTTTGAATTTTGTGGTAAAATTTTTTACAGCGCAATTTATTTTTGCCAAATACAGATGTGTGTACTTATTACATTATTATGGAGCTTTTTATCTCATGAACTTATTATTCAAGACAATTCACACTCAAACCAGACTTTTGCATGAAAAGAATTTTATTTTTTATATTCAATTGACATCCCTCTTCTCAATTCTTTCTATTAAATGTTGTGAACATGAATTTCAGCAGTTTACCTGCATAAATTACTATTCTAAACCTTTTTTGTTAATCCAGTTAAGAAGTCCTTATCAAAGTTTAAGTTTTGTAGTAGTAACTGGCATACCTGATGCTTCAGAAACTCTGCTTTGTTTTAAATATCATGATTTTAGTGTTTTCAAAAATCATGATTCTTCTTAGGTGGGGGAGATTCCGAGAATCGGAATTCTGTTACATAGCACAATTCACATTCATAAGTAAAGAAAAACTGTGTTTTTAGGTATTATGGCCCCAAAATATGAGTGAATTCTTCTTTTGGTAAAATCTTTCTTTTCTAGACATAGCAATAAGTGGAAATTAAATATATTGTTTTTAATTTTTGTAATGATTACAAAATATTTTAGTTTATAATAATGATAAATTTTTAATTTTACAGAACCACCCCTCACCCAGATGACAGCGAATGAAGATGGAAGAAAATCAATTACTTTATATCATTTTTAATATTACTTTTAAATAATTTTAAGACAGGCTGCAAGAGCTTTTTTGTATAGATTCTGCCAAAACCCTGTTACATGATTCAGAGGGTTGACGGTCTATTATTGTGAACTTGTGTTTCATGTTATCTTCTGCAATATTTGAGTAAATGTAATTAAGATGTCTTGATTGCTCTGATGCTGGCACATTATTTTTGTGCATTATCAGAGACGTAATGTAAGTCATATTTGTAAGTGTAATTTTTGTTTGTTAAGGCACGTGACTTCCTCAAATTACTTTCTAGCTTGTTATGTTAAATGTTTTAGTTTTTAGTATATGTCAATTTCTTTACAATAGGAAGTTACCCTTCTACTGTGTATTATAACATGCCTTAAATGTACAAATAAGCTACTTGCATTTTGGTAGAATATTGATAATAGTGTTACTGTTAGTTTTCAAATTGAAATTCTACATTTAAAATATTTTAAGAACCTAGAATTAATTTTCTGATATGTATGATGATTGTAGCATAATACATGGTCTAAAATAACCTTTGTTATTTGTCACTGAAGTATCATTCCCTTGTATTCATAATTATACACATAACCATTAAAATATGCCTGTCTGATATTTTGGGTGGATTATTATTGTAGTTGGTGTTTAGTTTGGAATAGCTTTCTGGAATATCTTTAGTAAATTTATGTAATGGAACTTTATATTAGTGTCTTTTAAAGATTCAAATTCACATTCCTTTGCCAGCTGAACAAACGTGTAAATGAATAAACGTACAAGTAACGGTTTTTGATTGTGAATGGAAAATCCTATAAGAGGCAGGGCAAAAGTCATGTATAGCAGTGGTAGAAATTTATAGTTATTAGTGTAGTACCTTCTAGAAGTTTATCCACTGCCAATGGTTCAAATGTCAAACAATATTTCCTCACTATTAATTATTCTTTACTATTTCATTTAGGACTAGGTTTGTTTTGTTTTTGTCGTCTTAAATGTTATCCTGTATGTGCTACAAATTGCTCTGAGTACACATGGTTTGGATTTTCCATAATTCTCATGAACATTGTAGAACCCATCCTCTGAACAAAACTTCACAATAATACTGATTTAAACCTATTATTTACATGACATAATCATTTATTACAGGATTTATACATTAAGAATTGAACTCTCCAAATGTTTCATATTTACAACATACTCAGTTCAGGAACTAACTGTAGAAACTACAATAAAATATTGTAAGGGTGCAGTTAGCTAAACACTCTACTTACAGGTTTATCCAGGATGTTATGGGAACTCTCTTATTTACCAGTATTGCAGGCTGTTTCTCTGGCAAACCTGGTAGTAAACAGATAAATGAATTTTAAAATTATACTCTTTTTCAAGAGAACCTTCTTAAATTCTTCTATTCGGGTGAACTATTACTTCCCAACCAATAGTTTGAAATGAACAGTTATGTAGTAAAGATACTTTGGGTAGTTAACAGTGATGTTGCCCACATGCTCCATTTACATTATTTCATGAGGTCTAGTTTTAGAAACTTTTTCTCCTGTCCTCAGTGCCTGCCATGACCTTGTGCTCCTGGGAGGGGGGGGGAGTAAACATATAAATTTTTAAAATAAATAATCCAATTATTCATTCTTCAAGAAGTGAATAAATACTGTGCTGATTTTTTGATAGATTCAAATTTAATGTTTCCAAATTGTTTCTTTAATCTGTCGACAGTTAAAAGGTGTGTAAGCTCCAGGGATTGATAAGTAAATTCTCAAAGAATTATTTGGGACAAAAATGGAAACTATTAGTCTTGACAATTCTCTTTCATGGAGCAAATAAAGACAATTAAAAATGAAATCCAAAGAATGTAACCACTTCCAAATTTAAAATACATTTATCTGTTAGTATACTGGGAAGTAATGAGACCACATCATTCAGTGATGAAATCAATTTATTTCTTTACATTTATTGATTTAATTTTGGGAAAGGATTTTGATGAATCATTTTGCACAATTATATTTGGTGCCCGAGTGTTGCCAATGATGGTTCCAATGGTTAATTTAGGCTTGTTAATTTTGGTCTTTAATGGTGAGAAAATTGAGTTCTATTTACCTACTGTACATTAATACATTATTTTGACAGATTTGCATTATTTTTTTACGTTGGTAGGAATTGAATAGAGAGCATGCAGTTTTTGTAATCTCTCTCTTTTTTTTTTTTTTTTTTGNTTAGAGCCCTTAAAACTTGTACAGGTAGGGAAAATGCAGTTACGCAGTGCCAACATGACTCTCCACGCGTGTGGGACTCGCCGAAAGACTCAGCCATACCCACTAAAAACCCTCCTGCATTACAACTCAAAACACAAATTCCAACGTATCACATGACTTTACTAAAAACGTTTAAAAAAAAGAAGAGGAAAGAGGAAAATGAAAGATACCCTAGCCCTAATAGCGTCGGGATTTTGTAATCTCCAAAATCCAAAACATCAATTTTGTTCTTCGGCTTTGAGGTCAAGCTCTGTAAAATTTTGTTATCATGATTTAGTGTTACATTGTTCAAGACTTTTTCTCATTTCCCTCTTCTAATGCAATTCTCTTCTTTTAGATTTTAACCTCTTAACTATAACCACAACACAATCTTTCACGTCAGAACTGAAATCTATCGATGTTTCTAAAGATAAATGGAGAAATTGCAATTCCTTCTTTTTAAACACTTCTATGTTGTTGTTTTTTAAAATTCTTGATTACTGTATTTGCCCCAATGTTCCCCCTCTCTCATTGTCAGAAGCAAAACTTTGAAAATAAAACTAAGTAAAATCAATGTCTTTCTGAAGGGAAATGCTCATACAAAATTCCATGTTAAATAGTTGGCTCTGGTAAGTAGAATCATAAGGATTTTTAAATGAAAAGCTAACTGGTGCAGTTCAACTTCTCTCAACATTGCAAGATCCATACTGACATAGACTACTTTGAATTCTTGTGCCGGTGCCATGTGTTTCAGCATAACTTAGAACTCTGTTTGAAGTTAGCATCGAAGCTTCTTCAATCGCCGAACGTACGTTCCAAAACGGAATTGTGTGTTACAGTCACCATCATTATAGAAGATCCAAGTAATGATTGTCCATCACAACCATTTCTTATTATTTCAACAGTTCTCTCTGTAGAAAAGTTCTTCGTATTGGCTTTGCGTTACCTTATGCTTGTGTTCACTTAAATTGTTTTCACAAATGAAACTTGGAATGAGCAGTTTTCCTGTCCAAATAGTCCCCCTACGGATTTTTGGGCAAATTTTTTTTTAAGGGGCTGACAATATTCAGGTAAATATGGAAATAAAGTTAAACTTAATTTCAATAAACTGAAGGGGAAAACAGATTAAAGCAAGATACACATTTTACAAGTTTGGTTAAAAAAACAGTTCAACTTTGTACAAGGATTAAATTCCACAGGTAAACTTATTTTCATTCCTGGCTTTTAATTTCTACAACAATTTTTTAAAATTTTAATCTATTTAATTTCTATTTTTTCCAATTGAATGTGAAGGAATTCGTTAACTCTTCTAAATTTGCTTGAACTATATTACCAAAATATTTCTGTTTTCAAATGTAGAAACTAATTCCACAGCACTTAGCTTTTGGTATTATTTATTCTTTCCGATTCGAAAATAGTCTTTCTGCTACTGTTGGATGAGCATTGTTGTAATCTGACGTTTTCTGTCAGAATAAACTGAATGTTTTCTGACAGATAAAAGAGTATGATAACAAATAACGGAAAAGTCTCTGTGTCTTCATAGACATCGATCGATAGCAATTCCCATGCTGTTCACAAGTTTAAGCAATTAATTTTATCAGTTATAGAGATTCTTTGCCTGAAAGTCAGTTATAAAGTGTTTGATATTGTAATAGAAAAAAACAATTGGAATTAACCTAACAAAAATATTGTGACATTGTAAGATCTTGCTGGTGTACTGAAATTCTTATTTGTAATGAAACTTTATAAGAAATTCTGCAAATTTGGTATTTAGCAATTTCTCCCTTCACATGAAATGATAAAAAATCATTGTAATTATTATTTACAATTCACTTTCCAACATAAAACATATGGCTTGAACCTTTATATTTGGTCCGGGAAGGAAGGTTAGCCAGGATAACTGTCTCAGTTAAATAAATACAAAAAAATTATGATAAATAGAATTTATAATTATAAAATTTAACAATATATTGATTTTAACTCGTATCATCACTAGTGTCTTCTGAGGAAGGATAAAATGACTTATCTGAAAAAAATGAAAGATAATGTTATAATGTATGAAATCTTATGAATTTGTATACACAAGGTAAAACCAAGACACTATCCTACCTCTCTTTTCCAGTCTTTCTTGTTCCATTTCCTTTAAATATGTATTCTGTATTTCAACCACCTCAGTACTTGCTGAACATTTTGAGTAAGCATCGAGGAGAGTTCTATTCAGATCAAGGAAATGTTTGCCCCATTTAAATTTACTCAGATATAACAATGCATATTCTTCAAAACCTATTGAAAATTTGAAGTTAAAACAAGTGCAATAATATTTGACATCGTGCATGCTGGAATATCTTTCTCAAATTTTAATTTTGCACCCAAAACTTTGCTTTTTCTGCTCATTAATCAACAGATACATCATGACATTTACCTGTTATATAAAATACTGATGCCAAGGCTTCAACACATGACAATTGACATGGTTTACCATAATTTATGGGATTAGCAGCAACCAAATATGGCAGTAATCTTGGATTAGGAGTTTTCATTCTCGAGAAAGGTGTATCTTCAAGTCGAGCCCATGAACAGTCCACTACACAGGCACCGAATTCCGAAATAATTTCTTTGTCAGAAGGGGAAACACACTAGTGCAGAAATGTGAATAGTAAAAAAAGGCGAAAGTTACATAAATAATCTGGTATTCGTAAGTCACCTTTTCACCCATTGGAGTCAGAACTATTCCATTGAAACGTTGTCCAAGCTTTAAAGTCTGCACTAGACCATGTCGTGACAGCTTCCTTCCTGAACATTTTCGGGGATCACAGTGTTCCATATCCCACATAGCAACCGCAAAAGGAGGACACGAGTTGGACTCCTCGTCTGATGAACTCCCTACAAAAAAAATATGTGCACACATTACGAGAGAATTTTATTTGCCGTACATATACTCGGCCATCAACTTGCCTGTCTCATTCATATTCAGCTGCGCCATTGGAATGTCACTGGTGTCATCTTCTACTTTTGATTCATTTCTCTTCTGTGGGTGTCTCACCTGATGTTTTTTCCTGACATTTTTGCCTTTTCTTGTTTTTCTATCCATTATAATCAGTGCTTACGGAGGGATCTTCCAGCAGACAGTTGTCTAGGTGCTAGGTTATGTCGTTCCCGTACCACAGTCCCAGTTTATAGTCTGTGCACAGTCCCGTACTTAACAAGAATCGATACCAGTAGTTGGTACTGAACGATGTACTGACTCCGAGAGGAGAACGACCTCAGTCAATTACGCGGGCTTTCCGCGGCAAAAGGGGGCTGGAGGAATTAAGGATTTCTGGCTTTTCCCCCTCTTCTACAGCTCGTGTTTATTCCCAACCTGGGCAAAATAATTCCACTTCTCGTGTTTGTCAATAGTAATTATCAATTANAATTAAGCATTAATTCCAATTAATGTGCGAAAAATGTTTAAGTTTTATATCAGTTTATCATATAGCATTTTACAATATATTCATATTGTATCAGAATTATAAATTAAATAACAAAATCCATGGGGTCTTTTATATGACTTCTGAATCTGAATATTATAACATTTTTTTGTCAATTTTATAAATTACTGTATTGNTTAAGCATTAATTCCAATTAATGTACGAAAAATGTTTAAGTTTTATATCAGTTTATCATATAGCATTTTACAATATATTCATATTGTATCAGAATTATAAATAAAATAACAAAATCCATGGGGTCTTTTATATGACTTCTGAATCTGAATATTATAACATTTTTTTGTCAATTTTATAAATTACTGTATTGAAATGTGAGAAAATAAGTTCCCCCCCCCCTTAATATATTCTTAAATTCGAAGCATTATAGTAATAAAGTAATAAAATAGAAAGTGGAGCTCTATAGAAAGTAAATAACTTTATCTATTGTTATATAGCTGAGATCAATGACAACTCTTGAATCAAATAATCATAATGAGCTGGGTTGCGGGCCAGGTCGGTCAGGTTTCCAATCGAAGAGAAGGCAAACCGAACCTGTGGTGGATCCAAGGAATTTGACTATTGACTTTTATTTTGTAAAATGAAAAAATGGAACGCGTTCAATTCCTTACATATTTTTTTCATTTGATTTACAATATCTATTATCGGAATTTTTTATTATAGACCCCTCACTTTGAACTGCTGTAGATGCCACAAAAAATTGAAAAAAAACTAATAAACACCATTAAAGTAATTACAAGTAAGCGGCAATAGTGTAGTTTTAAACCGAAAATTAAATAAATTTATTCAAATTTGAAAAATGTTTTAATAAGTTTAATGAAATATAAATAAATATTAAATAATAATTAAATAGTGTTAGTATGACACATGTAAACCATGCAAAGAAAATTAAATTAAAACAGAAATGGATTTAAATAGTTAATGTTTTATATTTGTTTTTGTGTAAAACATGAATACATTTTAAATGAAAATGATACATTTTTAACACAGAAAAAAATACAATTTACAAGCATGTAATTGTTTTAACAAAGACACAGAAAACAAAACAATAAATTCAAAAATCTAACTCTAAAAAATACAGTACACGTTTACATGTAAGTTGTCTTGGATCAACTGCACATAAAAAATGTTTTTTATGAATACCTGATTTAATAAGAGCGAAATCTTCTCCAAATCTGTTATTAGTTGTTTATTCAGACCGAATTGATCGAAAACTGTTACTCCAACTCGTAACCAAGTCTACGTGTGAACAAGTGCTTCAACAAGAGATGGTGTCAAGCAACCGTCTTGCATGAAGTATCCGAACACTCGTACTAAATGCAGACTCAGGTGGAACAGTTGATACTGGCATAGCTAATGCTCTTGCAACCAAAAGATACAACTGAATAATAAATACTATTGTCCTTCAACCATTGCAAGATCTCAAAATTAAGGTCATGAGCAATGCAGTTGTCTTCTTGATAATGATCAAAGCGAGAAACTGACGAATCACTTTCCTCAGTCAAAATGTTATTTGTTTCAATTGTATAAATTTTACTTATCATTAAAATGAAGAAATGTATGTGTGTATATATATAATGTAGCGGAACGAAAAATTTAGGTTACAATAATGTACCTGAGTACAATCAAATATTACTTAATTTGTTAATAAAAATTTCTTTGCCTCGACTAGCTCTTTTTCAGGGGTTCATTCGTAATTGGGTTCGTGTTATTTTTAGTCAAGGGAAAAGACCATACTGGGATTCCATAGACAGGAAAACGCTTAATTGACAAATTATAACTCATTAATTTTAATTAGCACTCATGACATATACAGTATGAAAACCCTCATGCTACCCCCAAAAACATACGTAATTTCCTGCAAACATATAAAATACAAAATCCACTGACTTTACCGCCGGGTTCGGCTTCTCAACAACAATATGAATTTAAACAAATTAAATTTATAAACCAAATTGAAATCATTTTTTCATGAACAAATACCAATAACATTGAAGTTACATGCAAATTTGGCTTCTTGACTACATTTACGATTAACATGGAAAACAGAATTAGGCTGTATGCTTCTTTTATGAATGGCCCCTCTTCGCGAGTCATGAAGTTCAATAGTTCAAAAGTTTTGGGCCGCTTTGACAACAAAAACCACACTAGTCTTCTCGCTAATAGCGCATGACAATAGGTGTTGGATGCAACCAATAGTTACCAAACCTCACTCAGATGACAGATCAAGTACAGCGGTGAGTGCAAGGTGCATTGACATCTCAGGAAACCGACCTGGTTCCCGGGTTGGGGCGATTCCTGGTTGATGACGTCATGACTTGAAGGCTCGAACGGTGGTGAATCTCTCCCCAAGCTAAACGGTCTGGATGCCATCAGGTAAAGTGCGAACACGAATCATCATTGCCCGACTTAAATTGTTGATGACGGCGTCTCGGATAAGTCCACCAATTGGACTGATTCTCCGTGCGAATAACGTAAAGTTCTATCAGATTTAGAATCTGCAGATGAAAAATGATCGCCGAAAAAGAAACTAAAGACTTGGCTCGAAAAATCGTATGTGCTGAAAAACATCAAAACTGAGAATATCGGCCATGAGCGCACGAACGTCAGCCGATTCGAATAATAACATCTGAACGAAAATCTCATCTGAGCTATGAACTATCAGCAAATATCGAGTAAACAATCTGAGACAAAATCATCTGAAAGACTGCTTCTCGCGAAACATTGAATGAGCTGAAAAAAATTATCACATGAGTCGAAGAAAAATATTCTGAGCTGACGAAAAATATTGTATGAGACGAAAAAAATTGTATTTGAAAAAAATCTATATTTCTGAGAGTGAATTTCGCTTCTGCCTCCGTATAAATGGACCTTCCTCCCACTATCCCCGTTTTTCCACTTCCTAAGCTTCTCAAATTTTGAAATCGTCACATGACCGCTGCTCCCAATAAGATTCCCCCTCCTGTGCCTCAGTTCCGGTTGGAGATTTTAAGTGCATTTTGTTGCTCGTTGCACCAACCTCTGGGTGTATATTTGAACGTTTCTCAACCGCTGTTTTGAAACGGTTTTTACTCCAACGACGTCCCTTGTTTATTTCGTGTCCGCATGTCCCTTTAACTCTCCCTAGTCGTACAACCATCTGGGTCCTTTACTCACATCCCCGCCTGCCTGCGATTTCTTTACCATCATAAAACCTTTTTTCGACGAGTCCTGGCTTGTCGCAGCTTGGGCTACCGCGCCAAGGCTGATTTCTATGATTAATAACTAGAATTAATCAAATCGTACTATATATATAGTGATAGGGGGGTTTAAAAAAACTTATTAGCGAAGACCATGGGTTTAAATGATGCTGGTCTTGAAAGTTGGGCGCTAGATTGTCCTGAAAAGTGGGACAATTAATTAAGGAATTTCTAGGGTAATTAGAGACCTCAAAAAATATACACACGAGACTTCAGGGTTCTCATTGAATTGAGTTTGGGATTCGTATTATTTAGAAGGTGAAAAACACACTCAGAGTTCCGTAAGGAAATCGCAATTTGATAATAAAATGACTAAATTGTTTATTTACTAGTAATACACGATATCTAAAACTACCATGCTTTCTTCTTTCTTGTTCCCCAATAACATTCCCCCAAAAAGACACAAAGACAGAAAATATTGACAATGAATTCTAACATACTAGATCTTGTCATCAATTAAAAATGTTAATTGTATTTATGAAAAATGATTACACATTTAATAGCTCATCTTGTGCAATAGAACCTTATAATTCAAGCTAATGTTTTTAGAGTTCTGAGCTGGGCCGTAATGATTTCATGCTCGACGAACACCTAGTCTTCTTCGCTGCAATATTTGGTTACTGGATGCAACCAGCATTTGTTCATTACCTTGGTTACATAGATGGGTAATCACGGCTTCAGAATGGAGCGAGTTCCCTGGTCCTGGTAACTCACGGACACGTCGCCGCCACATATTTCTCCGATCCAGGAACCCCTCGCATCAGCTGTTGTGTTTCCGTCTTAGCAAGACGGTGTCGTCATCTTAATGGAAGCCGCTCGTATTTCAGGAATTCGGTTCGTTCGGTGTTGATGTGATTAATTCCGGAAAAACGTTTCCTCTGACCGTCCTCGAAGTTCAGAGTGATTCACGGATCGTTCGTAATGTGAACGAACTGAGCTATCATTTCTAAGTTTCAAAATGATGCTCCAAAAATAACTGTTTTACGATCTCCGAACAAGCACTCGAATATTTCGAAGTAGGAAATATTCCATTAAATAACTCGAAGTACATGGACTGAAATATCTGAACCTGAGTGAAGTTTCAAGTGAAGTTCTAAGTAAAGTCTCTCTGAGTGAACCTCGTAAGTCACGTAATGTATAAAAACAAGCCTTCTTACTGCTTCGCTCCTTTTTATTATTTTGTCCCCATTTCTCGTCGTTATTAACCCGCCTCGCTTGCCTCCAAATTTCGATAACAAAAATCCTATGGCAAGTACGTATCCACCACGGGTGAACGTCCTCCTGACGTTGCTCTTTAAAGAACTTATACGAACTTATCGAACTTACAAATCAGTGTGATTTTCAAAAAATACGTTTCCAATTAGTTAATCTGAAAGGAAAAATGGAACAAATATTGCAGGAGCAAAGAAAAAGGATGTGATGCTCAGGATACTGAAATAATAATTTTTTTGTGTCATCGGGGATTGAGAACTTTATGAGCAAAACATATTATTTGAAAGTAATTTTTACTTCTTTCAGTATTCAGATCTGAATGAAAGATACTGCATGTTATTCAGGAAGCAACAATTTGTTGGGAGGGACGTTGTGTCACCCATTCGAAATGCGCCTTTGCGTATTCTTAGTTGTTTGAACGATGTTAATGATTTTATTAACAATTTTTGTATGTCCTAGATGTTATGATTTCAACTTAGACGACTCATAAAATATCTACCTGAAAGATTTTATTTAAAAGGGGCATGTTTATTCTTCCCGCTGAGTGTGTGCTGCCACCTGTAATCTACTTTCTTGCTGCGTTGCCATGTCGATCATTCTCTCTTGGGTTTGCTTAGGTCAGGCTTGGGTTGTACTTGGTCTCTTTTGGTCTCTTGTAACTGTTTGCTGGCCTTTTGTTTCTATAAACCGGGGTGGCGACAATAATCCCTACGAATTGAGAGATTCGGAGTGAATTGAGGTTGTCTTGAACACTTGCGAAACAAACCGGAAGAATTTCACGGACAACGAATATACTGTTTATGGTCCGTACAACTATGTAGAAGTGAAGTACGTCGTGAGATGAATGTGTTGGTACGAATTGTGCGTAGTCCTATGGACCAATTGATCTGAACATTTCTTTGACAGAAAGGAAGAAAATGGTTACTTTAATGCAACCGTTTATGGTGCGTTTTTGTCAAAATTGTCTCTTTATATTGCATCTCATGATATTGATCTTTTGAGTTGTATTTTTTTTGTTGCAGAACGTTGAAAGTTCCCGTTCGTACATAGATGAGTTGTATTCTCCTGACCCAGAAAAATGTTTACAAGCTATCATGTAAGTGAAGGCATATTTTTGTAAAATTCAGATTTATATAATGAGTGGTATGAATATTCGTTGTTATTTTGAACATTTTGTCTCATTACTGTCATAACGTTTTAGATGTCTCAAGAATTCAGTTATAGGAAGCAACCGTCAGAAAGGACATGTTATTTCTCAAGGAGTTGTACCCAGGCTACTTCAGCTTCTAGGTGACGCATCTCTACCAGCTCAAATAAAAGTAGAAGCTACCATCACTCTTGGATCTTTGGCCAAGGGCACCGAGGAGCATGTGAGAGCACTCGTGGATCTTGGTGTTGTTCCTATGCTTATAAATGGTATGAAGGGAAAGAAGATTCATCCTCTATTTGGCTAGTATATATTTATTGGTCTTGAGGTGTTGTGTGATCTGTGTTTAGTGCAATAAACTTCGCAAATAAGTTGTTTAAAATAAATTTTGTGAATATTTGAAGATAAGTTTGTTGTGGATAGTTATTTTATTTGCCTTTTGTAGGTTTGGTTAGTGATGATGCAAAGCTTATTGAAGCTAGTTTGTGTTGTTTGAGGACAGTTTTTCAAGTTCCTTGTGCTCCTGTTGATCTAATTTATCAAGATGAAAATTTTACTCTTCATTTACTGAGTTTAGCACCACATTCTGTTTCTAATCAAGTTTGTGTTACTACAATTCTGGCAGCTGCTTGTAAGGTGAGAATTAATGTGCTTATGTACACCTAAATGGGTAGGGCCATAGAGAGTAAATCAAAGGGGGCTCCACTCTGCTAATAATGTAGTCCCAGGGTAGTACATCTCTCTTCAATACAATTGAAGAACACTCATTGTGAAAGTGGTTGGGATTGAGACACATTGCTACATTGTGTCATCTGTTCTGTTGTGTTTTCCCTGTCGATTTCTTTATTGTATTTCTGTATAACTTATTACATAATGTTACTGTAATTGTGCTTTTTATTTTGTAGACTGTGGAAAACCAAAATCTTTTATGTGCTCAAGGAGCAGTTCAAACATTAGCAGCTTTACTTTGTTCACCTCATTTCAAGGTCCAGATGCCCAGTTTGCATTGTTTAGCTAATATGTGTTTCCAGAATTCAAATGTATCTGCTGTTGTGGCAACTGCAAGGTAAGTTTTGATTTAATGAACATTTATTTTATTTATTTTTCTCAAAATTATAAAATATTGATGAATTTTTATTTTTCAGTTTTGGTGGTAAATCTGTTCCGGACATACTTGTTGGGTTAATGGCTAGAGATAAGCCAAGTCAAATGCAGATGTCAGCAGCAAAGTGTGTCACATACATGCACAGAGCTGGAGCTATTAGTGCAGAAGATCCAAAAATTTTGTACAAGACCCTTCCCTGTTTGGTTGGTCACTTTCTAATTCCTGTACACGTTTTCTAATTTTTTTTACTGTATTTGTCACCCTTGCTGTTTTGTTTTCATTTTTTTTAATTTATGGAAAGAATAGTAATCTTCACAGGAGAAATAATTGGTAGTTAAATATTGATGTATTTCTCCCTGAAATCGTTTGTTATATTCAATAAGTCTGAAGTGTAAGATTGTTTTACGGAAGTTGTTAATGTTAAGTGACTTCACTGATGGGTATTAGGAGGCCAAGATGTCATAGTAATAATTGCTAATGAACTTTGTTAGACACTCACCACACACAGTTTAAGACATTATAAGGAGAAACAATATTAATGATACAAGTTTTCTTGTACATGAGTTTTTATCATAAATTAATATAGTTGATGTTGGTAAATTACCTTCCTTTATACATGTGATCAAATATCTGAAGGGTTATTTTGTTTATTCATTTCTGTTTATTTTCATATGAACAGAAGTATTTCCAGTATTTGGGACTTTGCTGGTGTTTTTCTCACTAAATACTCACTACATATTTTCTTTCAAAAATGGGACTGTTGCAGGGAAGGGAAGAACAAATTTCTTGAGGCAGCATTTTGTAGTGGTACATGCCCACTCTTATTGGCACTTGTCTTATTGGCAAGTCTGCCTGAATGTTAAAAGAGGTGATCTACTGGAAACATATTAATAATAATAATAAATTTATTGTCAAAAAACAGTACAAACTGCGTATGACCATGTAGAGGAAAAAAAATCTAATTTACTCTCCGGAAGCAAGCAAGGGACCATCCCATCAATTCCGATCAAGGGCCCTAAGGCAGAGGCGGATTCAAAAATTTCAGCAAAAGTTCCTAGATAAGATAAAAAGTTGACTGCGAGTTATAATACTAATAGAATGTCAATATGTTTGTAATTTTAAGCAAAAATATTAGAAAAATGTTGTCTATGTGTCCAGAACCACATAAAATGTACAACTACTTTAGCCTTAATTTCCCAGAGCTTATTGTCAGGAGAGAGAATTCACATTAAGTGTCATGACTTGTGGACAGGTCTCTTTATAAATTACTCATATTGTCATTAATTTTGGAACAAATTTTGGCCTTATTAAATGAAGGTATGAAAACTGAAAGTCAAGTATATAAATAATTAAATGAACAACAAACCTTTGTCATCTACACCATTGTTGTGACTTCTGTGTTACAATGATTGAGGTGTTTCATATTGTCCGTTCTGTTTTTGTAAATGTTAAAAGTATGGGCATATGGCAACAGTTCTATGATGTGGCATATTTTATTACATTTTTATTACTAAAATTTTAAATAATTTGTTCTTGATATTTAAGAAGTGATAAAGATGTTAAACTGAACTATTTTTCTGAGTATATTTAATATTGCAATCTTTCTGATCTCCTAAAGATCTAATTATTGCTCCACACATTACAGAAAATTTTGTCTACTTTTCAATGTGTACATTCAATAAACTGTGGAAGTCAAAGTTGTTCATGAGGTTCATGACAAATTCTGAAGTTCATCTGATGAAAACATTTTTTACAATTTTTTTTTGTGAGATACATGCTCATGTATAAAATTTCAAATTTACTCTCATATTTTGGGCTCTTTTAATATGATGTGTTGGTGTGAACTCCCACTTGGGCCATATAGCAAAAACCCTGACATTACCTTGACACAAAAAAATTTCTTTATTGTGCTAAGACTTGTGATAAGAAATAAATTTGTCAACTATCTGTATTTTTGCCATAGTTGTGGATTGTAGAATTTGCTTCAGCTTACAAGTAATCACTATCTAACTGATTTTTCTGTTTATTTTGTGCTATGTTACATTGTTGGGTTAACTCCAGTAAATCATTAAGAGAAGTTTGTTGGATGTTGAAATTTACCAGCTTCTTTACAAGCATTAATTTTTATTTTGTTAAATAATATGTTATGTCATTTATTTTGTTTCTTTTGAATTTTTAGGTACGTTTATGTAAGAAAGATCAGTCTTGCTCAGAAAGAGTCACAGCTGCTGAAACTCTAGCATATCTCACAGAAGTTGACACAGAATTACAACGTCTTGCTTCTATATCTAACCATCTGGTTCCAACTTTAGCTGAATTATTACGATATCACCCTGAACCTCCAATTCATCCTAACCAGGCTGCTCAGAAACTGGAAAAAGAAGCAAAAATTGCACAGGATATGAAGCAAGCTGCTTTTAGGGTAAAATGAGTTTATAATTCCCATAAATATTTCTTAGTTTAACTTTTTTCTTTAGGTTTTTTGTTTAATTTCTCAAATCTTTCTTTTTTAGGCATTTGCCTCTTTAGGTGCGAATGATGAGGATATAAGAAAGAAAATAATTGAGACTGACAACTTAATGGATCACATAGTAAGCGGTTTGCAAGACCCAAGCCCTAAAGTAAGATTGGCGGCTGTGAGATGTTTACACTCTCTTTCTCGGTCAGTTCAACAATTGCGAACGACTTTCCAGGTACGTGTTATGAAAATTCTTGAACCTTATTCCATACAAAGCGATGTGGACAATTCAAGGCTTGGATGCTCTTATTGTCCACATTTCTGAAACCAGCCTCTTTGCTTTCGCCAGGATCATTCTGTGTGGCGGCCATTGATGCAGCTATTACAGGGAGCGTCTGACGATATTCTCACTATGGCTTCTTCTACCTTGTGCAATCTTTTACTAGAGTTCTCTCCCTCCAAAGAACCTATATTAGAATCGGGGGCTGTGGACCTTCTTTGCAATCTCACGAGAAGAAAGGATCCTGCATTGCGACTAAATGGAATATGGGCTCTTATGGTAGGTTTAAAAATTATAAAATTGTGGTAGGTTTATGAGTATGGTGGGTTTGAATAGTTAGTTACTAAGGAGTGTTGTGACTTTTTATTTGTAAGAAACGTCTAGTTAGTAAAGATTTTTGTTGGAGATGTATTGAAGTATGTTCCAGTTACACACCTTGGAACACCTGTGCTCTGAGAGGAGAGTTCTGTGATTTTTAAACCTTTGCAAGGTTGGGAGCTGACTTGGTCATCTTCATGTTCCATATGCTTTACTTCTTAGGATTGAAAGTGGCACTCATTTCAAAACTAGCTGAGTAAACCTGGCTATCAATGGACATTAGACACGAGTAAAAATATCATGAACTCACTGGGAATGGGTCTTGTTAGTTCACCTAGCCACCCTGATATATATCTGTGCCACTAGGCAACACTGCACCATTAAGAGTTGGGTTATTTCAATGGTTTTGTTCATTTTCTATGTTATCTCATTTTATTTCCCTCCCCTTTTTTGCAAGTTATGCAATATGATACAATCTATACTTGTTACTACCTGATCTGTAGGAATAGGATATTTATGCATTTTTTATATTAACAATACTACTGTATTGAAGGCGATTATCCACATATTTTGCAATAAAAATTGCTCTTATGTGTTATTTATACTAACAAATCTTTATGCTAAACTTATGTAACTAAAATACTTTGGACAGACTTATGAGATTTTCATAATTATTCAAAATTATGCAAGTGTTGTCTTTTATGCTACAAATGTTGAATTAGTCATTTCTGTGTGCTTTGAATTTATTGTGATCTATCGCAGGTTATATGACAAAATCCTTTGTGGGCAATTCCAAGAAATATGGTGCATTTATGTATTTGCAAGAAATCCCTGTCCATCTGGAATACTATTTTAAGATTTGACCTCTTTTTTTTCTTATTTTCATGGAAAAGCAAACTTGCAGTTATCTGTAACGTAGTTTTCAGTGGCGAAGTCAATATATGCTTGATTGTTTGGGACAAGCTGTATCTCAATAGACAGAACTACCAACTTCTACTGAGACGTTGTTTGTTCTAAGCAACCAAGCTTTGCAGTTATATTTGGCCTAACAGGGTGGCACCTAAATATAATAGATCAACAATCGTGTTTTTCTGTACTATTTTACATTTATTCTTAAACTCGTCTTATTTACAGTTTCTTTTCTTGTTGTCGGGGCTTTAGGGCTTGTCAATGGCAAGGTTTACAGTCTTTCTCAATTGTTTTTTAGAATATGGCTTTTCAAGCGGAACAGAAGATCAAATCCCAAATTTTGGACACTTTGGGTACTGATCAAATTTTTAGACTGTTATCTGACCCTGAAGTTAATGTTTTAATGAAAACATTAGGACTCTTACGAAACTTGCTTTCGACTAAACCTCATATTGATCAAATCATGGGGAGGCACGGAAATCAGATCATGCAGGTGTGTATTGTGTTTTTGTATTGTACTTTGCTTGATAGAGAAATGTCTAAAGATTGTTGTATTGTCAACAGGCTGTTGTCCTCATCTTGGAGGGCAATCATAACGCTGAAGTGAAAGAACAAGCATTGTGCATTCTAGCCAACATTGGAGATGGTGAATCTGCTAAAGAGTATATCATGGCAAATGAAGATGTTTTGAAAAAGCTTACCGATTACATGGTAAATTTATTTTCTCATATTATTCCATAGCTATTTCCTTGTTGTCTTGTATGTACTAACAAATGCAAAATTTCAGATTATTTAGGGAAACTATTCATAATCTGGCCAGAAAGAAATTAGGAATCTCACTGTCACAAGTATACTTCTATTCTCGAATAAGTGCTTCAGATTTTAACTGTTGGAAAATTTTGTGATGTCTTTATTTATCTTCTAAGCAGTTTTAAGTACCCTTATCCCTTCCCACTTGGTTCAAATAGAGAGAAAAGGTCATTTTGGTTGAAGAGATTTTTCTGTGTGTTCTGTTTCTTATGATCATTCAATTTTGTTTCTCTGTCAGCTATAAAAACTAATTAAAGTGTTATTATTAGAAACATTGTTTCAATATCTTATAACGGAAATTACCATGAAAGACAGCGATCAACTTTTTATATTATACACTATTTTCTATAACAGGTCTTTCAATATGAATATATTAAGTTGTGCTGTTCGTGGATATTACTTTATGTACATTTTAACAAATAGATTCATTTTATAACAAATTGGCACATTGTACTTATGTACACTTCAGAATGCATTTTACATGTTTTGCACCTATTACAAACATGGCATGTATGAAGAAATGCAGGTTTTCATTGGTTAGTTAGAATAAGATTACATCTTACAATCTGTGAAATGTGTAGGAAATAATGAATCTCAGATTAGACGAATCCAGTGGCGAGGTAGAGAAGGAAAGTATTCTATATTCTTCTTCTAATGTGGAAGTGATTAACATATATTTATTTTTATCAATTATGTATATAACTGATAGGGAGGTAGGACTGCCAGTTTAACTATTGGTGTATATTCATTAATTCAGATTTATACTGCACAGTATACTATTGAATTTCCAGAATTATTCCAATATACTCAATCACTTACAAAGGTAAACGAATTATAATTTTAACTTTGTCGTTGGATTTTCTATGGTCTGATGGTAGAAGATTAGTGTGCCATTTAGGGAACTACTCCATATTCACTGTGTCTTGTCTTAAAATGATGTTTCCAAAGTTTTTTCACTAGTACACATTAATGTTTTGTGAATGAAATAATGTTTTTTATAACTTCTTAAAATATTGGGGCAAAAATCTATTTGAATTTGCCTAATAATTACAGGGTGATATTGGTAAGGTATTCCACTCAGTTAAGTCTTCAGGGTATAACAAATTAAAATATGTTGCTTGTGTACTGAATTTGTTTAAACCTTTTGGTTTGAAACATGTTTTCAGGGCACCAACTGTTGTTAGTTGAGTATGTGTGAACCTCAGCTTTTCTGGGAACTTAGTGGTAAATTACCTTCTAAGAAATTTTTCTCTTCCGGTATTTCAAAATTCAACAACTTCTTTAATTTTCAAAAGTGAATTCTTTCCTAGTTGTTGTTTGATTTCTTGGTGGACAAGTGTAATAATTTGGCCTCAACTTTTGTATAGTCAAAAATGAGCCACTACTGCCGATTTTTATAGGTATATAAAAAATAAAACTAATGTTATTTGTCTTGCCAATCAAACATTTATTAGAGTCCACTTTTGAATGTGTAGCAGTCTTCAGTAATCTTTCTCCTGACAAGGATATGTGGCAAATGCCATCAGTTCGTAGTAATTGAGGATGGGAACAAGAGTTCCTGAAACTAGTCTGAAGATAATAGTTAGTGGAGAGTTTGGCCGACTTCACGCAATATATGTTTTAACATAAGTTTTATTTTTCATTACACCTATAAAACTTCACCAATAACATGATATTTTATATGTATGTTTAAATTTTATTGAAATTAATCCTTGTTTAATGTTCCTTTTTGTTTAATTCTGATATTTCATTTTGTTTGTCCAATACATAATTTCTTCCAATTTCTGCGTTTAATTTTGTAAATTATGATAGACGTAAATAGCACTACTGTTAATTTTGTAAATACTAGAGTTTTTGGAGTGTTCTGTCTTTGTAATTTACCTTAATATGTTGTAGTAAATTTAAACTACAGCAGAATTTCCAATCTAGATTTGAAAGACTTAAAAATTGAATGGCAAAATATATTAAAGCTTAATCAATTGAGAGATCAAAAACTATTTTACTAGTAATACTGTTGGATATATGTGTGCTAGTAAGGCACCACTGCTCTGCTATTTTAAATTAAAAAGGCAATTTGTGAAATCTAGTTGAAAGTTTTGCTGGCAAGTACTTGATCTGATGTGTAAATAATTTTTTTTTCTATGAGTAACTTTTGGAAGTTTGTCTATTTGAATTAAGTTTATCCTTTGTTTTGTTTATTTGTTCCTTACAAAGTGCTGTAAGATGTCTTAGTATTATAATGCTGTTTATTATACTGATGTACTGTTGGTGCTTAGCTATTTTGTGTTAACATGGAGCAAATTTTGTTTTCAATAATATTAGATGAAATATGAATATGCAAGCAAGAGTGTCATGTACATGATGTTAATTTTTTTCTTTGTTGTGTATTTGTAATGTTTGCTTTTTATAAAGTGTTATATTTGTTGAGAATGGTTTATTTTCTGGGGTAGGATGACACTTGTATACCAGATGACCTACAAATCTAAATAACTGGGTCCTTGGATCAATTCTGGGAATTTGAACATCAGAAAACGTCTGTGAATTTGTACATGTAAGAAAAATTGACATTACCAAGCGCTATATATAATTTATTTCAGATCGACTCAATACATGTTTTGCTCCAAATACTATTTGTGTTCATGAACTTTTAAAAATCTCTTTCCATTTATTGGTATCTTTTATAACAAGGATCTTGTAGAGTTATATCTTACACCATTGGTCTTCATCAAAATGAATAAAAGTGGCTTTTATTAAATGAAATCTAAGTGAAATGTTTCATATAATTTAAGCTTATAAATGTAATGCACTTGTTCAATAAGATTTAGTGATGTAATAAATCGTTTTTAAGTTGAGTGAAGATACTGCCACTTAAATAGCTATTTAAAACGTTATACTGTAGGAGTAAGGAGAGACTACAAAAAAGACCCAGTAAATTGAAGTGTTAATGGTAATTATTAAATTGATTACTTCATTGTTCATTTTTGAAAAACTCATTCCCTGATTCCCTGTAAAATAGGCCATTTTATTTTATTTTACGTTATATTATTTCCTGTATATGACTTCACATAAGAAACAAAACAGAAGTCTTTGTTTATTGCTAATGTAAATTATGCATAAAATTAATAGTGCTTACAAACATTATGTGTAAAGGCAATCACTTATTTGTCATTAGTGCAATGTAATTAGATAGCAACAAAGAGATAAGAGAAATCAATTAAATGCATTTTTAATTGGCGTTCAGTGTACAGATTTTTGTAAAAAATTAAAAGTTTATGTTAATGAAGTATTATCAAAACACGAGAAGGAAAATCAATGGAAGAAATCAATCTCATAAGTGTGACTGAATAAGTTTGCTTAGTATAAATTACCATGTATTTTGTGTAATTAAATTTGACAAAAATAATTAGTCAAGATAAGAATATTTTGGTTGCTAATAGAGACTTTTTACAGATGCACTCAAATGTTAAGCTGCAGATCGCTGCCATATTTTGTATCTCGAACCTTGTGTGGCGTGAAGAACCTGGAGCGAGTGAACGACAAGCACGTCTACGTGAAATGGGTGTTTTTAAACTTTTGCAGCAACTTATAATGACAAGTGACACCCTGTTGTTTGACAAGTAAGTATATATGTTAAGTTTACTTCAATGTTTTTGAGATTTTTAAGTGGCTCTGAAAACACGATTTAATTAATCAATTTCAAAACTTTCTTCTGGAAGTTGAACTTGAGTGAAAGTATTTTTAGGCTCCTGGAGAAAATGTAATTATTGATCTAAATACAATAAATATGTTTTCTTGAGATTTTACATTCAAATTTTCTGCATTTTATTTGAAAGGAGTTTAATTTCCTTTTACAAGAAACCTGAGTAGATACAAATCTAATTAATTTATGTGTTACCGTATTTACCCGAATATAGTGGCCCCCTTATTTTAGGTGGCAAAATTTAGAAGGAAAAAAAATGAAGTTGAGTAAAATCAACTTTCTAAAGGGAAATGCTCATTCAAAATTTCATGTGAAATGGTTGGCACTGGTAAGTATAATCAAAAGTACTTTAAAAGCTAAATGGTGTAGTTAAACTTCTCTTGATATCGCCAGATCCACATGGACTCCGGTTCTTCTTCGAATTCTCGTACCACTGCTTTATTTCTATGCGTCTGAGCATTATTCAGAACTTTCAGTTTGATGTTGGCATGGAAGCATCTTCGATCGCCCAACTCTCGTTGTGTCGAAGAAGATACCCGTCCCTGGAAAAAAACGTGTCACGGTCGGCACGCAGACGGCAATCGGGTCATTCCTAGACGACGTGGACCAGTTCTGTATCTGTTTCAAATGAGCGTCGAATCCCGTCATCATCGATCGACGATTTTTGTGTTACGTTACTTATACGGCTCGTGTTAGCTTAACTCGTTTTCACCAACGAAACATTGAATTAGCAGTTTCCCCGTCCTAAACTCCTAATATAGTAGTCCCCCCCCCCACGATTTTTGGGTGAGTTTTTCCTAGAAAAAAAAGGCGGGGACTATATTCGGGTAAATATAGTAGGTATTAATTTTGCCCAAATATTGAGAGAAATTGCATTGTTTTGTAGTGTTTAAGAAGAATCAATTTCTTGGAACAATGAAGTCTGTATTGGTACAAAATCACTGCATGTTTTCCGAGTTAACTACATAATTGATATATAATATTTATTAAATTAATAATAATATGAGCAAAACGACCGATCAGTGAAAGAGATCACAATTCTTGCTTGCTTAGAAAAATAACCAAAAAGGAAAAGAGACATATAATGTCTTGGTTACATAATTTAGGAGCAACTTATCTTGTTGAAAGAAAAATGATTGTCATCAAAAGAAGGGTTGTGATTACTAGTAATTTTTATTTTTAGAGAGCCATGATTAATTTTTAACTTTTTGTGAGTTTTAGAGTGAAGACTGCTATGACACAATTTCCGGAAGCATGATGGCAATTTAATCTTACTCTTCATGACCAGTCGATCATCTCTATCATGAACTCATGACACTTTTCATGAGTTCAAGAACTGTTACATTTTGTCATGTTACCTGAATATGATGGCATCATTAAACTGAGAATTTTTATTTATCTGACATTTTTTAAGTTGTGCAATTTTGGTGTTTTTTTATAGTTAATATAAATGTAAAATATCAAGTTGGTGTTTTATAATTGATGTAATATTGGAACATATATCTTAAAAGGACTTCATGTAAAACATATACATGTGTTGAACATATGAAAATGTTTGTTAATATTTGCAATATCTCAAGGAGGTATTATTGTAATAACAAATTAAAGTTGACTTTGAAATTATAATTTCAAAATCATTGGAAATACATGATTTGTGCCCACTCAGTATTTTTATTTCTTTGAAATAAACCTGTATCTTTCTTGTTAATTCTATGATGGCAGGAATTCGCATTTGTTTCTAAATTTTTTTCAAGGCATGGTGTGCTAAAAATATAAGATTTTAAGATTTAAGGCCAGATTTGGCTTAAATTACTTGTCAATTGTACATTTATTATATGTTAAAACCATTTTTGAACCATTTAATTTTTCATATATTAATTCATTGTTTCAAAAATTCTGTTCCTTCCACATCTGAATGGAATTAAACTTGAGTTCCTTGATGCAAATTTTTCATCTTATGAATTTGGGAATTATGTGTGAATGGAGCTTAAAAGTAAAATACCTATGTGTCCACCTCCAGTGCAGCAAATGAGCAGCTTTGACCTTTTTACTGGTTAGTGGAGAAATGTTTCTGTGGAATGTCAAAAATACCATTTGTATATTTTCCTTCATAAGGCACAATGTATTACGCCATCAATTATATTTGCAATTATTTCATTTAGATGGCTGGTGAGGAATGTTTTTCAAGTTGAAATCACAATAAGTACATGTTACTCTGTATATTTATGTCGATTTTAGATGTTTTTGTGACTTAATTCTACCTATGCTAGTACTACCTTAATACAAACACAGGGGAAGCAAGGTCATTAGTACTACAGTAGAACTCCTAAATCTGACATGCTTGGGAAAATTGATTTATAATGAACAGACGAGAGTTGTATACATATTAATCATTTACATAAAATATTATATGCCATTAAACTAAAAAAACAAAAAATAATGGAAGTAACTTTTACAAATAGTGGCAGACATCAAGGACATCGCATGAAAATTATTTGAAAACCACAATTTTTTAAATTAATGGTTATTGTCCAAAGAGGTTTTACTGTATTATTGATATTTATCTTGACTTGGTTTTGATAATTATGGTTAATTAGCAATGGTTTTGGAAAAAAATTGATTACAATATTTATTTGTTAAATACAGTGAAACCTCTTTATAAAGAGGCACCAGGGGAAACTAATTTGTTTCTCATATGTAGGATATTTATTTTTAACGAGTTGAATTGGATATTTATATTTAATTAAGATGGTTCTTCTATACCATTCATATTTAAAGATTACAGAACCCAATTATCCACATTTATTGAGATTCTATAGGTTTATTTTTCTATTACCCACCTCACAGCAAGGATGTTTGATTGGATTCTTGGTGGTTTCTTGTTGTTCCAAAGGGCAAAATTCTAAATCACAACTTTGTCAATTATACAGAAGGTTGTGTTATTTTACTCTAGTCCAGTCACCAGTATTTTCTTGTTCTAGCTGGTAAACTTGGGAGTCAGTGTGGCTCAGTGGGTAGAGTGCAGAGTTGCTGCCTGGATGACCAGGTTACGATCTCTGGTGTGGTGGAGCATTTTCATTATATCTCAACATCCAGACTGACTCCCAGGCCTAGTCAGCCTGCTGTAAAATGAGTACCAGGGCCTATTCTGGGGTCATACTGGTCAGAGGGATATGCTCACCACATCTCCTCCTAGTGCTGACATCAAGTAGTTGTGGAGCTCTACCCTTCGAGAACTCCTTGGGCACCTTCGGGACCTGTTCAGGGATAGTTCGACTTTTTTTTTGGCTGGTAAACTTACCAATGAAAAAGCATTCCTTTTGCCACAGAAACAAAGGTGCAAGGTAATATGAATTTTATTTGGATCTTTAAGGTACAGAGAAATATTTTCATTTACATATACTATTAAGGATTCAAACCCCTTAGGTGCAATGAAAATAGACAAACTGAATTTTTGGAAATGGTGCAACCATGAGAACATTTCAGCTTCCCTTGGTGAAGTCAGATCTGTCAACAATTTCCTAACAACACCATGGATCCAATAGGATTTCAAATGAGGTTCAGTAATTTATAAATGCACATGACTAGTACATGTTTGTTGACTAGAGATAAAAATGGCCTTGCAATTTTGGACTAGGTCCTTGAGATTCTTCCCTTAGCACATTGTGCTTAAGAGTGTGTAGAATTCATCAAGGGGTCCTTGAGATTCTTCCCTTAGCACATTGTGCTTAAGAGTGTGTAGAATTCATCAAGGGAAACTGACAACACTAAATCTAAAATAATCACAATACAATATGTTTAAATAAAAAGAGTGCATAAATAACAAAATGCTTTCAAAGCAAAAAATATACATGTATAAAAACAGCATATCTAATAGTATTTGGAATGTATGCTTTCCCTCTTGATCTACTGAAATCAGCATCTTTCTTTGGCAAATTAATTATGCATATATCAAAAGCAAGGAATCTTCAGCATTTGCGATCGTCTTCACCCGCTTTCAGTCCAACTGCATCTGGATCTGCTAATGGGTCTAAATCAGCAAATAAGTTGAACCATGCCGCTCGCTTTTCTTGTCCCTGGAGGCAAGACATTCACATTCAGAATATCCTCCTTAAAGAAATCTAACAAAGAGAATACTCACTTTATCATTTGAACTGGAGTGAGCTGTGTGATTCGATGAAGTTGAAGGCTGCTTATGAATGTCTTGGAGGGAAGGAAGAGATGTAGGTGTGTTGTTTTCTGGAGTAGGAGAATCTGTAAATCAGTGAAATAATAAGTTATCAAAACCTATCAAGAAAAACATTTGCTAAGTAGATTTAAAAGTGAATAATTTGTATTTGCATTCATCAAAAGCTTCAGAACTGATGTATTTGGAAAATAATTCTTTGATTCTTGAAAATGTAATATTAACAAAAAATGACATGAGAATGCATAAGACTTAAACCATTGATAACTCAAACAACAAATACCTACTGAAAATTCAAAATATAGAATACAGTTATTTTCTCTTAGAATTTGAGAACAAATTAAAAATAAATTTAAAATCCAGCAATTTTTCAAACATGTTACAAAAGACGAAATTAAGTTTTCTAATATGGGATTAAAATCTTAGACTACTGCAATGATATTTTATAAGTGCTACCATCCTCTTTGACTATAGAAGATACTTAACTACTTAATTTATAGTTTATAAATTTATAAGTAGTTATAAAAGATGAGTAAGTTCTATCATAAATTGTAATTGCAGTAATTATAAGTAGTTATACAAAAGATGAGTAAGTTCTATCATAAATTGTAAATGAAAATGACTTATCTATGTCATTACTCACTAATATTTTTAGAAACATCAGTACGGAACGCAGCAAACTGGTCCAACAACTCTGGAGGAAGAAAGGAATCATCTGCTACAGCTTCTTGATCATTGTTATTACTACTGGACCCAAAAACTTCATCCCATTGCGTTCCAAAGCTGTTCTGAGAGCCAGCATGTAGAATCTCGTCCAGCAACAATAGATCATCGGTATTAGTAGTCAAAAGATCTTGTTCAAGTGCTGCTAAAACAGATTATAATTTTAGTTCAGTTATAAAAAGCATTTTCAATTTGACACAAAACATCTAAATAAACTACTAGAAAGTACATGTCCTAATCAATGATTTGTGATTAGCAAAGGAAGGACCTATTTCTTTTCCATTTAGTTAACAGCAGGTATTACTTACTTTTCATATCCGATTGAATTAAACTTGGAGAAGTCAACAAGTTAGGCTCAAGGCTCAGATCTAATAACACATCTTGACGATTGTCAGATGGAAATAAATTTTCAAGGCTCTCTGATTTAGCTTGAACTTCAGTTTCTTCATCCTTTTTACTGTCATCTTCAGCATCATGATACTCAGAGTCAAAAAATAACAACCTTAAAAGAAATTCTACATTGTTACACAACAACCAAACAATGAAACTAAAATTGAAACTTTAATGTACTGACTTATCTTTATCTTCTTCAGAATCATTCATCTGTTTACTTTCTTCATTGTCTTTGGAAGACAATTCTGCTAATTTGAGAGATGGCTCAGCCAACTCCTTCACTACTGAGAATTCATAATGTTGATACCCTGAGAATGATCATAGTAAGTTAGTCAATTAGTATTTTGCAATGGCAAAGTGCATCACAATCTTCTTACCTTTAAAACTGTTTGCAATTGATTTAAACGTTTTCTCAGTTTTTTCAGCAAACTGTAATAAGGAATTTTGATAGAGAATCAACGCATGCGAAAACATATTACAGCGTGCAGCAGCAAGGAGGTCAACTTTTTGTAGACAATCTAATTTTAATTTATCAAATCGCACTTTACTTCGGCGTACTTGTCCTTGGACCTGAAATACACAAGCAGAAGTAGAGTAACATACGTTAGTTCATATTTAGAAGCAGATTATATAGATGTAGAGTAACATAGTTTAAGATTACAACTACATTAATCCTTAACAAATTAAAAAATAATAATGCCAGAAAGCAATTAAAAGCTTAGTATCATCACATGGAGGACAACATATTAATTTACTCTCCAGCAAGTGACATGTCCAGAGGAAAACTGGACAATAAGACAGGCCAGGATGGGATTACAGAGATATCCTTAACAGCAAAGCTCAGTATATCCAAAAAGATATAACAATAATAATATTTTAAAAAAGATACCTTTCGGAAACGTTCCAACTGCTTGAATGTATCCGGATCTAATTCCTGAGATACATTTTTCATCCAACTGAGAGAGGCACGATACTCAGTTCGAACTTTTTCCATTGAGTGTACATTTTGTAATGTATCATCAATTGCTCGATGGCGGAATGTTTCTACTTCCTGTAGAATTATAGGAAAAATATATTACAAAATTTCATGGACATAGCTAGTGTACACTTAAAAATTACATTAACTGTTACCTGGTAAAGACGTAATAATGGCATACGCAATGTCAGCCGTTGTTGACCAGAATAGGATAGTGATTTTCCAACAGCAGTCATCATTTTTCCAGCTTGAGTTTTGTCCGATTTTCCTGCTTCTTTTAGAAAACGGCCCATTGCATTCTCCTCTTGGGCCAAAGCTTTAATGAGGGAAAATTAAACATTACTCATATTACGCAAACTGTATTTGTTTGTGCCCTCACTGTTTTGTGCAAAAGGCACAAAACCACTTAGCATGTGGTAAGGCACACAAAATATTATGTATTGAAACGTACTGCATAACCTCTCTTGGTATTTGTCAATGATACGTTGCAAATCGTAGCAACTTTCTTGAATTGATCGAAACAGCTCAAGTTTTGCATCCAATTCAGCATCAGAAGCTACAATACATTCATCCTCTTTCTTGCCAAGTTTCCGAAAGACTGTCTGTTTTGTTACCCAGTATTGATGCTGCATTTTTGTAATAGCAGATTTATTGTCATTGCCTCGTTGTTCAACATATCGATCATATGCTGTACCACTGCAGCCTCCGTTTGCACGGCTAAAATAATGAAATAACATGTGGTTAGATGTCAAAATCAGTGGAAACAAGTTTCTCACTGACAGCTTGATATACTGTCAACAGTGCAAGTATAAAAAGACACAAAACTTAAGGTAAGAGAATACTACGTGAAAAAGGATCATTACAAGGATAAATTACTTACTATGCGTTCATAGCTGGTAACTGGTAGTTAGCAATATTAGAAGAAAGCAGTAAATAGACGATTTCACATTTATCATCCACACATACAACTACATGTACATAACAATACTAAGAATCACATCACACGAATACTACACGTCACATTTAATTAATTTAAATTGAGATCACCACGAATTAGCGGTAATTGTTTGTTTACATATTCATATTTGTTAGCTCCACACAACCATCACTCGCTCACCAGCCATGTTGGCATAACTGGCGAACGAAATTGGATTGCGTTGTGGGTTGTACGACTCCTCGTGAGACACTGTGACTGAGCTTGACTGTTGATGACCTAGAATGCTCATTTCGCTCTCTTAATAGGTGTACATTTATATTATCATAAAATAAATCGAATTATATGGCTTCAGGAGATTTTCTCGAAAATTGTTTGTCAATGTGATTCGCTCAAATTTATTTCTATTCTTGTTACGTAAATTATCGAAAAACAATATAAGCAACCTCCTTTTTGTTCACCTACACTAAATTGAGTAATATTACTTTAGATATAGAGCGTTAACTCTTGTCTTGAATGGCATTGCTTTCGAACTGACTTATTAAATAATTTTGAGTTTCTAAATTGACTTGCGTCCCAGTCAAGTCGACCAAGTTCAACTGGCCGTCGGTCGCTGTCGGCGGAATCTGGGCGGAATAGTGTTTTCCAAGATGGAAACCGCTGAGCAGCAAGTGGTTGTGACCGTGTGATTTGAATGTTTTCTGTGATTTTTCTAACTCATTTGTTGTCGACGGAACATTTAAACTACATCAAAAAACTACCCAGACTTCAAAAATTGCCATAATTTCTCCTGACGCGTCTTCTATAACTCAGTAAGTTTAAAAACATGTACGGTACAGTCAAGTGCATTGCTGGACCATGTTTATAACCCTGGCGTGTTGGATGTTGTTATTGTTACTCAAGTACATGTCTGATACATATAATGGTTAATATTACCTGACCTGAAAGTGAATATATTGATTTATTTTAAATTGAGATTTGGTGTAATGCGACCGGAGTATGTAGTGTGTAAATTTTTTGTTATATCTCAAGTTTTGAAATTGTCACGGAATTATTTCCTGTGTAATACAGGGCATTAATATTTGTGGAATAATATATTAATTGACCCTTACTTATGGACATGATTATAAATATTATTTTGAGTTCATGCCGCGTGTTTCGTCGTTAGGGACGGTCTTGAGCGCAACTTCCCCCGCCCCCTTCTTCACTGCCTTCCAGGTGTCATCAGACGGTACATCGTGGACACCTCTAGCACAACGGCCTTGTTTTCTTCAGTAGTTAGCACCACTTACGTAAAATATGTCAGGAACTTCTTATTACAAGATTAATAGAAGCTGTTTCGATAGACTTAAGAAACAAATTTATTGTCAACAAAAAACACTTGTATTTGACCACGTGGGGGGGGGGGGGGGNCTTGTGACGCTTGCATTTGAAATATGGAAGAATACATCAGATAAACATTTGAAATTGTTTAATAGCTGCCGCATCGCCGAAAAGGAGGTTCACTTAAACTATTTGAACTCTACGTGCCTGAAGGGAACTTTTTTTTTTGTATTTCAGGTAGAAGTGTATTCTTACAAAGTCTCGATTAGTTCTTCGCGGCAGTGTCATTAATTCTTTTGTTATTATTTATCTCGAATTTTGAATGATTTTAATTATTTACGATTTTATTCTGGTACCTTTATGAATTTTATGAATAACTTCTTATATAATTATAAAAAAGATGTGTTATAGTTGGCAGTACATTTATTATCTTTAGGCGGGAGAAGGGGGCATGCTATGATTTTACCTTGGGGCGCAGAATATTTAATCCACCACTACCTTTGGATAGGAATTGATGGGATGGTTCCATGCTTGCTTCTGGAGAGTTAGTTGATTGCCTCACCCCCATACGGTCGTACGCATTTTGTAACTGCTTTTTTGAGTGTAAAATTTATGTATTTTCTAGCACGAACAAATGTTTGCTATCTCCGAAGCTGGAGATTTCAATACACTTCGTTTATTCTGAAGTAGAGATCGTCCTTGCAGCAATATCTACTGAGTTGTGTCGTGAAGTGATTTTGTTATAATTTGATCGCTAGGAAAGTGAAATGGAAAATTTAGTTTGTCAGAAATCATTAGATCCATGTCATGACTCATATTTATTGTCTACAATCTATTAATCCTAATTTATTTATCAGAAATTGGTGTAACAGATGAATAAGATCACGAATCCTTGTGTATCACACCCTACTGTACATAACAATAAAGAATTGATTTTACATACATTGACACACACGATTAAAATTGAGTAGAATCTACGATTAAAGTATATTTTTCCTTCTGAAGACCTTAGCTGTGTTTAAAGAACGCATGATGGTTCGATCTTCCGTCGTTGAATTATATTTCATTTTTAAATGTATTAGTTATCCAGACTAACTAAATATTATTTTAGATTAACTATATTGTTTCATATGCAAATGTTTTTTCAACTTTGTCAAATGATAACTTCCGCCTAGGAATCTTGGCTCTGACACCTGTTGAAATTCAGGTCGCTGTGACCCCTGCGTCCTTGTAGTAGATCCGGAATTTTCGGGCGGGCCTCGTTCAGGTGTCTTTCATGTGGCGAAGCGAACATTGTGTTGTCAAATGTGTTTTTTTTCTTTTCAGTTGAACGTTTAGAATTTCGTATTCATGGTTCTGTAAAAAGTGATCAGCTTCATAGAATGAATATAGGTGAGGTGTTGACAGAGGATGTTCAAAATATATTTAAATAATAAATGGTATTGTCTACTCTGTCGATATTTTAATAGCATCTTTCCCATGTATTTTACCTCCTTCACAGAATCCATCATTTAATCACCCCCTCTTTCACAAATACTATCATTTACCATACCTGAAGTTCACCCCTCCTTTTTAAAAATCTTTTTAATCTTTTCACATAATGTATTTTGAAATTTTGATTTTATCATTGCTATATTTGTTTTAGCCCTGATGATGCTCGCTAAGCGAGCGAAAAAGCTTTTTGCTATTAAAATATCGATAGAGTAGACAATATAATTTATTATCTAATTATATTTTGACTAGCTTCAATCTGAACTTTCCTTTTTTTGTTTTGATTCAGTAGTTTTGGAGATTTAAGAAAACAGTACTAACGTATATTTTTTTAAATGGGACTTTAGGGCTCGCCAACATCGTCATTAGAGGCCTTATTAACTAACGTATATTTGTCAGCATATTACTCCACAATCGGTTTTAGTGAAGCCTACTGTTTTGTAGTGCACAAAACCTTTTATAAATAACAAACTTAATGTATTTATTTATCTGAAAAATAATCGTAAATTTGTATCTGCCAATCGTTTTATACAATAAAAAAACTTGAGGAAATGGAATAATTTCCTATTGTTAATCATTGTTCATGGGTGATTCTGATGAGTAGAGACCCACTAGAACGGGGGTTCTTGATATTGCTATAAGATGAGTCAATGTATAATTTTTTTATATTATACGTGCACTTTTCTTGGTGTTTTTCTGGGAATAATGAATGATTTAACGTTTTGATGGTCTTTGAGTCTTGAAACGCGTCTCTAGCGTAGTAGCGATATGCGCGCCTCTCAATGTATGATTTTTGCTTTTAATTCAAAGGTTAAATGAATAGTCGAATCCAATCTGAGCAATGAAATTAATTTTCGTCTATTAATGTTAGCAATGACCACGACGTGTATAAAGATTTTTTTTCTGTACATCACCTTCTGGGTGCATACTCCAAATGTTTTTCTCTGCCTCCGTGTCAGAATCCGTTTAGCGTTTCGAATTCTAGCTTACTTTCTGGGGTCGGGTATGATTTTGGCGAACACACTGATATTAGTTTAATATTAGTCAAGCCACTGACCAATATTTAACACACGATAGATGTTTGTTGCATTCTAGTGTGAGATTTCCTTCCCTAACGAAGGAACATGAACGCCATGTGCTTCAACTCTCAAATTATCTAAAACATTGTGTTAAATATTGGTCAGTGGCTTGAATAACTATTGTTTTAGACAGGAAAACCACACTGGATTAAATTTTATTATCGTAAGTGTTCATTGCATATCCCAATTATTTGTCACAATTTTATAATTTCTTTTAATTGAGTAGGGTCACGATGTGTCCCGTTTGCGCTGTACCGAGCGTGAAATGAAAATTTGGTGTATCAAATTATTGTACCTTGTATGGGATAAGTGAGCATGGAATCTCTTCAGCCACGCCTTTTTCTCCTGCTTGGGATGAGGGTCAAGGCCGCACGCAGCAGACAGCGAGGCCGCCGACCGGACCAACGCCCCTTCCTTCACCCTTCCCATCCTTCACCCTACTCTTAACACTCGTTACCACTCCGCTCCCACTTCAAAGCGGTGAAAAACAAACATTTATTTATTGTATTTGTAAATGGGAAATGTAGCGTGCTATTGAAGCTTATCTACATGGAGCGATGTGAGTTAGGAGGTGGGTGGTAGGACTATTGTTAGTAAGTGGACCGGTTAGCTGGGTTTACCAACATACTTTTTTTTCATTTAATTTTTCCTTTTAATTGACCAATAGTCAATGTGACCTCTCTACCTCCAACAAGGTCATTGCAGCAGCGCTCTTTAATTCCCTTTTCATCATCCTTTTACAGTATTACAATATGCATGATGTAGTATCTGTCTTGCTGTCTTTATGCATTTCAGTTTGTTGGTACTGGAACATTAATGTGAAAAGCTACAATTTTTTTTCTGCTCCGACCGGGATTTAAACCCGGGATAACTTGGTGATGGGAAAGAACGCTAACTCCTCAGCCACCGGAAGGGCAGAAGAAACTCTAAGAACATTCACACTTGACGCAAATATTGAGATGCTTTTCATATAGTACATGCATTGCCAAAAACTGAGAGATAAAAAACTGTGTATGACTACGTGGTGGACCTTAAGGAAGGGTCAGGGGTCGTGACGCAAACTGCGTCTTTGAAAAGAAAATTTGGGTAGGGGTTTCGAAAAATGGAGGTTTTTTGGAAGTTTGGAATATTTAACAGTTAAATAATAAAAATTATTAAAAAATACCATATATTAAAATAAAAATCATAACAATGTCGTATTAGATTTTAAACTTTACGGACATTTTAACATGATAAATAATTTCAGTTTATTTTCGAAATTGATGTATAAATCGTAAAAAAGTTTTACCGCGCAGAGATCTAAACCGCCGAATAAGGAGACGCGAGCGTGGGATACGGTTAATAGGGTCATTTCATATCTATCAAAAGACCGGGAGACATCGCCTTCGCGTGAACGAAGAAGTGACAAAAGATACCTGCCTCTCTATCTTGCAATGGTAAGATTACTCAACACACTGACAATATAGAAGACAGCGTTTCTCTGAAGATTCATTGCTTTGCCTTCAGTGTAAAACTTTACTGTGCGTGATCAAGGTCGGAACTCAATTTTGTATCTCGTCTTTTGTCCCCCATGTTTTGCCGTTCGGGAATCTGCGTATTTTTTTAATAGTGCTTTACTCGATTTATATTAAATTAACCAATTTTTATTGTGTTGACAATAGTTTTTGCATTTCTTGTGAGTAATAAACTGTTAGATATGACAAGTGGATATAACTTTGCTAAATAGAATTTTAAAAATAATGTAATAATCAACATATCTTAAGTGATGTGCAACGTTAGTGGATCTTGTGAGCCGTAGTCTGAGAAAGCGTTAAACATTACTGCGTTCGGTTTAATGTAAGAACAGAAGTGAATAAAAACTGGCGTTTCTCGAATTGTACATTGATATTGTATTCTTTGATATAAATTTCGTTCTCGATTATTAGCAGCCAGACACACCTATACTTGTTACAATGCATGCAATTGCAAAATAATTGTTACAAAACATTTTGGACCAATTTCGCCTTATGGTCCAACGCCGTAGAAAAATAACCTTATTCTTCGTATATCCTTCCGCGAGTGCTGCTACCTCCACCATCGCCTCCATCTTCACACGTACAACATATTTTCTTAAAACTAAATCGCCGGGTCTAACAAACCTAATATCATTGTTCATGGCTAACCTAACATCATTGTTCATTATAATTGTTCATGGCTCGCTGTCGCGAGCCATATTATAACTAACATACCCCTAACATACTAACATAAACGGTGGCGGAGAGAAGAAAATAGTGCGGAACTGCTACGTTCCTAATTTTTTAACTGCTAAAAAATAATTTGAAATCTAATTATGTATTATATTTTAATCTCATTTAACTTTATCCTTGATACGAAAAATTGATATTGGTGATGAACATTTTTACTTTCTCGTATACGCGGTCCAGAGATAGTACTTTAACCGAGAAAGAGAGTAGCAAAATTTTGAAGAAATATTTGTTTTTAGTGTCCCTGATACCGAATTTTTTTAAAATTCGACACCCGTTTGTCTGTTCTTCTTTGACCACCAATACTAGCTAAACATGTTAGTCAATTTGATTCACATTGCGTATTTTGAGTAGTTGTGGATGCACAAGCTCTGAAATGTTTTAATTTTTGATATTCATATCGCGTACCCTTTGTATTAAAGTATATTTTGAAACTTTTATCACAAGCGGCTCAATTTTGTTTTCTTTTAAGTTTTAAGAAGTAGGTGAATAATCCCTCTCAGCCGAATTATTACCTTAATTATTTATCCCATGGATCTTATTTATGCTTTATATCAAGCAAGTTCAAAACTATTTAGTAGTGAATGTGTTCCAAATCATGGGAAATATCAGTTTTAGAAATCTATTGTCTGTAAAATATCGGAAGACGGCTGCCTACCTTCCTCAGTCACCCCTTCTTCGTCCCCAAATGTCTTGATTCAGGGACCATTCTTACATCCTTACCCTCCACGTTCAGAATAATTCGTCTACAGAATATTTCTTACTACAAACTATTTTTTACCGTGCATGTAAAAGACAAAAAAAAATTTATTTTGGATTATATGCAAAATTTCAAGAGAAATTGAACCAAACAACTATTTTCAAGCAATCCCTTTCCCTTTTTTGATACGCAGAAGATTAAACAGCCGTCGTCAACATCAATACAGAATGCATAAAAATGTTTACTTTTTCTTTGTCAAGTTAGTTTGCGTACTATACAGATAAGAGTCTTAAAAATGTGTGAGAAAGCATGTGCATTGGTTTTGCACACGGGTTTTAAAGTGGAGTTATGTTAAATAAGAGAGATAAAGTTGTAAAATATTTCTGTTTTTTAGTATGATCTGGAAGTGAGTATAAGTGAAGGGGTGTTTTTTTTGGGGCGGGGGGTCTGCGTCATAGGGTTTAGGGGGGTNTGATTAAGGTACAGTCCGTTGAAGCAAGTAAGAGACTTTCCCGACAATTCTGATCAGAGTATTCGATGGAAACACAGAAAACATCTGGTCGGGATGGAACTACAGAGATTAAGTGCGACAGTGCTTATATTATATATTTTAGTTATTAAGAAGAAACGGAAATGAACATTTATTAAAATAATAATGTTTATTATGAATTATTATTAAATACTTTATGATATAGTACGAATTAAAATTTCATGGATTCCCATTATTGTATCCCTATTACGTTAAATTGAAAAAAATATTTGATGGGATTATGAGAATTATCTCTTTCCACTATTCTTTTTTCCCGACGCATTACTACGGTGCTGGTCAGAGGAAGGTGCAGTATTAAGATGAACGCATTGGTAAAAATACGTGAAACTTGGCATAAGAACCTGAAATAATGTGTTCAATTTACATCTGTGCTTCCTAAGGAACATTATTGCTTAACCGAACATCATAAAACTGATAGTGTAAAAGGGTGCCCTATTATGTCCAGAAATACGGTTCTTAAGGGAGCCTTCAATGATAGATAAAAATATATTTTTTAAATACGAAACCAATAAAAATTGAAAAGTTATCAACAGAAAATATAAGTCATTTATTATTATAGTAACTAAAAAAAGAGTTGGTTAGTGTGGTATTAAAAAAATGCATAAAGTACATGTAACGAGCTATTATAAGTATGAGAGGCGTACTAAATGTGCAATGAAATCGTTTTTTACACTTATTTTCTTTTTAAACCCACTGATTGGAGAGAGGGGTCCCAAATGCAAAACCTGGCACAGGTTCCCTAAATCATCAATTGCCAAAATTTGGGCATTTCCATCCAGACCTAAAACCTAAACCCCGGATGACCTGAGACACATCCCCAGACAGGAGATAAGTATTGTCTGGGTGGAAATGGTGTACATTTGTGGAAGGCGAACGGGTGGTGTAGTGGTTAACACCCGTGCGATCAAAGCAGGAGTCCCGGGTTCCATTCCCAACTCGTCGCCATTTTCACCTGACCGAAAGTTATCACATATCTGCTCCACGTGTAGGGTACGCGGAAGAAATATACATTTTTTTTGTTACTTTTCGATAATTAAGTATTACTTGTTGGTGGGAAGGATGCGAGTAGGTGTCAAGAATTGTAGAAGAATGGTTGTGGGTTTTGGAGGAGGAGGTGTGAAAGATTGGTGTGGTGATTGGTATGGGATATGAACAGTGTAATCCTGTTTTAGAATTGTTGGCCCTGAAGAAGATATAAAATATATCGAAACGTTGGCATAACAAAAAAGTCGTTTTACTTGGCCTAAACGCAAGAATATCCTTATTTGATGAATTTATAGATTTTAGAGAAAGACGTTTCCATTTGAACCAGTTTTAATTATCCTTTTATATAGTTTTAGGTTCAAATTAATAGTCAATATAATAATGTGAATTCACCAGATCAATTCACATCGAATTTGGTCTACGGAATTTAAAACGATGAATTGAGTGGTCCATGCTGCCCAAATTTTGACAATTGATGATTTAGGGAACCTGTGCCAGGTTTTGCATTTGGGACCCCTCTCTCCAATCAGTGGGTTTAAAAAGAAAATAAGTGTAAAAAACGATTTCATTGCACATTTAGTACGCCTCTCATACTTATAATAGCTCGTTAAATATACTTTATGCATTTACTTTTTTATACCACACTAAGCAACGCTTTTTTTTTACCGAAAGTTGTAAAAAAATGTGTTTTACTTGGCCTAAACTCAAGAATACCCTTATTTGTGTAATATGGAGGCTGAAAATATGATAAACGATATAAATTCCTTAACATAATGGAAGCAATAACACATTTTTTCATCGCAATGCCATCGTGTAAATACAAGTTTTGTTTGTGAAATGTACGAGCTTTGCGAATTAATGTGAAATCACTGTTGTGCCCTGGATGATCGGGGCGCCGAATCTGTCCTCTTCTTCCCAGGAGACAGGAGCCGCGCCGGGCGCTCAGCGACGAAGTGCTGTTGACCTGGTTGTCTGCAAGCGCGCGGATCCCACGGCTAAATATGGGCTGCTGCTGCGCGATGCATATTCTATCGATCATCTACGGGGGTTCTCTCGTTCGCCCTCACTGCCGCTACACGCCAACTCCATGTGCTATGGACTTCTGAAGGGTTTTGATATCTTCGTTGATTTATTTTCATTAGAGAACATTTTAAAAATGAATCGCAACACTTCTACACATTTTTTCCCCATTCATTTGAACTCCTCTCATATTCCAGACCCCAAAATACTTTTACATGAGTTCTTATTATTTATGTTTCTTCCCTTTCGCAGATTTCGTCCTCTTAAAATATATTTTTAATCGCTGTTAATTGTGCAGTATTGTCCCTGAAAATTTCGAATCTTTTCTTTATTGCTATACAGCATTCCAAATAATTCACTTTCGTTAGTATTGATGGTAACGTAGTATTATTAACATTGTATCCGTCAATATTGGTCCAGGCCAGGGCAGTTGCCTCACATGACAGTAGCTGCCGTTGTCACGGCAATGGGACCTGTGGTAAGGGAATTTAAAACGATGAATTTAGTGGTCTATGCTGCCCAAATTTCGGTAGTATTCGATTTATCGTTTCTATGAGTTGCTCGGGTCACAGATCCAGCTGGAGGGCACTCACATGAAGTGAGGCGCAAGCTCCCGAAGACAACCGGACTTCACTGTGTTAAGGGAGCTCTCAAAGGAGCAATAATAACTTTTTCTTATTAAAAACTCAAAATTCCTTATCAAAAACAACAGAGGCGGTCGTATTTACCGACAGCTGTGGTCTAATGGTATCGTCTTCGCTTCCACGATTCCGCTGAGCTGAAGAGAGTGGGTTCGAACTCTGCTCGGTCGAGCTAGGTGAGGTTTTCAGCTGGGGTTTGTGCTCCAGACAAATGCCGGTTTGGTACCATATGTTCCCCGACATCCCAACATCTCTCCTTTCCAATTCCCATATCCAAGTCCAACGGTTGGGTCTGAACCTTCTTTTGCCAAAAGTCATAAAATAAATAAATAAATATTAGAAGTGCCGGTGTACTGAAAGAAAAGTTTTAATATATATCCAACATGGATTCTTTTAAAATTTTACTTTAAGGGAGTGAAGTTGTTCATTTATAAAATCCCATTTTTTGAAGGTTAGCTTACTGAATATTTATTCAACAAAATGCCTTGTTTGTGGATTATTGAATGATACTCTGATAACCTTTATGGAGGTCGTTATAATATAAACTGTGTGATATGCTTAACAATTCAGACTTATCTCTCGGGCATCCTCCATTTCCTACAGTATTAATTTAATTATTTGCAACTTGCTATTTAGTTATTTACTATTATTATCGGCAATTATAAACTACTACTGTGCAATTGTGGGAAAGGGCACATAACATGGAGTATGTATAATATGGCAAAGTACGACAGGGAAGCATGATTATGTTGGTCTGTGGTGTCTGTGAGGCTGTCCATTCGTCTTATGCCGCAATGCCCATCTCCATCTTTGAATGACAAACACCCGTCCGGGTCTCAGAGAACAGAGGAGAGTACCTGCGGACGTTCTGTGAACTGACTGATGCCTTTCCATGTATTTCTACACCACGTGGTGTGAGCAAGGAAGAGTTATCCTTTCCGTGGAGATGTGGTCCAGGTCTTTCACATTAGGAGGCCTGATTTGAAATGGTGTATAGTTATGGAAGGTGATCGGGTGGTGTAGAGGGCAACGTCCCTGCGATCGAAGCAGGAGATCGCGGGTTCGACTCCGACCCATCGTCATTTTCATCTGGCACTAGTTATCAGGGATCTTCTCCATGTACGGATGCACGGAAGAAATATAGGCATGGTTTGACCATGTTATGAACTGGAATTCGATGTTAATAACTATTACTTAAGGGATTTCTTCAAGTTCTACAAAACTTATATAAAATACTAGCTGAAAACTTGCATCTTTTCTCTCTTGAATTTTGTGATTATTTTGGAAGTATTATTTCGTAAGTCGTCATTGATATATGATTAAATTATAAAATAATAACATTCATAAAATATTTAATAGACAGATAAATATAGCCATACCATGTTTCTGTGTCTTCCTCGTCGATGCCGTGCGACTACGATCTGCGTGTTTAACGTGTTACTTATAGTTGTGTACAGCTATTTGTGTGTAAATATGCTGGAATATTCATAACAATACTCCATGTTATGTGCTCTTTGTGAATACAGGTGGTGTTATATTATGGCACATCTTTGCCCGGGAACTTGTACAAACTCTCTATTTGAAATCACACGTTACACAAAAACTACAAAACGTATTGAAACGAAACTATCACGATCGTAATTGTAACATTTTAGTATTTTTTTGGTAGAAGCGGGATCCACATAAATACCACAATCCATATGGTAGTTTTTGTCGCTGCCACCAGCCCAGTTTCCCAGGCAACCAAATACACGTGTAATAACAATAAATAATGATTTAATGCAAATTAACTAGAAATCTGAATTTACAACAGAGACAAACTCCCAAAATCGTTAATATATCTAATAATCTGATATTACACAAGTAATGCTGTCGGAAAGCATTAATTACACTAGGATAAATTTAATTGAAGACAACTAAATAGTAAAAACCCTCAGGTTATCTGAACCTTCAAAATTATAAGTTGTTTCCCCCAACAACTAACTGATACAAGTTACGACACTCGCAACTAGTAATGACTTCATTAAGACTCTACCGCAGCAGCCTAACGAACATCTGGTCTCCGTGACCAAGTCTTAGTCCCGTAGCCGGTGGACTTCTACTTCCCCGCGTAAAGAGACCCTGAGGATCTTCACTCCTCCCAATATATACAGTAGCAGAAGTCACGTGATCCGCAAATAACCATGCCTTCGCCACCATACCTTGCAAATATTCTTCTTGTCCACCCCTTTTAATTCTAGGAACGCAGTGACTGCGCCGTAGAGGACGAACCGCCATGGGCGTCGCACTTCCGTCTTAGCGCCGACCGGCCACTTCCAATAAGCTTCTTAACAGCATCCGGCTTGGGAAATGCAAAGAAATATTTCACAAATTGATAGAATGCCTTGGCGCCGACGCTACAGTAATCCTTAGTGTTAGGAATATAAAGTAAAATATGATGCATTCTGATACAACGGGGCTTGGAGAAATAAACAAAATACGAAAAAGGACATTTACTGTTTTCTTTTGTGAATGTAGATATTTTACTTTCTAAAACAAATGGTCTGAAGTGTCAGTTTCGATGTTGTAGTACGAAGAACCAATTTAAAATGTTATATTATACTCTTTTCTTAATTCAGCATCGTGTTTCTGCTGGTTTCATTTTCTTGTTAAGAGTGTTATCAAAGGCTTCCTTGTTTTTCCCTTCTTGTCCTCGCGCGGACGGAATAATATGTTCGATATCGTACGATACGCGTTTCCTACGCAGCTGCGTTTCCTTTACGATTTGTCTCGATATGTACTTTTTACCCAAACGTTTCTTGGTTTTTAAAGTGTGGACAAAATAATGAGAAATTTCTAAATGCACGCGCGATCAATGTTCCAATGTAATTTTTCATTACTCATTATGTTCATGAGATAATTATCTTAGGAATATGTTGGAATCCGAGACGTGGCCAGCGGGGATGCCAGAGTGGCAGGGTGTGTTATTACAGGAAAATGTAGAAGAAGAAATAATCTGAAAATTGTTTAATCATCCCCAAAACTGGAGTCCCGGCCTCGCTTTTGGTAGATACGGATGAACAATCTCACAAGGTGTCTTTAACTGAGCTATGTATGAGTATATAGACGAATTTGTAAACTACTCAATAAGACTTGCCTGAATCATTTTTATGACATGTATGACTTACTCGTATGTTGGACAGTGCCTTGAAATTTTAACTTGAACTATTGTATTAATATATAAAGTATCCTACCGATCATATTGTTTTTATTCCGTTGGTAATTTGTTCAAAGAATACACGATTATAAATTTAAAAAAATCGTAAAATTGCGTCCCGTAGTTTTCCCGTCGGTCCATTTGTATGATTGGGCTCTAATGACCTCGATGTTGACGAGCCCTAAAGCCCCACAAAAAACAAACAAACATTTGTATGATCTCACTAACAATCATATTGAATGTGATCAAGAAGATTGATTTTTAATGAATGAACATCAATTAATTAAATTTATCTACTTGTGTGTTCTGTGCTATCTAAAATTTCATTGGGGATTATGTAAAATATCTCACACTTCAAACATTTATCCTAGTCTTCAAAGATGGACGCGGCGGGTATTTGTATGTATCATCACACCTAGCTATTTCTTTACTTCGCGCATAACTTCTTAACCATTAGAAGAAGAAAATACACATTACTTTTTCCTTAGCTCCTTCATACGGTTCCTCACCGTTCCCTTAATAAACAAATAAGCAAGCAAACAAATAAATAGATAAGTAAGGACTGTTCCCATATGGTAACTGAATGGGAACATCAGTCTCAGAGAGTGACTCATGACCAGCGAAATTTGAAAGTGAATTTCTGTGTACAGTGGCGGCTCTCGACCGTAATCAAGGAGGGGCGGGGTGCTAACCGGTGCTAATTTTTGTTTTAAAAATTATGAATTCATAACGCAAATTTTATAAGGATTACCCTTAAGTAAAATGCACGAAATAAATCATCTAGTATTATTTATAACAATAACAATTATTTATTAAAGTTTTTTCTTGGTATTATTAATTTTATTAATATGGTATTATTAATAACAATAATAATTATATTATTATTAACATTAACAATTATAATTAATAACAATAATTAATCTGGTAACACTTTTACAAAGTGTGCCATTTATCAACTTTAATTTTATCTGTCGGGAGTTCAGGTTCAATGGGAGGGGCTATAACCCCCTTAGCTCCCCCCGCAGATCCGCCTCTGGCTGTGTACGTAAACGATTCTCCTTTTGTCCGTTCAAACTGACGGGAATATTATTTCGGCACAGTATTCGACTGTAACTCTTCTGAATTTCGTGTCTCAAGTCGCATTACATTGTACTCTTCTCGTTTCCTGTCTGTTGATTCTCCGTTACGCAGGGATGCAGTTTAGATCGCCTTCGGCGTAGCACTTGTTGCCTTTCACAGCCGTGTCGTACCTTGCTACCCACCCTGTGCTTATTCTGAAGCGACGACTGCTGCCTCGTGAGGCTTCCTGTAGGGGCGAGACATCGATTGACTCCTCTCTCCAGGGGGCGCGTTGAGGAGGGGGCTTGGGGGGTGGGGAGTTGTCGCGGTGCGAGGGGAAAGGATTGAAAGAGGGGCATTCGACACAAAGAATAGTAAACGGCGATCACTTTCAGACCGGTGAAAATGGTGACTGGACGGGGCTCCTGTTTGATCGCAGGACCTGGGTGGATGAACAGTTGTGAAAGGCGAACGGGTGGTGTGATTAACATCCCCGTGCTCAAAGCGGGGAAACCCCGGGTTCGCTTCCCGGCTCGTCGCCAGTTTCACCTGTCTGAAAGTTATCACATATCTTCTCCGTGTGTAAGTACACGGAAGAAATATTTGCTAGTAAAATGTGACGTTCTTTTACGACGCTCTTCGTCTATTGTATTTTACCGGTCTCGAGTTTTGCAAACTTTTGATAAAACGAGTAATCCAAAAATGAGGATCTGACCAGGATTGGATCCTAGGTCTCTTGCTATTTTGAGCTGACTTGGTCAACTTTCCCCGATGGGTTCAGACTTTATCTGTCTGTTCTAAGACATTCGAGGTCTTGTAGTTGTCAATTTTTGCGTACTCTTCGCTCAGGGTGTATGTTATACATTGCTTGATTCTACAAATGTCGTCTGCCAATGTCGTACGAATGTATCGAAATATATAATAATAATTATATATATAATTCTATTGCAATATAACGGTGGGCACCTCTCTTGTGATATAATTTTAGAGAGTTTAATACACTCAAACTAAAAAGTAAGTTATTTCAGTGTAATCCTTCACTCAAAGGTGTGTACAAGCACAATTTCATTTATACCTGCTCGTGTCCGGGGGTGGAACGTGTGAGCATGCTGAGTTCCAAATAGGGTTCTGTAGTAAAACTCCCAGCCGATTAAATAAAGTAGACGAATAAAATTGAATATGGGATCTCTTGAGCAGCTAGTCTTGTGGTAGCGTCTTCGCTTCCTCGATCCCATTGGCTGAGCGGTAGAGCGTGGGTTCAAATCCTGCTCGGTTGAACTCGGTGAGATTTCTGCTAGGGTTTCCCTCACCTGCTCCAGACAAATGTCAGTTCGGTTCCATAATTAATCATGTTACGTCGAATGAAAATGGGAGACGGGACCGGGGTTCGAACCCGGGACCTCGAGCTCCTGGCGGTGAGGTTCACCGCAATCTAAGAGATTTCTCGGTCCCATAAGTTCCCCGGCAGCCCAACATCTCTCCTTCCCAATTCCCTTACCCAAGTCCAATGGTTAGGTGGAAAAGCAGGCACCATGGCCTGAAACTCGCCAAAAGGCATAAAATAAATAATTGAGTGTAATTTTTTTATTTCGAAAATTTATTTTGATATAAGAAGATTTATGGATTTAAAATTTAAGAAAAGTAAGTAAAAATTGTATTCGAATATCGAGTACTGGTCCCTGCTAGATTTATGGAAATCTTCCATGTCAACGAATCCAATACGAATTGAGCTCCTAGCCTTGTTGACTTGCGGAGGTCCTTGGGAGGAATAAGATGTATAATACGTCGTCCGTTTCCATGAATTGGAACTGTAAAACAAAATCGTGATAGCAAGTGGTTAAGACGTGATCGGACGCAGAACTTGTATGCAATTTTAATTTATTTATATTCGCATAAATATATTATGTGAGACGAGGTTTTATTTTCTGGGCGTGATGTTTATGTTGATTCATTTACTTTTAAGAAATCGTTTATTCGAATGTTTCAATTTGAGAGAATTCACAAATTCTTGATGTAATATTTGAATCACAATTTTTATTTACAAATGTTACAAAATATTTTATTTTTGTTATAAAAAAGTGTGGAAATCTGTAAATTCTGTAATTATTGGGGTATTAATCCTCAAACCCCGCCTTTGATTCATATTCTGTTGGAATTATCATAGATACGATTTAAGTGAGTTTGAATGATTCGCTTTGAAGTCATTACGCTTTTAAGTTCGTTTCGCGAAATGAGTCGTAGTTCTTCCTTATAGAATTAATGAATTTGTGTTCTCGAGTTTCTTCATCTGCACCGTTCATGAACCGATTCCCTCCACAATAGTTTGATTGATTCTGAATCACTTGGAAGACCTTCAGAGGTCCTTCGATCCACCCTTTCCTATAAATACGTGTTCGTGGCTGTTGTGAAATCTGGTTTTCATGACGGTCGGAGAATTTTCATTTCACGTCACGAAGCGGGGATATTATTTTGAGTAGACGCTCTCGACGAGAACGAAGGAGCATAGAGAAATATGTCCGTTGAAATTATCGGGGGATTTCTGTTATGTTTGACAATGATATGAACATACGATTACTGATGTATTAGTGCATGCTCGTATAAGCTGAGTACCCGTACCTTCGCGTGCGGAAATGTAGGGATTGTTATACAAATAATCTTTCGTGAATTTTCTGATTACGACTGGAAATTTATTTATTTAAAACTGAGTTTATTTTTGCGCAACTGAAAATAGATTATAACACCGTTTCTTTGCATTGACAATATGCTCCATACCATTTTTGTACCAAGTTTCGTTGAAATCGGTTCGCTAGTTTAGCTGTTGTGCGACAAAAATCCAGACAAAGACTTCTCTTAAGCGCTTGTGTTCCGAGAGGTGCGTCTACGTCTGTATTGATTCGGATGCTTCAAGAGATTTCCTCAGGATGCTAAGTGGCCAATTGTTACGAATCCTTTGAGAATTAGTTAATGCAGTTGCGCCGCTCCATTGTATTTGGTGGATGGTGATCTAACCTAGAGTGCTTTTCGGCATTGAGACAGGGTGATCTAGGATACATGGAAGGGAAAGCATGAATAATCATTTATTCCTTGATTCATTTCATTGTATTGGTATAATGATTCATTCACTTAACGAATTCTAACTTGTGAAATTGATGAATTACCCTCATTTCCACTCGTTTAGGTGCACTTCCACCTAAAACATGTATTTTTTACTTTGTGAAAAATCTTTGGGGTCATCCTTAAATTACGTAATGCATCCTGGGGATTGTGATATCGGTACACTGCATATGGGGGATGGGGGGTGTTAGTCTTGGGTTACGTAAATCTTAGTTTTATAACGTATGATTTATTGGGTGCTTATGGCGTCCTGCACACCGCGTGTCATAAGAACGTGCTCATCAATGAAACCCCGTTTCATGAAACAGCACATATTTTGATACGATTCTCTTTTATTAGTTAAGAAATGTTAAAATTATTTTCAAGACTTTTTCTGAGAACAAACATTTTCTCTCGGACCTTCAGTAGTCCGCGAATCAGCGATTCGTCATCGTTGCTTTGGCCGAAACAAAATTTCCCTCTAATCTGCAATATTATTTTTACAGATATTGCACACTTCTTCTAGCTTTATTTGATATCGCTATTTCTCACTAAAATCCATTACAATCGTTACGCGTTGCATGAAACGCGTTACCTTGAAATCATTTTTTTTTTCGTATTGTAGTATTTGTAAACGGGAAATGTAGCGTACTATTGAAGCTTATGTACATGGAGCGATAGGAGGTAGGAGTTGGGTGATAGGCTATTGTTAGTAGGTGGTTGGGTTTACCAACGACTTGGCCCACGTGGAGAGGTTAGTAGGAGTTGTTAGTAATAGTAAGTTATTGATACTAGGAGGAGCTGGATAGAGGAAGGAGAGTTTGCTTTTCAGTAGTCACAACTATATGAACTGGGACATTCATGTGAAAAGCTACACTTTTTCTGATCCCACTGGGAATTGAACCCGGGTTAGAACGCTAGCACCTGAGCCACTGAGGGGAAACCATTTTTGCGCGTTTCATGAAATGCGAAAACTACTAAATCGCGTGTGTGGTGGTGAGCAGACGTATTTATTTGATGTTGCTGATGTTTTTAGGGGCATCCAGCATTCTGATCCCGATGAGCGCGTGATATTGTTTTGTAAATATTTTTAAAACGATATTTTGCGTGACTACGACGTCATAATCACACGCACGTCACTGGATGTGTGGGGAGAAATGCAATGTGAGTGCGTTGTATTAATCTTTAGTATGGTTTTCCAATCCTACTGTGAATTAATTTACTTTGATATTTTCAGCGAGAACTCTTAACTTTGTACACTGTTTCACCTAGGAGGGCACACCCTCCTCACCCCGTTGTAAAGAGTGCAGCGCCTCTGTCGGTGAAATCAGTTACCATGAAAGCTGTC
>NNCF01128006.1:472820-578368 GCA_002313205.1 Laupala kohalensis
GGGTTGGGGGTGGGGGGTGAGGTTCTGCTCATGCGCTGGAGAACGGAGTAAGGGCCACACACTGCTATCAGCCTCCCTCATCGTTAGGGGCGGATACAGATTTTCAGTTTGGGTGGGGTCACGGATGACGAAGTGAGGTTTAATAAGAGGAATGGGAAGGATTGTCCTGTCGCAGGATTAATTCAGTTTTCTCCCTTTAGGTCTTTTGTATGCTTTGTTCTTTTTGATATTATTTTTAATGTTTTGTAATACATTGTTTCTCTGTTGCGGCTGGCGTTTGAGTTCTTGTGTTTTCATAATATTGTGAGTTCTTGTGTTTTCTTTTAATTTACTGTTTTTCATTTAATTTTGTTTCTTTTTCTTGTATTTTAATTTTTTTTGCTCATAAAGTGGTGGAGATTTGTTTGGATGGGGTGTGGAGCGGCGCTCCTACCCACTTCTGCTCTGTCGTAGTTCATACAATGAATAATAAGTGATACTTGGGTTTTCTGGGGTGTTGTTATTAATGTTTGCTACTACGAGCGTGGTACTCATTTTCCGATAGTCGTCAGGATTTTCGAAAACTAAATCATTTCTTCCTTAGTAGTAAATTCCAAAATATTTAATATATTTCCGTATGTTCAGTGGTAACTCTTTGACAGCATTAGTTTTGCGGGAACCGTCATTACTCTCTTTTGAACTACGCCACGAGATTTTCCGTAAATAAATTAATATGTTCCTGTGTAGTGAAATATCGTTTTCATGTACTAACTGGAGTTAAATTTTTAAAATAATTAATATTAATTCCCCTTATAAGACTGGACATTAATTATTCATATTTCGTCCGTCATTCTTAAATGAATGTCTAGGGAAAGAAACTTTTGTATGTTTTATTGTTTTAATGAAACAGGGTAGTTTCAAGTAAATCTGATGCTGTTTGAGCAATCGAACTTTCGACAGCTTATTCTTACAAATGCGAGCAATATAATATCAGGAAGATTGCTCATTTTTCATCTTAAGTAGGCAGGGTTTGTTTGGAATGAATGGAATTTGTGAATTTTTGATTTTGCATGATTAAGTTAAAAATTCGAATATCCTCAAAAGTAGATCTAGTTAAAGTATGACAAATGTCTCGAAAAATGTTTCACTAAAATGCATGTTAGTTTCCTTCAAATGAAATCAAAGCTGTTTCATTCTTATCATTTCTTTCTTATCGTATCGAAAACAAAAAAACATATTTATGACCTGGAATCCTCAAGTCACCCTGTCATTATGTGAGAGTTCATTATGATATCTTCTCTTTGGACCTGTAACATAGCACCTCTCTATCGACTTGTGATAGCTGCAGATATTTTTTCGTGCCGCAATTTTGAGTGTGTCTCAATATTTCCAATTTCAACGTGTATTCCTAAAAAATGCAGATTCGCTGTTTGTTCAAGTTTAATACGTGTGTCTTTGTATTTGTCTTTCCATGGGATTTGAAGTAGCGCTGAAGATACTTAGCTCCATTAAAAAGCAATAACTGTGCGAGTATATCTGCGGCTAAAAGAAGCTACGAATCATTCGAATAGTCAAATTATTATCCCGACTTATCTCCGCACTCCGACATCTTTATCCGGTTAGTAGAAATGCGAGATGTCGGTTTCGATCCGTATATAAATTCGCCTCTGCCCGAAGGAAAACCGGAGAAAATGTCGGACCAGTTTGGGCTTTTAAAGATAATGTACGCAATCGTCCTAAAATTGAGTAAACTTGACAGTGATCGATTAGAAATAACTAGAAACAATAAAATCGTGAAAATTATTTTTTTTAATTTTAATAATAATAAATATTTTAATAATTTTTGTATGCAAATTTTTGTAACAATGGTGTGAAAAAGTATGAAAGAAATTTACATAGTTTGAATAGAGCTACAATTAAAATGTAATAATATTAAATGGGAGAATTCCAACTTATATGAATTTCTTTGATTAAAATCATCAAATTCTTTAACTTCATTAAAAACATTGGTTCCGAAGTTTTAAACAGCGAGTTTGAGGAGATTCTATTTAATGGTATCTCTTACATCTTTTGAAAAGAAGTGATGTAAAACGAATCATGAATAATATGGTGCCATGTAGCGAAGAGTAGTTGAAACACTAGGACGACGAATGAGTGCTGTGTTCGTGAACTACATGTTAAGGCGAGGGGTGGCCTTTCAGTAATTCAGTCTTAACAAATACCCTCCGCTTGGCGAGTGAGTGTTGCGTGTTGCATAAACAATCAAAAGCGTTCAGGCGGTGATCAAGCAATCTTACGATCCAGCACGAACCTTTGCATTAGAGGTCCTACAGTTCGTCTTGTTGAAGGTAGCGGATTACCCGTTGAGTTTTGAAGATGACCACACCGCATCTTTCCTCTGGTGAGGGTAGCTCGATACCACCCTCTTCCGTTCCGTAGTTGTTAAGCAGCGCTGTCCAATTGGCCCGTGAAATTATTTTACGCCCCGCCAGAAATAGTACATTTTATATTAATTTTTTCATCAAACATTGGGAGGGGGGCACAACTTTGTGTTATAAATCTATGCTCTCAGAATTAATATTTAACGTAACATGTACAGTGAGAGAAAGTATAAAATTGTGTTAGGAATTACGTTGTCATACATTACAATATAAAAAAAATATTAAAAAATTACTAAATATTAAAAATACTTTTTAAAATAAAGAAGTATTTATTTAATTTTTCCTGTTTGAAATAATATCAATTTGTTGATGAGAATCAAAATATCTCTTTACAAATAAATAAATAAGACAAATAAATAAAGTTTTCTTTTTTTCGTCGGGCAACATTTTGCCAAACCCCATCTATAGCCGGTCCAATCGATCGAAATTGTACAGAAAATGGTTGAACACTGGGGCAAGGAACAGAGATATTTTCGGTTTAGGGTTAAAAAAAAGAAGAGATCAAAGTAATCAACGACTTTTACGAAGCAAACCCAAATTTACGAAATGAGACGAATTGCTTAAATGGGTGTCTAGCTAAGGGTTAATTCTATAGTTGCAGAAACACTTAACTGTGTGTGTATACTTAAGATTGACCATCAATGACATTACTTGCTATGTTGATCATTTCGAGCGCACGCGACTGACTAGAGGTATCAGCGTGCAATCTTGTGATAAGATAAACGTGACAGGTCTCTTCCTATGTCAGAAGAATCGGCTTTTATTTATTTATCCCCATAATGTTAATAGATTTAACGTCTTAGATTAAAAAAGAGACTGATGTGGTGTAGTTTATGTCATGTCTTGACCAGTATCGCATTTAGGATTCAGCTGCCCCAGGGCTCTATGACGACTTCCCCCCCCCCCACTTCTTCGTATTCNCTAATGCATTTTCTGATGGTAAATATAATATTCGATATTTTATAAGTGAAAAATTACAATTTTTGACTTAGTTGAGCGTAGTTTTTTATGAGTTGACTAGAATTTTTAATTTATTGTGACAATAATATTGAAATTTTCTATTTTTTAAACTGAAAAGTGCGTAAATTAATTGTTTATTTTTGTTAAAAAGAATTAAAACACATTTCATTCTAGGTCTACTATTTTCGTATGATTTCTTTTTATTCACTGATATTTTTTATCTTTATACAACAGGGCTTTAAGTACATTATATCAAAACGCTATTCCAACTAGATATGGTACATTTTCATTAAAAACATCATCTTAATGTTATAAATCTATGCTCTCTGAATTAATATTTGACGGGAGATGACCGGTAGGATAAAATAGAAAATTGTTTTCGGAATTATCCCGTCATACAAAAATTTATATAATACTAAATATTAAAAAGATTTTTTAAAATAGACGTGTACTATTTATTTTTTCAAGACTGAAATAATATAAATTTGTCGACGGAATCAAAATATTGTGCTACAAATAAATAAATATGACCCATTAGTTTTGTTCATCGGGCAACACTGGCAAACCCCATCCCGTGCCGGCCCGTTCAAGAAAATGACCGGCGGGCTAAAATTAGATGCGGGTATAACCAATAGTATTCCTTCTTTTAAAATCTTGCACTGGACGCGCGTGCTTAGTGCGGCTAAAGGTGCAATACCGTCCTGGTCTTGACCTCGCTCACATTGTTGCACGAGCGCACTGTGCGATGGCGCTGCTCGTTTCCGCGCGTGCGCCGCTCCGTCACAACGCGTCTCGCGAGAGAAGTGGGGAAGCAGCGGGCGTCGCGCCGACCGACCGACCGGTCGTGGCCGACGGCGGCCAACGGCGGCGGCGGCGGCGGAACGACGGACTCAGGCTGCGAACAGTCGCGGCGCGACGCGCGCCCCCGAAGGCCCGTTCGCTCCCTGCGACCGCCTCGTGCCATGGAGCCGCCAGGTAACGCAGCAGCGGGCGGCAAGACACGCGGTACGAGCGCTCGGCAACGCAGAGCCCCACTCACACTTCGCACTGTGCATCTTTCACTCTGTCTCTTTCGTAGGGCGTTCTGTTTCCAGCACTCTCTCTGTGTACAGTACAATTACCCCTCATAGTCTCTTCTTTGTAGACTGTTAGTAGGGTCGGTATTCCTTCCTCTAGTCTTGACACTCTTCGTAGAGTAGTCGAACCCCACCTCATACACACTGCTTTCTATGTATCGGCGATTCACTCTCATTAACCGAAGTGTTTGCTGAATTTGTTTTTAGCACAAGCGCCCCTGCTTGATTGTGTTTATTTTGTAGTGTGACGTCTGGTTTGTGTGTAGTATCCGTGTAGGGAGATTTCAGTGTGCCTTTTTTTGTTTCCGTCAGGTCGGTATTTCTCTGTAGGTTTCGTTTTAGGCATTAGTGCGTTAGAAACTGTTTGTCGTGGAAAAACTCTTTATGCCCGTTCGAGTTTATTTGGTACTGAGCGTGAAGTGGAACATCTTTTGCGCGGTTTCCGGTTTTTAAATTCCGAATATTATCTTTTATTTTCGAATGTTTCTGAATTCTTTACTGTGTCATCTTACCATGCAAAGATGAAAAACCATGATATTGATTGAAAAATAGAGGATAAGCATATTCTCTAAAAAATTACAGTGCTACAGTATACAGGTTTATCCCTACATGGTACAAACTTTAAGGGTTGGTACAATTCTCTGTACTTCACTTACTGTTTAGGAATGAATGGGCGTAAGCGACGCGGCGAGGCGCAAACAAAATTTTTTTCATGGGGACATCTGAAGAGTCGTGTTTATGCGACTCCAATCGACTCGGATGAGGATCTCGTTGCTCGAATATCCTTAGCTGCTGCACGTGTGCGTAAAATATCTGGCATTGTTGAACGTGTACGCCAATCGCTCCACCGACGCCGGGAATCACGTATCACTGTTGGTGGACGCAATTTTGAACAGTTATTGTAAACATTCGACTTGTCAATTAACACTTTGTCTTTCCTTTGATCTCTTATTTCTTGTGTTTGCACGTCACCGCGTCACTTATGCCTATACATTAAATGATCGTTACATCAATCCTTAAAGTTTGTACCATGTATTCGGGATCATCCCGTAGTACTCCTCTCTCCTTATTTCCCTTTACCAATGCCTGTGCTGTGCGATGTGTTCCCCCGAGGAGTCAGCGTTCGAACGCAGGACAACTGCGTAGCACAACTTGCACGCGAGTGTTACTTAACTCCCGGTGAAGTGTCAAAGCAACACGAGTCTTTCTTCGAGAGCGATCGTTAGTGATTCTGAGGAGGAGTGTCAGCGTGTGATAAACAGATGGAATCAAAGCACGTCCCTCGGCTTCGTTAGTCATCTGGTCGCCGCGTTCATACAGGGTCTATTTTGTTCGATCTTCTATTGAATCACACGATTCATCGAATGCGCCGTGATTCCAATAAATAATCTCAGAGAACTAAAGAGAACGTTTGTTTCTATTCCCAAGTTTCTGAAAAAATTAATTATTTAGGTCTGAATTTCTGTGCATTTAAGTATTGCGTACGACAGTTCTTCTTCAAGAGGTAACTTCCTTTGACAAATATGCAGCGTACTTCTAAGTGATATTCATTTTTATGAACATTTTTATAAGCTTGTATATGATCATTTATTATTGTTTTACTCTATGAAAACTGTCGAGTAGTAATGAATAACATAAACAACAAATGGTTTTTCTTTTCTCTGAGTTCATTTGAAAGTGAATTCAACAAGAACTCATTACGAACTTGTTTGTCTGGGACAAACTGCGTCTTAGTAGATAAAACTACCAACGTTTCTGCAGAGTACGACAACGACTTAGGTCTGTACGACTCTGACATTGCCCTGAAGAAGGTCACAGCATGATGGCCGAAACGTTGGTAGTTGTATCTACTAAGACGCAGTTTGTCCCGGACCAACAAGTTCATACTGACTCCGGCCGCGGAAGCCTACGTTTATATTCAACGAGAATTTATTCATACTAACTCGTGAAATATTGGTACAAATCAGATTCCTTCAATATAGATTGATTATCCTTATTTCTTTCTTTTTCGTAATGAAAGTTTTTTTAGAATTATGGTTCTCAGACGTGTTTAGGATATCTGCCGTGACGGTCTCTGTATAATCCCTTCAAATTCTCTCGAACCTTTTGAAATTTACTGCAGTTAATGTGTAGTCTTCTGATATCGAAACAGTTGCTCCCAACAACAATATTAATAAAAAGGCAAATTTTAGTCATCAAAGGTGCGAGTACATTCAATTTTATTGGTGCATGTTCTTTGTCTGAAACAGTAGGTTTGACCTTGTTTTAGTCAATGCCTCTTTTATGTCAACTGTCGCGTCTAATGTGTGACAAAATTTTGATTTGATAGTGTGGGAAAGACCAGCACTTTCATAGATGGTTTCAGTTCTTTAAGAGACATCTTAGCCACGTTGAAATAGGACAGCGACAATTCGATTTAAAATAGAAGAAACCCGTAGCAACATATGACAACAATCGTGATTAGTCCAAAATTTGAACCAAAGTGACCCCTCCAGGACGTCTGGGTGGCCCGTGAACCTATTTGAGAAGCACTGTTTCACAACGTTCCTCCATCCTGTCCACCTGTTTATGCACTGATTATCGTGTGTAAATTTAAACATAGTCTTCTGCGCTCATCAATCAACATATGCGTCTGAATAAGCGAGTTTTGTGTTTCATTTATCGATCATTGGCTGTTCTTTGACAGCAGTGCGTTGTTATTTACTAACCTTTCATAACACACTTCCTAATGGAGGTTACGTTGCCCATCTTAATGACTTTCCCGTTCTTGAGTGTGAGTTGTTCTATTAAATTTTGTGATTAATGATAATTGTTTTCTCAGCATCATAAGATTGAGATCAACAACAATTTAAGACAAAATGAAATATCCCATTAAACTGAGAGACTTCGCTAGATCTCGGAAAAACAACAGGGGCTTCAATGCATACTAATTTATAAATGCGTCAAGGGAAAGCGTGTGTCTGTCTGTTTGCTACTTAATCACGACTAAACCACTGAACCGATCGTGATGAAATTTGGCAAGGATATAGTTAAGATGTCTAGGATGAACATAGGCTAACTTTTAGTTTTGAAGTGTTTGATGAGAAATTTAGAAATGGATTTTGACAATAAGTGACGATAAAATCGGGAAAAAGTTCTATTGGCTTACGTTACCTAAATGGTTAGAGATAGGTGACAACCAAAAATGGTAATATTGTTCGCCTCAAAAAGTCCGCGATAGCATATGTCTGTCTACAAAAAGTAACCTAAATTATTGATATTATGTTATTAAAAGTAGAAGTGTTAAAATAATCCAATTGAAGAGAGTTGCATCATCAAAATTAATGGATTATTTGGTTTCCGCATTTATCGACGATAAAAAATGTCCTTAAATCGTAAACTTTCAACAAATAGTCGGCTCCCGCGAAACGGTGTAGTATGTAAACTGTATGTAAACTGTATGCATTTTGTATTAGTATGCTGTTCATGTTTTAAAAAACCAGTAAGTAAAAGTATTTCGATCATACAGTATAGATAGATTTTTTTTCCTGAGTAAAAGAAGATTGTCTAAGAAAAATCCCGGGCAACGCCTGGAAATTAGCTACTAATGCTTGTAACTATCTAAAAAGAATAATGAAATAACCTAAAAATATTTGGATAGACTCGTTGTGCATTTTGTATTATATGAAAATTTGTTTAGTTAATTGTATGATTAGTCGCTGTAACGAAAATATGAAGATTTTATTTAAGAAAATTCTTTTTGAAACAGACATGCAGTTTTCTTTTGTCTTTTTCCATCGATTAGCTACCTAACGAAACGTTTCTTCTGTACCAATATATCTTGCCTACGTCGTGTTCTCTTTTTGAAACCCGAATACCTTGGACAGTTGATTTTAATTTTACTTGGCGCATGAAAAATTGATAATAGCAATTTATGATGGATTTTGAAATGTGACGGGCACATGAATGAAGAGATTTTAGTTGTTATCTCGGATGTGTTGTTAAGTATTTACCTCGTGATGTTATTAGTCTTGATTTTCTGATGTCTACATATTGCCATAAAACTAGGGTGAAAATGCCGTAGTGGGTCGTACATAATCGTTTATATTCTTTAACTAACTATAATTGCGGTGGTCAAGTGGTAGCGTCTTCGCTGAGCGGGAGAGCGTGGGTTCAAACCCTGCTCGGCCGAACTAGGTGAGGTTTTCAGTTGGGGTTTCCCTCCCCTACTCCAGACAAATGTCGGTTCGGTACCACAAGTTCCCCAGCAACGCAACATCTCACCTTCCCAACTCCCTTACCCAAGTCACGGTTAGGTGGAATGGGGTGAACCTCGCTAAAATAGACATAATAAATGGTGGATGTGAATCCTTGTTATGTGATTGACCTTATTATGAAAATAATTTGTTAATATCAAATATAGATCATACTTTTAACCATTCATATATTTATGATGAAGACGTATTTAGGATTCTAGATTCTTACTCTAAATGTCGAGGAAAAGAGTTCGAATCCTAATTTGATGACTTGCTGAATGGGAACTTTGAGACAGGAATAGTCGCTCTCTTAACGTTGCGTTTGCCGCGGCTATGTTCGTACCCTGGGGATCTCCACATTTTCCGTGTCAGCAACTGGAAGTGCTTTCTATTTAAAACCGGTGAATTTCTCACAATTGTAGTATTTTCAAATGGGGTTTGTAGCGTACTGTTGAAGCTTATCTACATGGAGCGATAAGATGTAGTAGTTGGGTTGTAGTCTATTTTTAGTACGTGAACCGGTTATCTAGGTTAACCAACAACTTGTCCCACGTGAAAGTGTTAGTAGGAGTAGTTAGTAATATAGTTATTGGCACTAGTAGCAGTAGAAGGTGGATAGAAGAAGGACGGTTCACTTCTGAATAGTCGCAGCTATATACGAACTTGGAAAGCTACAACTTTTTTCCTGACCCCGTCGGGAATTGCACTTGGGACGACTTGGCGATGAGCAAGAACGCCAGCACGGAGCCACACTTGTGAAATCACATCCCTGAAATAAGTTCGTCTCTGTTTGTTTCGACTCGCGTTGTCCTCCTCTCTCTCTCTCTCTTGTGGATGCTGAGTGAGAAGCACTCCTCGGGGTGTCGCTGCGCGCCGCTAGAGTGCGGTGGAATTGGAGTGGGCGGTGGGGTGAGGCGGAGAGAGGGTGGACGTCGTTGTGAGACCCTCTGGACGGAGCACGGGAATTGGCGTGTGGTAAACTCCCGCTCGCGAACCTGCAGCGGTCGATGAGGAGTCGACGACGCGAGGACGGTGCGAGGTCGTCCGAGGATTCGTTCTTTACTTCCCCATTCAAAATGAGTGTGGAGTCTTGTACTTGGAGAGAACAGGACGTCGTTCAATTTGCTCCGGAGGAGACGTATTAATGTTTTATGGAAACTTTTCCTTGTGATTTTCTGAATTTCAGTGTTTTATTATTTCTGAAGTCTTGGAGAAGCACGTAACCGAGTGAAAATATTACGGATTGTAAAGAGCGAAAGCGAAGAAAAAATGTGTGTGATGACGGGAAGTACTTCAGTGATTTCCGGGTCTTAACACACGATTAGCTAAGATCGATAGATGGAGGATGTGGATAGATCGATGCATAGAAGATGTGGGCCATTCATAAATGAAATAACGCGTCGCAGGAGGGTAGGGAAGTTTCTGATACCGACGCTCCGCGTTACGGTGGGTTAGAGGTGTAAAGTATCACAAATAGCGTTTTCCATTTGCTGCTCTGTGTGTGCACTGACGTACCCCGCGAGCAAAAATGTTGTTCTATTTGAAGGAGAAGTTGCACTAATGCGGGGATATGATTGTTCCATTTGTCCATGGAGGCGCACTCTCCACGCACTGAGAGCAACCGGACTTGCTCTAGCAATTCTTTCAGTGGAGGGACTGGGTTGGGCATTGTTGAGGTTAGGTTACTCTGTGGATAACGCGTCCATTGTGAATGCCATGAGTTTATTGCAAATATTGTCTTCAACTGAAAGCTTTTCAGATGAAGAGCAAGAGTTTTACGTCGAATTGGTCTTTTCCAAATGACAAAGAATGACTAAGATGGATTTTGTTTCGTTATATGGTGATGCACTGGTAATATTGCATTATGCTCACATGAATACAAAATGCTATTAATTTTTATATTAGTTATTGTTTATATTGAATTATTTTACTTTCGTTAACTTTTTCGGTTAACAATGATCATGCCCGAATCGCGCATCCTTCGTGCAGCAAAGATGTTCCATTTACTTGCTACACTCTGTCGGTGGAGTGGGGAACTCGCGCGGAGCAATGACGTACGCGTCCGGTGCTAGTGGACACTCGGAGCAGTAAATGGAAAAAAGCTATAAGTTTTACAGGTTGTTTTAGTGGAACTTTCAACCATAACGTTTGTCACTGTATGTACTCAATCACTCAGTGAGAGCACAGAGTAATGAGAAACGAACAATTAAGTTGTATCAAAATTTGTCCTCATTTTCTGAAGACGTAAAGAACACTTTTCTCAACTGGGGAGGGGGGGAGTTACAGGGCTAGTGTTACGGAAATATTGCGGGGGGGGAGATGTATCATTACAGGTGCGTATAGAGGGGGGCATGTGTTCAAAAATGGTAATTTTTAAATTATGCTATTTATGGACTACCCCATAGCGGACAAGGGATCGAAACGACGTGTCGAAAAAACGCTGAGCAATTGGATGAGTTTATATGACCAACACGATTTTTTATTTCTCTCCATTATTACTTTCCTCAACTTGAACCATTAATATCTTTTTCTTGGACATGATATACATATAATGAAAATAAATAAAAATGAAAAAACTCCGCTTTCACACAAAAGCGCGATCATTGAAAAATTCTTTTGGTACAATAGAATTAAGTAGAAAATAAATTGAGTTTGAAACAAAATAAACAAGAATTGATAGGTCAGAATTGGTACCTTTAACCTTTTCTTATGACTACGCCAAACGTGGAGCTGAAAAGTTAATTTACTCTGTACTTCATGAACCAAGAAAACTCTGATTAAATTGCAATACGCGAGTGCAAACATTAATTTCAACACTTGTTAAGAGTTCAGTTGTAGTAAAGTGGCATAGTTCATGTGTGACCCACATTTTAGATGGATTTTCCGATCAATTAACCTCAATTTCGAAATAATACATAAATATTTCAATTTAATATGTTAATAAATATAATAAACAGTGATATTTCTTTTAATCTTTCAATATCTATTTTTTTCAAGTCCTTTTTTGTTAGCCAGAATTCTTCTACAAGCATGTTGTAATTATACTTTCCTTGGGTCTAATTATAGATATTCCGACTTCATCCCCGTTTTGTAAGTTCTCCGCTAACTGAGCTCCAGTTCCGAGTGACGCTTATTGTCCGTCAGATTTGTGAGCACGTAGCGACTACACCGCTCTTGTATTCTTAAGCGAGAAAACGGTTATTCGTACTGTGATATGAACGTTCTTTTAGGTACAATTAAAGTGGATTACAATTTAATTAAAAATTGCTAATGAATAAGTGTTTATCCAGTTGCACATTCCGGTGACTCTTAATATGTTTCTTGGTTATTTTTCCTGGCGTTGCCCGGGGTTCTTATATTATATCCTAAAAGCGTGTGTTAGTTTTTATATTTCTCTCCTTTCGTGACATCAAAATTACCCTTATGCTTATTTCAGACATTAAATAACGCGAAGAAAATAAACGAAAATACACAAAAATACAATATGCCAATATGTGCGTAATTTTGACTTTTAAAAAATCAAGACAGACAGAAAATACGTTTTGCGCAGAACACTTAATAAACAAAGCGCATAGTTGACCTCTGAATTCTTTGGTTTTCATTTCATTTAGGTTAAGTGCTTGAAAATAATGCTCTTTATAGTTCATAGCCTCTATTTCCTTTTGCTTCTACGATTCGGTCACTATACGTTTAGTGGATTGTACGCCTAACGTAACGCAACTGAACTCAAGTGTACAAATCAGTAAGTTTCATAGTAAACAGTCATGCAAATTAAGTTTCCACATCTACTGATTAACGGTCAATTTGAATTGTCTTTTAGCTTTTGTATTTCGTCGACATTAGCCATTCTTTCGACTTCACTTGAAATAATCCTGAAGAAGAATCCTTTGAAATTAACGATAATTTCATTGATTGTTTTTCATGATTTCCATGCCACAGACATTCCTTAGAATACATTTTTAGTAGTATAGATAAGACGTTTCAAAGAAGCGAGTATTCTCTTCTTTGGTATTTCTTAATAATTTCCCTTTTTTCCGTTTCGAAGGTCGCATATTAAATTTACTTCTGAAAATGCTTTCGATTTCAACCTTCTCTGTTTATCACTTCAATCGTGGCGGGGGAGGGTGGGGTAGAATTTCCGATATCATACTCCGTTCATTAAAGTTTTCGATTATTGTTGTTCCTGGAAATTGGGACCCATAAAATTCGACGAGACAAAATGTTTCATCATCGTTGTTAAATTTATTTTCATATCTTTTGAGTCTTAGTTCTATATTGCTAATTGATTTTTTCACCTGGTTCCATTAGGGCAATAATACTAGTTATGAGAGGCGTTATAGGGTACGGGTACCAGTGAGTAGGTATTGCTCCCTAGATCTTGTATAGAATTGTCGTTTCTTTATAATAATAATAACTGAGAAAACAAATTTCAACTACAGTACTATTAATAACAATAGCAAATACCCTGATTGGAATCGATATTGACAGTTTTTCACTAAACATACAACTATTAAGATGATTTCTGTGAAAAGATTTTACCTCGATTGGAAACATTTATCGAAAACAACTTGATACTGGACGTCAGCTTATCTGACGAGAGATTACTTACGCAAGGATACGTTATTAAACGAGACCCTTTATTAAACAAGATCATAGATTTATGCTGGTATAATTTGTGACGCACAACGCGCAGTATTATGAGTGAAGTAACCCACGCGTCATTCCTAAACCTACGTATAAACTCATGATATTCTTGACGAAGCAGTATTCTATAATTCTTTGCTTAAAACTCGGGTTTTGATTGAGAACTAACAATTCTTTATATCTGATCTGCCATTGAAGCCTTCAATATTGACTTATGAGTTTGCTCTCGACTCAAAAGTGTTGAAGATCATTGTTTAATTTGTAAAGCACTTCAAATAAACATAGGCATGATGTAAGCAAATTAGTAAACTTGTTCTATTCATGACGCTGTAATTACTTCTATAACAATTAATTACTTCTATAGATATGAAATGACTTCTATAAATAAATGATACAAACATACAATCTTAGCTTTTTCCAAATACCTGCCTTTCTGTATTGAAGTAATTTTTCTAGGAGTAGATTTGACTCTGCGGATACATGGAGAGCATGGAATTGTATTATTTGAAATTACTGAGAACTTCTGGGTCAGATGCCCGTATTAAGTTATAATTATTTATTGTTGGTTTTGTTTTGTGGAGTTACTTGAGGGATATTGGGAACTTGAGATATTCGTAAAGTAGAGACTTACTTAATATGAAGACTTATTCATGAATAATGATAATATGCTACATTTTGCAAAATATGGTTAATCAAACAAAAACAAAGAATAAAATAAAATTAATATCGAATCACTAAAATTCTTAATGGCCAAAATATTGTGTCAAATTTTAAAACTTAAAACTTTAGTCAAGTTATAAAAAAAACAATAATTACAAAATAATTGCTATACACATAAAAAATATGTAAACGTGTTACAAATTAAAAATTGTAAACAAATTAAATGAAATAAAGATAAATTATCTGTGGAACTTGTGTCTTTAAATCTTATTCCCCATCAACTTTGGTTTTCGTTATCCTAACCATGAATTCCTACAACTATGGTCGTAAGTCTGAAACCCAAATCAAACAGAGGTTTTCTAGTATTCACTTGAATATTTGTGACGCATTCGAATTCTTACCTTACGTTTGAAAATTCAGAGCAATTCGTAATTAGGTGTATAGATGAATCGCTTTGTCTGCAACGACATAGAGGATTGTCTTTTATGTCTAAAGTGGATCGATACTGACTCCTTCCGTAAGTAGTGATTCGTTCCCGCTCATCTATTGCTGTCTCTTATNTGGGTCAGAAAACAGAGAAGAGAAAGTGTGCCTTCGATCAATCGCTTCACCTTTCCTGCCGAAGTTTCAATATCAAATTGAAAATTGGTTTGTCCATGAATTTCTCGTGTTATTCTAAATAACAGTGAGATTTTTACTCAGAGTTTATACTATTATTTGTCGTGTCATAACGACATCCAAAAAGAAGTATTGTTCTTCAATGTGGAAATGTCTGTTTTTATTCATGTGTGCCCTTAAACTGGAGCCCACTCAGAGCAGCTGTACATAACTGAAGGAACAAACGCTTCTTGGTAAATTATCTATAAGGTGAGCTCGCCTACGAATTTTATTAATTTTGAGAAAAGAGATTTACTTTTAAATGTTCGAGAAGAAGGAGAACGAGAGATTTTTTGACAGTGATTTTTCACTTATTTTGAATGTCAAGTGTGCAAAATATCGAGAAGTACTGTACTAACGGGAAGGAAAGGTTGTCCTGGCCCGGGTTTTTCTCCGGTTTTCCTTCGGGTAGAGGCGGATTTATCATACAGGTTCTCTAGGCTTTGTCTAGGGGCGGGTCTATTGTAACAATAAATCGTGAATTTAGTGTTATTTCAATTTTTAAGCACTATACTCAGAATAATCTATAGTTCGATAATAACTTACATGTAATTTTTTGCTTAAAATTACAAACATATTGACATTCTATTAGTATTATAACTCGCAGCTAACTTTTTATCTTATCTAGGAATTTTTGCTGAATTTTTTGAATCCGCCTCTGCCTTAGGGCCCTTGATCGGAATTGATGGGATGGTCCCTTGCTTGCTTCCGGAGAGTAAATTAGTTTTTTTTCCCTCCACGTGGTCATACGCAGTTTGTACTGTTTTTTGACAATAAATTTATTATTATTATTTTTGTTCGAAATCTTGTAGATACGGTTTCATCAAGCTCCCTTATAAAAGTGGAGATTTGTATAAAAGACAACACGCCCATAGACAATTTTTTTAACCTTTTTTATACATGTATAATAATTGTTTACTTCACAATTTTCTAATGTAGGTGATGGATTTTTACCTCTTAATGCACTTTTGGGACTTGATTGCTGTTTGTGAGGTGCACCTCTCATTTCAGCAGGAATTGGGGTTAGTTCCAACTAGATATTTTTGGGACGGAGGTATTTAGGAGGAGAGTTATTTGTGTTATTGGCTTGTCAAGGAAGTATAAATTTCTTGACTGACATCTGTATTGGTTGGTGGAGGGAAGACCTTGGTTGCAACGACGTCTTTGATGGAACACAACCTTCTTTCAAATATGTATTGAATCTAAAATAGCATTGAAAAACCTTTGTCTATTTGAATAAACAGTGATGTACTTTTATTTAAAATAAAATTTATTTTCATGTGAAAATAAACATTGTTCCAGAATCTATCGGTTTTGAAAAAAAAAATCTGGATCAAGCGGAACCATAAAAATAATACTAGGAAAAAAGTTTCTTTCCATGTTTTATTTCAGTTTTAACTTTACGTGTTTCTGTCTCTTTCGAATTTCCATTATTTCTAATTTATTTTTTGGCCAGATCTGTCAAATTTTATATTTTGTTTACTTTCCTATAATTCGAGAGAATTTCGATTATGTGTATATAAGAAGACGGAAGAAAAAGAGGATTAAAGAAAATCATTAGTCATAATACCACAGGGCCATCAATGTAGTTCAGAAAACAATCTATTCTCTTTCGATCCTGTAGATTTGAAAATTATAATTGTGTTGGAATTCTTCATATACACAGTTAACAGATGCTACTGCACCATTGCGTGCATAATGTCCAGAAATTAGATTTGTATAGAAAGCTTATATCTTAAATTATCACATTAAATAGATTTTATATTTTAGTTGAAGTAAAATGTGAATTCATCAGTTATTAAATTCCTTGTATATTGTACCTCGCCGTCATTATAGAACTTTAATTCGTATACGTAATTAAAAACAATTAAAATACTTTTATTGTTTCTTCTTATTCATAAGAGTTATGTTTTGATCTATACTCAAACTTTGCATGATGAGTATATTATTCCTACCTGGTGTTTTCTCCGAGATTCCTTTTGTCACTTAGACCGGAATGGATGGGATGCTTCCCATCGTGCTTCCGGAGAGTAAATTGGATTATTATCTTCCACGTGGTCAGACTTAGTGTTTACAATTCTTTTTAGCACTACATTATTTTATTATTTGCCATTTCTTTATGAACACAACAAAAAAGGAATTTTTTTGTGAGAGACGTCGAACAGTAGAAGGAATTGTAGCGCCAAATTTCAGAATGGGGCCTTACATTTATGACGATTTAAAAAAAAATTATCTTATTTATTGTACCTGTGTCTACTATATTTATATTTACGATTCATATTGAGTTACCATTTTTTAAACAAATGGTTCCTTGTTAATTACGATTCGGTTAAAGACCGGAAAATTATCTTTGTACTGTAGACCCCTCTTAACCGGTCTGGTCGGGACAGAGACCGGTTACACGTTTGTCCAGTTAATCCGAGGTTCCCGTGAATAAAAATTCGTCATAAAAAAGCCGACGGTTTCATCAGGTTATCACGAATGAACGAGGAAATGAGACGCCATTGCTACTCATTTTATTGTGCTCTATGTACAAACATACATAAACAAACACGAGAAAATTGTTTAATTGAAAATTGACGTATCTACTTACTGATTCGTAGAAAACTCGGAAGCAAGAGAGGAGTCGAACTGGCGAACTCCCTACCCCGTTCTGCCCGCCACAGCACGCGGAATGTCGCGTCACCCTGTTTTCCGTTCCAGGAACATTCCAGGAAAAGCCAGTCAAATAATCAATGTAAGAGTCACTACCTGCTAGCTCTTATACGCTGAAAAAAGAAAAAGAAAATGTTCCGTGGCCGTTTTATCCTAGGACCAGTTGATCTGAGGCTGGTTAAGAGGCGTTCTTCTATAATTATTACTCATTTTTTGACAACTGGTTAAGTAGAGAAAAGGGACACTTACAAAAAATACATTTGAGAAATACTTCGACGCGAACAATTTCGATCAATTGTCACATTACTGGATTTCACGAGCAGTTACCCCTTAGAATACCACATATGATGACAAATTATTGGTTCTTTTCCTTCATAATTCACAGACATTTCCTGAAGGAAAATGTTACATAGTCGTAGATTATACCAATCCAGTTGTTCAGTTATCTGTTTTATCATTTACCAATGATATATTGATCTGCAAATATGGAATGTCTTATCGCTGCGTTTCAAATAACTCTTCCTGATTATGACATTCAACCTTGAAATCTAGGAAGATTATAAAATATGGTACAGCAGTGCTTCAATTATCCGTATTTGACGGAAGAAAAAAATTGGAGAAATTTTTTTTGTATTGGTTGTGATTTAGTTTTTTTTTTTCAACAATATGATATTTCGTAGTCATTCTACCTTAAAAATAACATTATTTTGGGGGGAAGAAATACGTTTATGGGGGACTTACTTATCCTGATTGGGACTTGTTACGGATAATTGGAGTTCTACTACGATTGTCAAAGAGAGACCTCATATTAAGCCATAAAATTCCACATCTTAGGAGTATTGTTGTGTAGATTATGAAATTTCGGTTGTAATCAAAACATACATCTCTGTCATTATATGTTCATTTCTTTCAAGAAAGCGCACATCTCTGGTTTTTCATTCCTGGACGTGGTTTGCTGTATATTGGAAATCAGTTGTCTTCACTCGGTAATTTCAATTCAGATTAATTTCTTGTCAAAGATCGAAAGGAAATTTTAGAACTGTCTGTTCGTGATCGAGAGTAGAGCTGGTTTCCCAGACCTATATCATGTCGTCATTACAGTCGGTCATAAAATGCCAGTTTTTTTTCGGGATTTCCTTTAGACATCGATTGAAATTGATCAGATGATCTTTTGCTGACTTTCGAAGAATTAGCTTCTTGTTGTGAATTAGTTCATTGTCAGCAATCTTATGGTTTTTGACTGCTTTCACAATGTTACATTTACGTTTGAACAATGTGTTATATATTAATATTTTCGACGAGACTATGGTGGGGGGGTCAACATAAATATTAATTTATAAATGATAAAACTAGTAGATTATTTAAGCTCCAAATTAGAGAATGAGTAAGTAATGAGTTTCGTTCGTCACTTCCCTCTTATAAAATATTCTTCTTGAAAATAACGTGAAGTTAAATTTAACCTACCAGCAATCATTGTATTATTTGCGTAACACAAATATTTTCAAAAATACATTTTGGAAATCATATTTTGAGAAATGGAAAGAATCGGATTTTTCTCTAACTCTTCTTTTTAATCTTTTCCTCTTCTACCGTCTGATGTCGAGGTTTGGTAAAGAGCTCGCCATTCCTTCCTGTTTAAGGAATTCTTCTTGGCTTCCTCCCACGTAATATTTTTCTCGGCTAGTTGTTCCCATACCGAATCATCCCATGTCTTTCGAGGTCTTCCTCTTTTTCTATTTCCAATTCCTCCCAATCTTGCTTCCCGTACCTGTTTTGGTATTCTGTCATTGTTCATCCTATTTAGGTGTCCAAACCATCTTAGCTGAGCTTGTTCCAGCTTGTTTTCAAGAGGTTGAACTTTTAAGGTCTTTCTAATGGTATGGTTTCTGACTTGATCTCGCCTCGTCTTTCCTACTACATTCCTTAAATACTTCATTTCTGCTGTTTGTATTTTCTCTCTCGTTCTTCTAGTAACTATCCAGGATTCGCTTCCATATAAGAGTGTCGGGATGTATGTTGAATTGTATACTGCCATTTTGGTCTTCTGGCTTAAATTTACATGATTAAAAGTACAATTAATAATTTTACAATGAATGATTATAATTATATTCTCGAGATATTTCATTTCAATATACTTTCCGGAATTCACGTTCCTTATATTTTTTCCGAACTCAACACCTTCACCGAGTGTTCATAATTTCCACTGATTGCATTATCTGTGGTCTTGGAAAGTACTTCCTGTTAAAGTTGAGAGGTGACCCACTTTCTTCGTAAGTCCACGCAAATAATGTTTGAAACGTGATACGGACTGAGTTGTATAGTTGATCAAGTAATCGAATAGTGTTATAATTCTAACCTATCTTCAAGTGAAATGTTGCGAGTATAATCTACTGATCAGCTGATGGCTGATTTCGTGCTTCATCTTTTCTCTTACTGTATAATAGGGTGTCAATTGTTCGTCTACACTTGAAACAAGTAAAACTAACATTTCATATATTTCTTATGATGATGCGTCTATCCTGATGCTTTTTTCTCGCCATCGTCGCAGTTGTTAGTAACTTTGCGAACTGACCCAGTTGAATGGGAGGTGGTTCTCATTATGTTTTCGGTTCAGATTTCCGATCTTCGTAGTTTCATGTTTGCGTAATGAGCGCAGCAATACAGCAATCGATCGGGTTCGACCCATAACCTTTTAAGTTCCCTCTCATCTTTTGCAATTGGAATACGGCGTTACGGTAGACATGTTAAAACATCGAGTAAATTTTTTGACTCTGAAATAGGAGTTTTTGTATACTTTCGATTATATATCGATTGAATTTTTTGAATTTTTGTGCGAGTGATCTGACGAAGTTTATTTAAAGAGAAAGAGTTCAGGGGATGAGTGGCATGTTATATGTACGCTTCGCGTGTTAAACGTTTTAAAAATAAATTGAATTATTTTTTGAGACCATGAAAGACATCAAGACATTGAACCTGTGTGTGGGAAAGGAAATGTATGCTTAGTGACACGTAAGGTATGTTGCCAGAAAGAGTGGCGAAGATGATTTTATATTTGATTCGGGGAAGAATTCCTACGTGACACTGAAGGACGTGGTACGAAGAAGGGCTATTTAGACGAGAGGTGGGCAAAATATGCAGAGGTGAAGAATTTGTGCAAAATGAAAAGAAGGGGAGAATGGAGGACATTATATAAAGTAGAGGGAAGTTTGTGTCAGGAATAGAAGAATATTGTCGAAATAAGGTGTAGAGAAAATCATGATGAAGTAATTAATTTACTTAATACTTGCCGAAAGTCAGCGGAAGTGATGAAAATAGTAATAATAATAACAACAACACATTACACATTCCTCATAGTGCGAAAATTTCTGGGATAAGAGTTGGAATGAACTTTACAATGTCTGTTCATCAAGTGGAAAATATCCAGCTCAAAGCTGTGGAAGACATTATTATAATATAGTACTTTTAATTATATCGGTACTGTTGAAAAGTGAACAATTTCTCTTAAAATGTTTCGGAAAAGAAAACAAACTGCAACACTTTCATTAAACATAGATTTTGATATCAGAAAATGCACTACGAGTCAAAATTAGCGGAGCAAGTTCTTCATCGTGCCATAAATTTTACGTTTTGAAATGAATCGTTGGGGAAATTGAGTAAAGATTCCTCATATTTGAGCAACCCACCGTACTCGCACGCTGGACAGGTAAGGTTAGGATAGAAACGAATGTGTGTTCCTTACAGGTTTTTTTAAGCGAATCCTACCTTCCCAGAAAATGAGTACTGTTCACGAGAGATTAGCCCTCCATTACATCCGGAAGTATGAGTTTATCACTTAATTTTTGCGATATTTTCACCCCATGACACTCTACGTTGCGAAGTGCGAATGTGTTGGCACAGGAACTTCACGTTAAAAAACATACAGCGGCACCCTCAACGATAATAATAATATATTAATTTATTGTCCAGAAAGCAGTTACAAACTGCTTATGGACACGTGCGAGACAGTTAATTTACTCTCCGGAAAGGACCATCCTATGAAGTAAACATAAAAGGAAGGCTAAGATGAAATGTTGTCTCGCAGAAGTTGTTCGTTCTTTGTCGAATCGAAAAGACGACGCTGTATAATAACTTTAAACTAGAATCAATGGACTGATATCATAGGATCTCCGCGAAACGTCCTTTTAAAGGTGACCTTCTCTGAATCTACTGTCATAAGATCATCCTTGAGGAGACTAGCTTCAAGAATATGATACTTTGGAAGATTGACCTCGGAGACTACACCCTAGGGAGAACTCTAGGAAAATTTTACTCGTGGAACTTTTTTACTGGAAACTCGGAGTATTTCTTCTGAAGTTTTTTTTCAGTCCGTCGTTTGAAGTTACACTCAATCCTTCATGTGGGCTAACCGCAGAAAAAAAACTTCGTGTTAACACGCTATGTTAAATTTCGTCGAAAAGAGCCAGACGTGTGCGTATTTAGAAGGATCTAATAACTTCAATTAAATGATGTGAAGCTTCTTGGTTGTAAAGATATGAATATTTTATTGTTTTAATGCAACTATGTGCTCTAGGCATCGCTACTTTAAAGAACTGCAAAACGTTTATAAAGTACAAAGGGAATATAAGCGAACAATAATCGCGGAACGGTATCGCGAATTTTCAGACTTATCTAAATAAAAACGGCAGGACGATGACCTTTTCGCGGTGGGGTGGGGAACTCTTCTAAGTGAAATAACTATCTCGAACATGAAGTTTGTTTTTAGAGTAACTGAACTGTATCGTCCTCATATTTTTTTAGGGAATATTAATGTTTACGTGATGAAATGTATGCTATCCCCTCATTCGGTTCCCAACTAAGTATAAATTTCCATCACGGGAATGAGTTGATTCGACGGATTATGCTCTTTGAAGAGGAAAGGGATTGCGGAGGGAAGACCCAAAGTTACCCACCGACGCACTTGAACTTTTCGTGGATAAGTAAGGCTGACATTCCTTTGAACGCGCTGGGCAATTAACTATCAGCCGTTTATCACAAAACATACACTGTTCGTCCATAAAGGTCGTAAGTCTCGCTTCATCGGTCGTTTATTTCATCGTGAACAATAATTAGTCGACGTTTTCCATTTGTTGCTGTGAGTGTGCACTGGTGCACCCCGAGGGCAAAAATGTTGTTTCGTTTGACAGAGAAGTTGCACCAGTGCGGGGATATCATTGTTCCGTCTGTCTATCGAGGCACACTCTACGCGAACTACTTACCCTGAATATTTTCTCAGTGGAGGGAATGCACTTGGCGTGGTTGGTGTTAGGTTAGGTGAGTCTACGATCGACTCATCCGTGATGAATGCTACGAATTTATTGCAAATATTATCTTCGACCTCAGATGAAGAGCAATAACTATACGTCGAATTAGTCTTTTCCAAAAGATAAAAAAATATTAAGATGATAGATTTCGTTTTGATAATCCGGTTATATGATGATGAACAGATAATATTTGCATTATATATTTACATTAATACTAAAATTCTATTTGTTGATTATTAGTAATTGTTTATTGTTATAATCAATTGTTTTAGTTTCTTCTGACTAACAATAATCATGTCCTAACCGTGCAGCAAAGATGTTCCATTTACTTCCTACACTCTCCCTGTGGAGTGGGGAACTCGTGCAGAGCAATGACGTGTGTGTCCGTTTCCAGAGGAGTAAAGGAAGAACGACAAGAGAAATCATGGGAATAATAGAAGTATATTTTATCTTATATTCGTTTGAATTAAATTATTGAAATTCCTAGAGAATTTTTGTATTCGTCCCATTATTGGACCCGATCTCTTTCTACAATCTTTCAGGATCATTGTTCGTTGCCCTCGTACTATGTTCGCTGAAGATCTCTCCAATGATTTACTGGTTGCGAATGGAAATTTCGTTTGACTGGTTTGGTCGAAATATAAGACTATAGACATTGAATGCGAAGTAAGTTGTGCTCATTTGATGTGTCGGCCAACAATCTCTTCTCTTATAACTGGTGTTGTCTTGTGAGCGGATGTATTTGTGTGGGTCAGCGCGCATATATTGAAGGCCGTGTCAGCGCCCACGGCTGTCCACGACCTACAGGTGGCCTTCCCCCCACCCCCTGCCCTCAAACAGCGCTGGCGGAGAGACCGAATATTCGGCCAGCGTCATGTTGTTCCGTAAGTTCGTTATTCTTACTCCGTCTGTGACTTTTCTCTTTTCAATGTAGATTTTCTGACACAATGAGTGCTAAAATTCTTTAGTACTAAAATTTGACTTGTAGTAATAATATATTGACTTGAAGATTAATTTTTAAATGTTAATTTGTATGTTGTAATTGTTTCATAAGAGTACTACAGCAATGTTTCTCGTGGTTTCTTTCGTTTGATATCTGTGCGGTCCTGTTGGTATTCATGTAGATTTTTGAATTTTATTTTTCGTGTTTTGTTTATGTACCGTTATTCCTATGGTACATTTTACCCGTCGCATCTTATGAGAAACCTGAACGTCTGAGTGTGCTTGCTATTGGCAGTAACTAGACAGCTATAATCCAGCTGAACCTGTGCCTTCATACGAAGGTGTGTGCTATTACAGATTTTGTTAAGTTTTCATTTTCAGTAAGCCACTTGTTATTATATCCGCGTTGCCAACTATTCACACAACTTGGAAATATTCACCAAAATAGTTCTTATTAAACAATAATTAATTCTACTGATTTTGACTATTGGATTAGAACATTTATTTTGTTATTTTAAAATTTGATAATAAATTTAGATTGTCGTTTGATTATTTCTTTGCCGAAGGTTGCATTGTCTTGGCACGTGATGCGACTGCCATTTCCGTTAGAACAGTATTTTCCTCAGCTTTTGGTGAATTTTTCTTGAAAATGCCCCGTAATGTATGAAAATCTTAACGTCATTGCGTTCCTACTTCCATTTGGTATGTTTTAGTAGTTTTTTTGTCGCTATGTTAAGCTGTTATTTTTACCAGAATACCAAAAAATCATAAGATCGCGAAAGTTTCTCCATTAAAGCCTATAGTAATTTAAAGCCGAATAATTCAAAATTTCGCGCCGTAAGGTATGAAAATCCATCCACACAGGATAGAGAATGATTCAAACTATCATTTGAAACGTAAGTCTAGTTGCTCTGGCAGATATAATACCTTACGTTTTCTTATTTGCGACTGCATTTTAGGGTGAGGTGTTCGGAGAGTCAATTATATGTATTCTGAGTTTTGTTTTAGATTTGGGATGTCCATGTTTTTCTTCTTCTCACTTCTGGAGAAAATTGTAAGCGTGGTAATGAATCGTGTGTGACGTCGTCTAGACCAGGGTTACAACAGGAGCAGGACTCTGCTTAGGTAGAGCTCGCCGTGCGCGTCGTCTGTGAGACAGACTGCAGCCAGAGTTGGCCGGTAGGCTAGCAAGGCGATATTTTGACGAGGTCGTATGTGAGGTAGTGCATAGGTCGTCGTATTTCAGTCGGAGCGAACTCTTGAATTTCTGTGTGATGAACGCGGAGGTCGTACATAGAGGTAGTGCCAGCGAGCTATAGTATATTTTGCATATTAAAAAAAAAAAAAACGTTGGGAGGCACAACTTTGTGTTTCAGTACTACGTTGTCATAATTAATTTGACGTGGCACATCCGGAGAAAATTATGTTCGGCATTGTCTCGTCGTACATTACAATATGAAAACATTTTATTATCCCAAATACTAAATATTACTTTAAAAAGATGAGGAAATATACTATTTAATTTTTCCAACTTGAAATAATATAAATTTATTGGTGAAAATCAAAGTATCGCGTTACAAATAAATAAATATGACGTAATAGTTTTATTCGTCGGGCAAAATTTTTCCGAACCCCATCCCGTGCCGTCCCGATCGATCGAAAGGTATAGAGCAGGGGTCGGCAACCTTTTTTGGCCACGGGTCAAAATCAACCAAAATATGAGTATTAAAGAGACGTTTGGGTCAGAGATATTTTCGTATTAAAACAGTCTTTTAGTAAATAATAAGATATATTTTATTAAGATAATAATTACAAACATAGTTGAATGAACTTTATTTATAAACGTTCTCTTCGATATCAATGGCTCCCCTGATGTTGAACTTGTGACGTCAATTTAGTCAAGTGTAAGATCCATGGTAATCGAACTAAAATGTTGTTCTTAGTATCTATTTTCAATTTTTTTTATTCCCAAAATGTATGTTTCATGTTTATGCTTTATAATTTATTTTTATATATTATACTTTATTTTCGTAACTAAAGTGGGTCACTTGAAATTATCAAATGGGTCACTCGGTGACCCTCGGGTCATGGGTTGCCGACCCCTGGTATAGAGCATGGCTCGCGGCCTATGATAAGCTGGACATCCCTAGTCTAGACGAATCTGTGTTCCGGTGCGCGATCCCAGTGGGTCTCCGAAGAAAAAAAATAGATATAAGGCACGTTCTGATGAGTGTTTTCGTGTGTGAGATAGGCTCGTGTCTCGCTCCGTCGCTCTCGGAATAAGTGCCTCCTCCTCGCTTCGGACCCGCGCGATGTCTACCTGCGCTGGCATGAAGTGCCATGCATTATGGATCGCACATCGCGTGGTCTCGTTTACGACTCTCGCTCCGGCGAGAACTGCTTTGCTATGCGAACACGATTCACCATCAAAATAAAACTTCCCGTGTATATCGAGATTCATACATTTTTTAAGTTTCCCCCCCAAAAATATTTCACAATTAAATAAAAATAGTATTTGGACCTTTTTGTGTCTGGGATGTCTCGAATGTCTCTCGTCAACGCTAGGCTCTATTGACGAAAACGTAAACTACCCCTTTTTCGATAGCATTATCACTTAGTGTTCTTATTCCATGTTTCAAAGACAAAACTATACTCAAATTTTATCAAAATATTCACAAGGACCAAAACTAAAAAAAGCGATATCTATTTAAGACTAATTCGTTGCATTATGCGTATACTTCGTATACCCATGAGTTATTTCTAATTTTGTAAAAATACTTCTTGAATGTATCTGTATAGATCTACACATCTTGTGCCCTGAATTGTATTAGAATCATTTGAACATTCTTTCAATTTGTTATCGTAGTTTGCTGAGTGTTAATTGTACTCTGTTTTGTGAATAATTCTCGTGAAAAGCTGTGGAAGGAAGTACGATCACGTGTTTCAGCTAACAGAGAATTATGTATCGATACGCGTGTGCTTAGTGTGTGCATTGTCTGTATAGTTTTGTAACTCCATTACTGGAATTTCAATTCTTATTTTGAATGTCGTTTACATAAATTGATATTGTTTCGACAAACTAAAGTTTCAAGTATTGAAGTGCATGAAAATTTCTGTTTTTTCCATAAATTTCACGTTTTCGTAATGCTTGAATTTCCGGGAACTTGTTCGTGAAAATGAATTTTGGGTTCAAGTACATTAATATTTAAGTATATGAAAATAATTAAAATTCAATAAAATTGTCCCTGTATACTGTCAGAAACTATGCTTCCTTTCTTCTTATTCATTGAATGCGAGGAATCAGCCATGAATTATTGAGCTTTGGGAGTCGGGTAATACTTTACTTACAATTGAGGAAACTGCATCTGAGGGCACCATTAATCTCAGAAAGACTTCTCAACTCACCTCTCTCTTTCCTTTATCTCCGCCCATTTGAAAAATTTCTCCGTTTTCCTGAAAATATTAATGTATTTTAATTTCCTACATTTTTAATTCAGTTGTATACTTATATTGTTTATCATGTAATTTTGTGCGTTCACTCAACAAATGGTTATATGATTCTCTCTGGTATAAGAGAAATATCTCAAGGGTCCAAAACTTCTAATTTGACATTTTGACGATTTTTTAAAATGTTCTAGCCCATCCTGAGTAAAGCCAATCTGATAATTATGGCCGATAATTCTTCTGTGTCAATTCTATTGCGATTTTTTGTGAATTAATTATTTTTTTAAATCGTACATTCTAAAAATCATGCACGAAAATTACAAATGTGTTCCAAATTTTACTTTCATATTTATTTTATATGTTTTATGTACATTTCATGTGTATTTTCGCTATATATTTTTNTTGGCAAGTTGGGAGACAATTTTAATTTTTTTTATTGTGACGTAATCCTAAGAAATTACAATTCAATTTTTTTAGCTTATGGTTTTGAAGTAAAGTTTTTCTTATTTAAGTTATTTTTAGCAAACATTTTTAATACGTGTTAATAACACATTTTTAATAACAAAAATAACTATTAATCTGACGACCATAAAATATAAGCATCAATCAGTTTTCGATTTCGTCCACGCAACCCATCGAGACATGAATAGTCAATGCGATTTGCATTGTTGTTGTACGGCATTCGTCGTGGCTTGTGAGAAAAGGTGCAATGCGTCGAGCTTTAGGTCGCATCTCGTTCACCGAAGCACGTACTAGTAGACGACCTTGGAGGACGCAGAAAGCACGTGCCGTTTGAGTTACAAATGGTTGTGAACGATTTGTAGTAGTCGATGTTTGAAAAACAGTTGTAAGCGTCAGGAGGATGATGTTTTTAAAAGTTATCGTTTGCACGTAGACGAATAAATTAGTTGGCTCTTGATGCTTTTATGAGATCTCAAATGATGAATGGTAATTTTTATACTTACATTTACTCAACGGGTTTTATTAATCGTTTAATGGCGAGCGAGATTAGACATTTATGTACGATTTGTCGAGAGTGATGAAGATGTAAAGTGAGTTTAATTAATTAAATTTTGACGAAAGGTTAATCGTTACTGTAGTGAAGTCACACCGTCGTTATATATTGCCAGTAATATTGCGTTTATATTCTTGTTACATTTTGTATTTATAAATTAAATTGTAGATGGCATTTTTGATCTGAATTGTTGATGCCAAGATTGGTCATTTGCGAGGTCTTAGTGTGTTTCTTCTTTAGGCGATTTTCGCCTTTAAGCGAGAACAATAACCTCTCGCATCATCGATTTATCGACTCTTGAAATTCAATGGCTTCCATATTGTAGTGCAAGACCCTTGATTCCTAATTTGTTGCAGTATTTCTGCTATTCTGAGTCGCGCTGATTGATTCTAACTAACGGGTCTTTAAAATTCACTGTATGAATTTTACTAGAATAGCTTTGGAGGAAATATTACTTTTTTCACAGATGTTTTCTTCCAGTTTAGTGCAGTCAATTTTTTTTTATTTCATGAAAACTATGCATTTTGGAAGAAAATATCTGTATACGTAAATTAGACAATATATTATATAATGTTAAAAGTATGTACGTTTTTCTCAATCGAATAATGTACCCTTTAGAATGCGTTGAATTTATGTTTCAGAAATTTGAAGTTTTGAAAGTTTGCTCCTTTATTTTAATTCATTTATCAATATTTCCTCCTTAGGTGTAGGGGGTGGGGGTTTCTTAATAGTTTTGTGAGATTATGAATTTTTCTCTAATTGCGTCTTTGATATAAAGGTGAAAGTCGTAGTGAGTACTCACAAAAACATAAAGATGTAGACTTAAAAAAATCGGATCAATTTAATAACTTACCGGGTAAAAACACCGAATGCCCGGATTAATTGCATTAATAAAAAGAAAGAGAGAATGAATTCTTTCAACACGCCAAACCCTTTAGAAATCGTCAATTGAAATTCCATTGTCGGAAGAAAGGCCCGGTGGAAGAGCCAAGTATTATACGGGTAAGTATATTTAAAATGACATTGAATCGTTCATCCGAAGAATGTGGAATTTGAAACTTCATATTGCCCTTAGGAAAATAACAAATCACTCAAAACACAGAATCATTTATCTATAAATATTTGGACACGAATGAAATTGGCAGGTTAGATCTCGATTATCAAAGAAAATGGGTAGTAATGGAAGAGTTCCCTGACAACGTTGATCGTCTTTTAGAGAATGTGTTTTGTTTCTGTTGTTGAAAGATCAAAAAGTTTTTAAAATCTTGAAGAGATGTAAAATAAAGACTTTAAAGTAATTGTAAAAATTAATAGACATCCAACTAAAAATTTAAAATATTTAATAAAAGCTGTAATTACTACTTATCTTAACTCGAATGAATGGTAGTGTGACATTTTAGAAGCCACGGCGTATAGAACTCGCCGCTGTTGTCGTTGTGGGGAAGAGCTCGCTGGTTATCCTGTTTCACGCATAAGCGCTTCGTAGGCTCTGCTGCCCGCATGGCCACATGTTGGCAGCATACATGAATCATGAGGCGGGGTGTGAACGATTCATATGCATCCCTAAATCATGTCTCACAATACGGTGCCACTCTAACTTTTAAATTTATGTGGGTTTCCTTATAAGGTTGATATGCTGGTGTTTGCTAGAAAAGGTGGGTAGAAATAAAATAATCAAATTTTTCAAACTTGTAATACAAGTATGATAACTGCTCTCTCGAAAAAATCTTGCTTCTTGAGTTTTGACCTAAATTTTTTTATGAATCGATATTTTACTCCTTCCATAATCTGCAAAGTTCATTTTTGAAATTATCTATGTATGTGACTGTCAACATGATGACTGAAGAACGCACTAACTTGGGTTAATGAAATGAATCCATTAATTTCATCCAAAACTCATGGTTTCTATTATTGATGGGAAACGTTGATGAGCCGGAAGTAGTCTTTTATCTTAGAATATCTCGTAAATAAAAGCAATTTTATTGACACTAATTTAAGTTAGTATTGTGTTTTTCACTTGATAATTGCATCGTGTGGTTTTCAGATGGAAGCTATGAGAAAAAAACCCTGTAACAACACGTTTTGGAACCATGCTATTTTTTATATTGTTGTATTTGTAAATGGGAAATGTAGCGTGCTATTGAAGCTTATCTACATGGGGCGATAGGAGTTGGGTGGTAGGTGGGCCGGTTAGCTGGGTTTACCAACAACTTGGCCCACGTGGAGGGGTTAGTAGAAGTAGTTAGTAATTGTTAGAATTATTGATACTAGGAGGAGCTGGATAGAGGAAGGAAGGTTTGGTTTTCACAGCTATATGAAATGGGACATTAATGTGAAAAGCTACAAATTTTCTGGACCATTGGGAATCGAACCCGGGATGACTTGGTGATGAGCGACAACACTACCACCTGCGCCACCGCTGGGGCTTTAATCATGTTATTGATAGTCATGAACAGAACCTTTTGTCCTGTGTTGACGCACAACTAAAGAGTTTATTCTCCCAATATTTAAAGTACAGTACATAGTAAAAGTTTGTAGAAAATATACTTCTATACATGATTAGGAAATGCAACTGCTTTGTTGTTCTTGAATAACAAAAGTTTTAGAAATAGATTTGAAATTAGTATTCTAATGTTTAATTGATAATTTTGTAATTAAAATCATTGTTTCGTTTATGAAAATCGCCATCGTGTATAATGATAGTTTCTTGTGACTGGTATTCACAATGAACGTTGAAACCAAAATTAAATTTAAATCATTGATTCGCGCGATCAAAATTAATTATAACACTTTAAAAAATTTCAGCGACAGTAATGTTCTCATCATCAGTTCAAAAGTTTTGTGCTTAACGATATCAATAGTTGTGTATGTAAGCGTATGTTTCATTCTCGACCATTGCTGTGGACCGTTGAGTTTCAATCTCAATACATCTAATAAATGTATCCGTTACGTCCGCGAAATGATCCCTCACGCAACTCAAGAAGATTGTTTTTGAAAATGCTGTTCACAATTTTAAATTTTCGTCGGAGGACATGCTCTGTGTATCGTACTGCTTTTCAGACTCATTATGCACACCAGTGACCCTGCGTGCGTCCGTACGTGGCGAGCTCCCACAGTCGTTTTGGTCATGCGGCGCCTCCGTCAGCTGTCCTCACGTTTGTCAAGTACTTCACTGTAAAGGCGGCTCCATACATTCGCTATTCGGCGAACTCCGAGCAATGAGCAGCGAATCCCGAGCAACAGCGACGTGCTCGGGGTATTTCCCGAGTATTCACCTATTGGCGAGCACACTGATCCAGACATGAGCAATTTGCCGAGCACGTGCTCGCTTCCTTTGATGTGTCTCAAAAGACCGACACACTGCGGGAAAAGGCGAGCACCGGTTTTCGTGATGCGAGGAATAGCGAGCAACACTAGTTGCTATTCGGCGAGCAAATGCTCGGAGTTCGCCGAATAGCGAATCTGTGAAGCCGCCTTAAGCCGAGAACATTGTAGCTCTTCGTAGTGTTTTTAGGTTTATACGGCATGAATACACGATGCGTATACGCAAGCCAATGACTGGAAGACAATAATTGGTGTGGACACAACTGACGTGATTTTAGAAGCCAATGATCTTCACAATTGGTATGCCAATGAGTTGTCCTTCGAAGTAGTCTCAAGCCAACTATTCGCGTCCAATACCTCCTCCCTGTCTCCCCCAGCGTTATTTGCGAACTGGGAGTCGTGTCAGAGACTAAGTCAACGCGCTCCATCGTGGACAGATCAAGGTCAATTGGAAAAGCCAACTATTATCTTCCATTCATTGGAAGCCAACTGTACAAACATTTGTCCCGTAGACAAAATAGCTGCACATTGATATCCTGCTCGAAGAGGACCAAAAAATATGTGCAGACAGATTTATTGTATTCACCTGCACATTGGGGTGGTTCGGTTCGAAAGGACCAACTGTTGGTTACAGTAAAGAGTGGAGAAAGGATGGAGGTGTAAGATGAATAGTGATTGCCAGCAAATAAGAATTTAATGAAACATACTATGAATGTAATTGAGAAAAATGATACACTACTGATTTTCCATGATAGATCGTGATGAGACGGGATGATCCTGGAAAGTCAGTCGAGATGACGTTGAAGTTGAGTGTAAGAGCGAAGAGAATAAATGTCCAGAACTTGAGAGCTCCTAGTAATGAACAGCGAGTCTAGTGCTGACTGGTGACGAGTGGCGTGCTGACTGTGACTGTGACTGTGACTGTCCGTCTGCCGACTGCTCGGGTGGGGTGCCCGCGAGCGAGTGCGAGAGGCTGTGACTGCTCTACCACTTGAGAGAGAGTGTGTCTGCTGATTGCTCTAGTAGAGTGCCCGGTGTGTAGCGAATGCAGAGAGCGAGTGCGTGAGGCTGCCAGGGTAGACTGCTCTACCACCTGAGAGCGAGAGTGGCATGCTGCGAGTCCGTCCAGAGAGCGAGTGCTCTGCTGACGTCTGGCGAATGCAGCGGGCGAGTGACCGTCCGACCGCCCGCAAGCATTGTCACCACATTGTCTGGCTGGCTGTGCATAAACTCACGCTTAAGCGCGAGTTGACGCTCCAATCGCGTAGCAGAACGTCGTGACGGTTGCATGACTTCTGGCGGGAAGCGCCGTCAGAATAATCCATTAAATAGCGTCGTTGTTCACAGATGCTCGTTATTTAAGATATGTCACTTTTGCACAAAGAGTGAGTTCAGAAATGACTCACTTATTTTGATAATGCTACACCAAAAAAATGTCCGAACACCAACTGTTGACATCCTTATTAGCGTCATGTAAACGCATTATGAACGTTGTTTATTCATATGCTTGAGATTTAGAATTCAGTAATGAATGGGAGATTATCTACCAGTATTCAGATCTTCGGTATTAATATGTAATCTTAGAAAAGTCTGTGCATCATTTGATAAAATTTTTGATCGTCATTAAATAATTGGTATTTTTTGCTTTTAGTTAGTGATTATTATGGAATTGAATGCAACCTATTTCGATTTTTTAAATGTGTTCCTAACTGAACATTTGTTTTAATTTTTAAATGAATTCTTTTCCGTGTATTTAATTTTACCTGTGTCGTAAAAGTATTTCACGAGTATATTTCAGTTAATATGTAAATATGTTTTAGATTTTGTTATTAATTTTCCTTTTGTATTTTTGTCATAAGGGAAAGTACCAACTAGTCGTAAACGAATGGGATAACAAATATGAAAGGGAAGTTAATTTTTTTGTGGAGTTGGTGTACACACACTTCTTTTGGAGAAAAAAGTCTTTCAAGTTTCTTTTCTTCTATTTTCTTCTTCTTTTCTTCTTCGTGTGTGTGTTGTACGTTCCATCAATTCCATCATTCGGTTGCGGTAGTGCTTTTCCGCTCCATTTATAGTGTGTGAAGTTGGCAGCTGACTCGGAAACCCTGCTTTCTCAGGCATAAGTGAATTCTTGTTGATAGAAAGAACCCCACGCGAGGGCAAACGAACACTTTCATTCACCTACATTCGACCGTATTCCGTTTCATTTCAGTCTATACTTTATTTCCAAGTAAAAGGTGGCAAGTATATGTTACGAACTGTCTCAAACTCGCGACCTGACTACAGTGATATCAGATATTAAAATCGCTAGTATACGTGATCACCACGTCTATAAAGATTTTCTGTGATGCGAATTATTGTAACATTTCTTCCGTGTACCCTCCACGCGGAGAAGATATGTGATAACTTTCGGTCAGGTAAAAATGGCGACGAGCCAGGAATCGAACCCGGGACTCCTGCTTTGATCGCAGGGGCGTTAACCACTACACCACCCGTTCGCCTTCCATAACGAACCTTAACACATAGGTACGTGTAAAACCGGTAATTAAGTGCACACTCAATAGTGTGCCGCGTGGTTCACCTTCCTCCTCTGGGGATGTGTCTTTAGATCTGGGTGGAAATGGTGCAATAACCTAATAGGTAGATTTAAAGTAATAAACCTTTTTTGCGTACTTTATTTTCGCTATATCTCGAAAATGGTGCAACATACAGAGATGCGGTTTAGCAATCTAGACACAGAATTACTAAACCAAAATGCTTCTATGCATATTTTCAAAATTTTGAATTTTAAGAAATCGGAGTTAAAGCGCGGTGTGTAAATGAAGTTGAAATGAGCTGTCCGGAAATAGGCTTCTATTCACAACGCATTCAACGCATTCAAAGTCTGGTTTCGATACATCAATTTGTTCGTGAGTTATCGGGGAAACAAAATTCTTAACATACTTACATACACACACACACACACACACATACATTTACATTGGACATAATCGCAAAAATTTGAAAAATAGGCTCTCGTGGAGCCAATTCGTAAAGATCTGAAGCGATCTCAAAAAATTTTTATCTCACCGATTACGATACTTTCATTACACACTCTGTGAAATTGGTACGGCATATTTTTGTTTCTTATTTGTATGTATTTTTGTGTATATGGTATGACTCGACGCACGCAATGAAAAATTGTCATATTTCAAGGTATTTCATATACAGTAGGTATCTACGTGACAAAGTAGAATCTCACAACTCGCGGTAACAGAACCGCATTGTAACATATATTTATGTTACGCTGAATGAAAATGGGAGATTCGAACTCGGGACCTAGAGCTTTACGAGCTCGTACGCGAACCAACTGCGCCGCCCCGTTCTATATTGAATTATTTCAATAACCCGCAACGTCATACTTACTAGCCAGGAGGTGCCACTGTTATTTACGTCAGTGGACATCTTTCTCCTGTAGCTCCCAATGCATCGACCTGTTGCCACCTTCCCACACCCCTAGTTTCACTCCCCGCACCCCCTATGTGAAAGTAATTTCATTTGCGTGGAGCAGCGTGTGTCGCACTCCATAGCCTCCATACGTGTCTCACCTTCAGCACATTCTCCCTGTTCCCTTATTTAGCGCGACTAATTGGAAAATTGGATCTAAAAAAAGTATCGAGGGTAAGCCTCGCTGAAATGTTTTTTAACATGCCCGTTTCACGAGCAGAGTAATTGCTCGTACAGGTTTCGATTAAAAAATGGGGTGGGTATGATAAAATCTAGTGTTTTTTTATTTACAATACAATGTTAAAAATTTTAATGACTTTTTTACTCTATTGTAGAATATTTCAACCGGTTCATACTATGCACTTTATCAAGAGGATGACATATCTTGTTAAAAATACTTTCTTACTCGTTTCCTTAGGTAATATAAAAATATTTCTACAGTAACACTGGATTATCTTACGCTGTCTCTGAAAGAAAACCACACCACTTCAGTGTCTTACCGATAGACGAAAGATACGGCATGGGTTATTTGGAGGGTTTCTTTGTTTGCTGGTGCGGTATTTCTCTCGCATTCTCTGTTCCCAGAGATGTTTTGCTAAACTATTTCATTTTTGTACTGAAAATTCTAGGAGACAAAACGGAAACCATCTGTGGTCGTTAGCTCGCGCACTGGCTACCTTTATTTTGAGAATACTTCATACTTATTTTCACTCCTTTACTTTTATTTTCTCACTATAAATTTCAGAGTGAACAAAACAATTTTTATTTGATAATAGCAGTTACTTTCTCAAGTCAATTTTACATTTTTGGTAAAAAAGTGCGTAAATATGTGTTGTTACGTGTTGCTGCTCCGTAATTTAAGTTACGAAATAACTCTAAAGCCTGTCTCAATCCTTGGCACACATGTTTTTAGTTGAGATCTCAGAGAATGTATCTCTCTCCTTGTTCCGAAGTAAACAGATACACATACGAAAAACGTTGATTTTCACTCAATGAGAGGAGAGTTTTTCGTCTGACTTTTAGTAATATTTGAATGCTTCTAGATTTTGATTTTTGAAGCGAAACTTCTTTTCCAATGCTGATTGGGTAAACCTTCACCACCGTAACGTAAATGTTCCTTACTATTACGGTAAAGTATGAAACCATAATTGTGAGGTTCTGCGGTGGCCGTATGAAACTACACACAAAATATAAAAAAATAAAGCTTTAAAATGAAAAGATGATAATTTCTGAAAAATTAATTCTTGAAGGAACGTCAAATAAGTTCATGACTTCTTTCATGCCTTCAACAGTACGTTACTCCATTTTTTAAATTACAGATGTAATATTAGTTCATTCATTCACCCAAGTGACCAGGTCAGTCATGAAAGATATGATTTTATTTCTTGTATATCTATACTGCTTCTAATTCTCCTTGGCTGATAGAACTTTTTCTTTGCTTCGTTGGTTGTATTCGTATAACCGAACCATTGTGAACCATTATTCATTTCGTACCTGAATGCTTGCACGCTGTCTTGCCTCTCTTCACGGTATTCCTACCACATAGCTCTATAAACCCAGGAATTCACTCTGCTCCGACAGTGACGGCTGCATTCCTGCATTACGACTGACGTAATGGCCATCAGTGCATCAAATTCAAATCCCGTTCCAACACGGAACAGCTATACCACTCACGGAGATGATACTGAGAAAAGATGTCATGACTATACGATATAATGGAATTAAACTGTTTCCAGTTTTCGTGTAGATCTTGTTCTTAAAGTGAATTTGTTTTTAAACCGTTATGCGTCACAAAACTCGAGGTTTCTATTCCGTTCGTGACGAACATGCAACGGAAGCTGCGTGCCGAAAGAGTGCAGCGCAGAAGAGAAGTCAGAATCAATGACTGCCTACATTTAAACGATAAAAATTTATAACTCAACAGATGATATTGTAAATACTGCAGTCAACTTAGTGTTTGTATGAATAAATGAAGAATGGTTTTAAATAATGGTTTAATAAATTATTGAATGAGTTTGTTTGCTCACGGAAATTCCCTTATTCAGTTTGATTTTTTTTTTACTTGGAAAAATATCATTGAAGTCATAAATACACATTTTGAAGAAAAGCTATGTAAACTCACACACGTGATTTGGATATCGAACGATGTCTGCAGAAAGATTTGGTTTGGAATGGGATAGATGTCTGTGTCAAAAGAATTATATTTCCTTTTTAATTATAAAAAGTTAAGAAATTATTACTTCTGAAGAAGGAAAGTTTGAATTTCTTATTTTACTTTTGAACCATAGTTATTTTTTGAATTATACCTTTGAGATTGAAGTACTTAAATGAACCTCCGTTAAATAAATTGCATTCGTATCTATATTTCTGCTGACCTTTTCGAGTTTATCACCACTTAACGTTTTATACATTCAAACATATCCTTAAGAATATAAGACATATCCTTAACGTGTTATACTTTCGAAAAAAAGAAAAAGATTGAAGTACCACGAATATATATGTCACATTATCAAGTGACAAAATATTTTCGAGTTTAAAAATATATTGTCAAAAATATTTGATGGAATTATTTTTTCGTCTTTCTTGGGGATGCGTCAAATGTCCCTTAACGATTTCTAGAACGAAGCTAGAACATGAGTAACAGAAGCCAAGGCAAGTGAAGACAAGTGTCTAGTCTGTTGATGTCAACGTTATGATGTGACAGGTAGCTCGGCTTCTGGCGATGAGAGAAGATTTCGCAGAAGCCAGATTGCACATGAATGAAGGAAGCCTCGGATTTTGGGATAGGTCCATTAAACTTAATTGGCTCGTGGTCGTAAGCAGTGAGTTCTGTAGCTATAATATTGGGATCACTGATAATAACCATGTTGAGAGCGCATTAGCAAAGTGGAGGATGTGTTGTGAATATTGTGATGATGAATTGCAAGTTACGTGATGTAAAATGTAATTTATTTACTCTATTCTTTTTCTCATGGAATAAAAGACAAATCAACTCTTGGAATAAAAAACAAATAAGAAATTCAATACGTAAAAAATCGTCAAACTTCAATTTTTTTAATACACTAAGTATCATATTCCATTGCACCTACTTATTCTATTCACCCTTTCTTACCACAAGAAAATTAAAATAATGATTAAGATTCACAATTAAAACCAATGTGTCAATTAAAGACAATCAAACAAGTTTACATTATCACATCCACCTTTATATATATATATATATATATATATATNAATATCAAATAAGTAAGACATATTTCCTTATTATTATATTTTATTAAGGGAATATACCTTACTTGTTTGATATTTAATGAGGGTGAATGTGATAATGTAAACTTGAAGAATAAAATTGCTCGTCTTTAATTTTTGACACACAGACTCAACAAGGTTTTAGTTCTGAATCTTAGTAATAATAAGACAATCAGAGAATACCTCAACTATAAAATTAAAATGACTTAATGTGGCACCTGCTGAGTTGATTACACATGGTCAAGTTAGATAATTTCCTCCGATGTTCGTATGGTAATTATTCAAATCTTTGTGAGGTTTATTGGATAGTAAATTTAAAAAAAAAGATGTCTTGTCGGAAATCAAATCAAGTGTCTCGATTTAGATAAGTGGTTTTACTGTGTTGTTAACGACGTCTACCGCCTCGCTACATTGAAAGTGGATTCGGAACTTGAGACGTTACTTCGAAACTTTAAATACCCATTGAAATGTTGAGCTTGTTGCCGCACATTGCTGCAGTGATGTAAATCCTGGCATCATCACGTGTATTGCAATACATTCGCTAGTGACTTACCAACACGAGGCTTCGTGTCTTAGGTGCAACGATGGAACGCCCCTAGGCTCTGACATAAGTGAACATAGGACAGTGCTTTAAAGGAGATCAATGAACATGCTGGAGCAAACTGACAATGCGCACTCGTGAGACGGTTTTAATTTTATGTCGAGATGTAAGCAATTATCTACTTCATGATTTTCTCAACTTGGAAATCGTATTCATTAATTTAAATCGTTAATTTGTTTACTTATAAAGCCGTCATGTACTTCCTCATTATGGAAAAGTTGTTGAATGCAGAACGTGAAGAATCTTGATCTTGCACAGTGAGAAAAAATAATTCTCTTTGGATCATTGAATGGCAAATTGTTATTACTTTCTCATATCCGTAGTATACAGAAAGTTCTGTAATTGTGAACAAATACGGAAACGACATTTCGACGGAAATATCCGTTTTGGCGATCCCTGTTTCTGAAAAAGTTGTTTTTGGCATAACGTCCGTCTGTGAGCAGCGATTCTGAGTAAATGGATGAATCAATTTAATTCGAATTTCGTATTTACCGTAGAATTTACTTGTTGTCGATGCACGTGCTCTATATATTTTTTACTTTAAAACAAAGGGTACTTCATATGAAGGTCAAAGTACTCTTTTGAATGTTTCTCAAAAAAGGGCTCCAACGATTTTGCTTAAATTTCCTGTACGTAAAGTACAATTACATCCGCATTAGCAGTATTTCGCTTGAAAGGTTTGTACAGGCGCAGTAAAATAATTTCCTTCTGCTACACTTACATATTAGTTTACTATTTCAAGACGCTTGAATAATATTTAGCAGTGTAAATGGACCAGGGAGACGGAGAATACACTTTTCGTATACTGAGATGAAATATATGATAATGATAAAGTACATATGACAGCAAATGCACTGCAGATACGAAAATACATCAATTTCTGTCTACAAAGAAATTACGTTTACATAACACTTTTACGATATTTATAATTCTGATATGTTGCTATATGTTTTGAAATAATATTTTGAATATTTATTTTACTTTCGAATTTCAAGTAAATGACAGTAATAAGTTCATCTAGTGACTTAGAACACTGGAAGACGACAAAAATACAGAGGACCACGCCAGAAATGACCGTTTCACTATATAATTTTTTCTTACTATATGCTGCAGACGGAGAAACGTACATAAGTTTGCACCACTGGTTTTTCGTTATGAATAATCCGCCCCGTTGAACAATGAAACGTTTATGCTATTTCAAATATATAGGAAGAATAAAATGAAGAAATTAAATATTTATTTTGTATTTGTATACTTAAGTAAATATAATTTTACTGTGGATGAAAGCAATTGAGTAGGCACATCGTCTATCCGTCCGTGAGGAATGAGTCTAATAAAATAGTGGTATCGATTTGATTTATATTTCGATTTTTTTTTTACTGTTATATGAAACATAATGTTTTGATAATTTTAATTGTATATTTAAAAATGTCAGTTTATTTTGTAAAATATGAATTATATTCAATTTTTCTGGCGAAGTCAACTAGTTTTGAAACAGCTATTATCATTCCTTTTGAAATTGATTTTGAAAAGTTTGAAAATCATTATGAAATTGATAATATATCTCGGAAACGAGATAATGAATATTGCATGGCACATTGATTAGCTGAACTCCCAAAATTTCCCGCATTGGCATTTTTTCTCTTTATGCACAATTCGTGACGTGCCTTTAATTAATCCGCGATTCATAATCACTCAGTTTGTGATTTATAATCACTCTCATGAATAAAAATGTCCGTTAGTTCTGAAATGTATCTCTACTTGTCACATTTCAAAATTAACATTAGTATTTTGGGGGATCTGGATTCTGGATCGAAATCGAAAACAGGAGGGATTATGATGTCATTTAACAATGTTTTGTTCATTTTAATTTTAAAATAGTTTTACAGTTTTCTTTGAAAATTTAAGTGGTTTTTAAGATTAAATTCCGTTTTATGATATATTTTAACCATACAACAAACAACAATGACACATTGTGTGCAGAAATATGAAAACGCAAAGAAAACGCAATGGAAGGCAACTTCATTGTAATGTCTACGATAGGATGTCAAATAATGTTGAAATGGTTAAGTTAGTAAAATGATATTATGATTGGATAAATTTTGTGAGGAGATGAAGCATTAAATAAAGGTTTATTTTAAATTTAATTTACATTTTTATGAAATTATTACTTTTTATGAATTTTATATCAAAAATTACTTCTCTATGTAGACAGCATATGTTAGAAAAGCAAGATTTTCTTAAACAAGGAGTGTAAGAATAAAGTCTTGAAAAAATAAAGTAAGTTGCCAAAACTCATCTACATGTTTGATAATATAAAGGTAAAATTGGTGTTTAAAAAAAAAGTGAATTACAAAATTAATATTACTTTTAGAGCATGAGATTTCAAGTGCAAATGAAATAAAGAGTTCTTTCTACGATGTGTAACCAATTTCCCCCTGGTTCCATAACGTTCTGTATGTACCTCTTCAAGAATTGGAATGAAAAATAATCCATATGTGTTACATTTTATGTTTACCAATGGATATCTATTGAAAAAATGAATGTTTCACTTTGCTTATGGTGATATAAAATTCTGTTTATGGTGCAATTGGTACTTCTTTTGCCCGTATTTTTTCCCAGTAATATTCTATTTTGTTTTTAATTTGTGTTTTGTTGGTAACTTTTATTTTCTTCTCATAAGGGATGATTGGCAGCACAATGATTGATATATGATGCTAATCAATTGAAAACTAGGTATAATTTGTGCAATCTTATTATTAAAAATAGTTAAAGCGAAATCTTTCTCGCGGATGCAGTTAGCAACTCCAGGGTACTGTTTCATAGTTTTAGTTTTTAAAATTATATTTTCTTTTTCTTCGCCGTGACGTAAGTAAATAGAAATGTGAAAACGTGAAACAGACAATGTCACGTGATGAAACTATTCCTAGTGTTCAATTTATTTATTTCCTTCTCATGTTCATTTTCTATTATTTCCATTTCCTCTCCTTGCTCTCTTCTAGATTCCTCATTTCCATTCCTTCTCCTTGTTGTCTCCTGCAGTGGTGAGATGCAGGGAGCGCGGGGGCGACGTGCGCCCGGGAGGCTGTCCTCCATCCGCCAGCGGCTCAGCCTCCATCGATCACGCCCCCGCGCGCTGGAGGCACTCCCTCCACCACCCACCTTCTCTCCCTTGGACTGGAGCTTATCGAGGAGAAGAGCATAAATTAAGATCCCTTAAGTCAGACAATGAAAGTATGACGATGATCGGGGCAACCACGAAGCATTACAGACATAATAATGGGTCTTTGCACATAATAATAATAATAATAATAATAATAATAATAATAATAATAATAAATTTATTGTCAAAAAACAGTACAGACTGCGTATCAATAAACTAATTTACTCTCCGGAAGCAAGCAAGGGACCATCCCATCAATTCCGATCAAGGGCCCTAAGGCAGAGGCGGATTCAAAAATTTCTGCAAAAGTATGATGCTACCTTAATTGATTGTAGATTGCTACCTTAATTTTACCTTAATTGATTGTAGATTGCTACCTTAATTTTACCTTAATTGATTGTAGGTTGCTACCTTAAGTAATAAAACATATGATTGCTACCTTAATTTTACTTCTATTGACGCCCATTACGTAATCTAGTTATATAAATAATTAAAACCAAGTTTATGAAATTTACATGTTTACAGTCCGTAACTCTCATGATCAAAATTAAGGAAGCAATAACTTAAATAAATAATTAAAAACGTACGACATTTTATGGACGAATAATATTTTTAATTTTTATTTATCTTATGATCACCTGATGACGACGTAACTGCAAGTCGAAACGTAGTGAGCTCTTCACGGAAAATAATATTATTCGTCCATAAAATGTCGTACGTTTTTAACTTGTTTGTCTTTGTAGATATGACTACCAACGTTTCGGTCATCCTGCTGTGGCTTTCTTCGGGACAATACTTTAGTAGGTATCGTACTCATATGTACGACTCGGACATTGCCCTGATGAAGGCCATAGCAATACGGTCGAAACGTTGGTAGATCTGTCTACTGAGACAAGGTTTGTCCCGGACAAAGATGTTTGTATTGACTCCAGCCGCGGAAACCTACGTTTACGTGTTAATTTTTAATGCATAATGCCTTATAGTTCACTTGCTGCTTGCATTCAAAGAGCCGGTTGCCACTGACGATGAGAATTAAAATCTTCGGAAGATAAAATTGTTTTTGATTCGTGTAGTTACACGTTTAAAGTAGTTCCTATTCTCCATTTCTATTGATTACACATTTATGTTTTGAAATGTATTACTTTGTCTGATTTTTTTCTGATTAAAACAGAAATTTTTAGCCGTTCAAAGCATTATCTATATCAGAAATTTTTAAGTGTGCCTACACGTGAAGAAGATATGTGATAACTACAACGAAATAAAAGTGTACCAGCTGGAAATACTACCCAGGTCTCTTGTTTCGATCGCAGGGTTTTTTACCCGCTACATGACCCGTTCGCCTTCCATAACACTACACCATTTCCAACCAGACCTGATAATCCGAAAGACACGGGCACATCCCGAGTCAAGGGCTAAGTGAAATCAGGCGACGCGCATGCTGTGTGTACTTGTGCATGTTGATCCTTAACACACGCTGGTGAATCTGCTTCTAAGTGCGCGCAGCATATATGCCGCCTGAGTTCACTTATCCCCTGAGTGGGGATGTGTACCGTATTATCAGGCCTGGATGGAAATTGTGTACAGTTGTGGAAGGCGACGGTAGCGAATATAGTGGCGGAAGGGGTACAGGATAACTCCAGTGATCAAACCAGAGGGTCCCATTTTCGAGTCCGGACACGTTGCCATTTCATCTGGTTGTAGTTAAAACAAAACTCGCTCCCTTTTCTACGAAGGTTTTAACGTTTGTTTTCATCCCCTCACACAAAACGCTACTCCTTTGAGACGAGCATTGGCGTTCTGCTAGTTCATATTGACTTATATGTATACTTGATTGTAGTCTATACTACAATAGATACAATACACAAAACGTAATGGGGAAAACATGGGAGTTTATTTATCGCTTGTTGTTTTTGTAGTGGTACCTATGGACTATTCAAGTGTTTTACAACGTGTCCACCATACATATTGGAAATTACTGCGATGCAGCAATCACGCAGCCACGCTATTCACTATGTAATTTGATTATGTTTCCAGTAGTTACGAAGAAATTTTTTCTTGAAACTTTCTTTTGCTCGTTACATCGCTCGGTGACATCGTAGCATAGATTCTCTTTCAATTTCTTTATATGTACTTAAGACACAGATTACCTGATACGAACCTCACAAAATATCAGCTGGTCAGAAAAACGCAGAGCATCTCCCGAGATGGCAGTTCCCCTGTGTGTTTGAGGTTAATTTTGTTGAAGTTGGCAGTATTTTTTTTTACTTCCCTGGGCAGCCATATTGAATTTTATCTATCCATTTTTACACGAATCCTGGTATACTTCATTTCTCAAAAATTCTTAAGTGTCGTCACGACTTCGGCAGCCGATTTCATCTTTCATGGAACTACACAACCTGTCGTGTTTCCTTTTAATTGCCAACTTAAATGATGCATTGTGAAATGAATGTCGGAATACTATATCGCTAATGCGTTCTCATTGACTTCCTATATCTCAAACTAAGGAGTTACAGACATGTTCAGGGATATTCACATTATAAACTGATCTTAGACCGCCTTCGCGTTAAAAACTTCAACATCACTTCAATCTCTGAGAGATAAGTGAACACAAAAATGAAGTTTCTTCTTTGAATGAAATATACACCGTTGTCTTTAGCTGCATCACTGCATTTAATAATAAACAAAATACATGTGTTCAGAACTTGGAACATACATTATTTATTTTTCTAATGTATTCTCTATTTTTTACGTGATTTAATGTTTTCATATTATTTGTTTGGTTTTGCTTAATGTTTGTTGGCTGAATCAGGTGAAATGAAATTAGAGTCCTGCAGTAATTGCGCATACAATTAATGTTAATACCTCCACTGAATCGTACGCTACACAGCGTTTTTACTCTACATCGATTAAATTATCTCTTTTGTTATTGGTCTATTGGATTATTATCGGTAATGTGATGACCGATAATAGGGAGACAATGTTATATAATAGAACCGTTTTTTAAAGAAGGTGTATTGGTATAACAACCAACCATGAAACATTAAAAAATATATTCGCTGTTTTTTCTCTGGGCATGGAAACTTACGAAGCGAGGAAAATCATTTGATATATTTTAAACCTTGGTATAACTTTAACTGACAGTGATTATGAAGGAACTCCTGTAACCAAACATATATTAGAATTTCAAATAAAAATTCGAATAGTATATTTTGTAATTTTTTAATTATAGTTTTCTTTTGTGTTTAATATCGATTTAACCCTGTGAGTGAAAATATACGAATGACAAAAGCAATATAGCGTTACTTTAAGTTTCAGATATGTATATTTTCTACTTCCTTTCCACATCTGATTCTCATGAGTTGGAAGATGTTTTTGAAATTCTGATTCCAATGTTTGTGTATGGTTTCTGCTTTCTTGAAAACGCATTTACGTTTTCCATGTTTCCTTGTGAGCGTTATTTCATATTCTGTTGTTGCTTTGCTTAATATTTGTTACACCTGAAGAAGGCCACAAACACGGTTGAAACGTTGTGATTCGTGTAAATATTGAACTTTTGTGCTTTATAATCGTTTCAATTTTTATGTTGAGTTCTGGGACACTGTATATTATTATCAGTATCCTTCGCTCGGTTCTGTATATCTGTCGCTCCACTCCTTCCTATTTTTACTTTCTCGTGTACGTAGTATATAGAAAGTTTTGTAATCGTGAAAAAATTCGAATGCGAGATTTCGACGGAGGTATCCGTTTTGGCGATTCCTGATTCTGAAAAAGTGGTTTTTAGCATAACGTCAGTCCGTCTGTCCGTCCGTCTGTCTGTCCGTCTGTCTGTCTGTCCGTCTGTCCGTCCGTCTGTCTGTCCGTCTGTCTGTCTGTCCGTCTGTCTGTCCGTCTGTCTGTCCGTCTGTCTGTCTGTCCGTCCGTCCGTCTGTCTGTCCGTCTGTCCGTCTGTCTGTCTGTCCGTCTGTCTGTCCGTCTGTGCGCTGCGTTTCTGAGTAAAGGGTTGAATCAATTTAATTCACATTTCGTATTTACGGTAGAATTTACTTGTTGTCGATGCACGTGCTCCAATTTTTTTTTAAACTTGAAATAAAGGGTATTTCACATGAAGGTCAAAGTACTGTTTTGAATGTATATCAAAAACGGTTTTGCTTAAATTTTCTGTACGTAAAGTACAAGTAGTATGCATTACATCTGCATTAGCGGTATTTCGCTTGAAAGTTTGGTATAGACGCAGTAAAATAGTTTCTGTCTGCTACACTTAAACTGTAGGTTACTGTTTCAAGAAGTCTGAATAATATTTAGCAGTGTAAATGGACAAAGCGGACGTATAATACACTTTTCGTAAACTGAAATGAAAGATATGATAATGATAAAACACATAGGATAACAACAAACGCACTTCAGATAGGGAAATTCATCAATTTCTGTCTACAGCGTAATTACATTTATATAACACTTTACGATATTTATAATACTGATATGTCGCTATATTTTTGGTAATAATATTTTGAATATTTATTTTACTTTCAAATGAAAGACAGTAATCAGTTCACCTAGTGACTTTGAGCCTGAATAGAATACTAGAAGACGACCAAAATATAGAGGACCACGCTAGAAATGACCCTTTCACTAGGGAATTTTTTCTCACTCTATATTGCAGACGGAGAGATGTATATGAGAAAGTATGTGCAAATTTTTTTGCACCACTAGTTTTCCCGTGTTTTTCTTTTCGCACTTTGATTGGAATCGATGGTAGCCGCGTACTTCTGGAGGGGAAATTAGCTTATTGTCCTCCTAGTGGTATCACACAGTTAACTGTTTTTTGGAAATAACCTATTTATGTATTTAATATTCTTTAAAATTAGTTAATGTGTAGTACGTAGTTATGTTTTTTAATGTTTCGCATGCCATTAAATTCCATGTGTTTTTCTTATGAATGAGTCGTTAGATGTGATATTTGATGGCAAATTTCATTTCTTTTGCATTTGAGTAGATATCAAAAGCTCTGAATAACTGAGCTATTTTGTGCGTTTCTATTTCCATTTTTAATGTTCCTTCAGTCATAATTTTTTAAATAGTAGTATGTTTTTTTAATCTCGCTATCGAGCTTGTATTCTGATTGCTATTTATGAATTTACCTGAATTTGTCTTTTGTCCGTTTGATTAGATTTGTTTCTCATGTTTCTGCTAATATCCAATTTGCAATCATGCCCCGCGATAAAGAAGCGTACTTAAAAAAACACATTATAACTATGCAAAAAATAATAATAAAAAATTGCTGGACATCAAGACTAGATATTATAAAAGTTGTATGAAATTACTAATTTAAACTAAATATTTTAGAATATTTTTGTTTTACGAGATACTTAGAATAGCTTATTAAACAAAACAATTCTTAAAGTTTCTTAAGAATTGTTTTGATTTACGAGCGCTACCATTGTTCGTATTTTTTCACCAAATGCGAAGAAATGAGCAGACTCATAAATGCTCTTTAACCTAAAGATGTGATTAAACATAATGATTTAGCCTAAAAATAATAGAGAGCTTATGAGAAAACGTGAGAAATCCTCTTGTAACCCTTGTATTTGAAGATTCTTTGTACTTTGTGTGGAACCACGAAGAAGAAACCGCCATTTTCTCTTTCTTTGATAATAGATAAGGAGTTCCTATTAAATTTGCATACTGTCTCAGTTTTTTTCTCATTGAACTCGCTTGTCTTGTTTCGTGTTCATAATGCGATTACCTCAGCAGAGTTCTTTTAGGGAGCGAGTTAATAACATTGTAACACAATTATTCTGCTATCGATTGATGAGTGGATAGCCACCTGAGTGAAGTAATATAAAAACTCATCTGAAGCTGATATCGATCACTGAGCCTTTTTTGATTTACATGCTAATGGTGCATAAAGAGGAAGGTACAGAGCAGCAAAGAACGCTTCGTGAGCTCAGAGTCACGCTTTTAAAAATGAGGTTATTGTTTCCTTAATTATTTCTATATTTACACGAGTTTCTAGTTCTCTAACGTTTTAGAATCACGGTTAGACTCTACATTTCACACAACCTACTATAAACATAGTGTGTAGTCTCCTTGATTTCACACGACCTACTTGATCATCTTAGAGATTATCGTTTGTAAACAATAAAATGTAGTAGTGTCGAATAGGTCTTGACATTTCGTCGTGATCTCGCCTGAGGCTACTGTGTTTTATAGGTTAGCTCATGTTGTATCGAAGTGATTACGGTTTTGTGCAAGTTCAAAACACAACAAACCCAATTTTTTGGGTGTTGCAAATGATTTCCTTTTTTAGTCATGTAATCGTTAATGCTATTTTCAAGGAAATAAACAGTACAAATCAACACACTGGTATATTGAAAAACTTTTTGGGACGCAAAAACAATTGCGAGTACAAATGTTAAAATTCACTGTAATTAAGATGTTATTTTCTGATAAATTTATTGTGTGTTTTCATGGCATCTTTGCCTTAGAAGCGCGCATTTCGTTATAAATCCGCCCTGCCACATATATTCACGTATTGTTTGCGGTGTGGCGCCATCTTGCTTAAAGAACCAACCGATCGCGCGCAGGACACTGAATCCTGGCGACGCGACGCTACACTTCTACACGCTACAAGCGTGTTTGAATCTTGTCGCTTGAAGTTGTCGCTCGCGATTGTCGCCCGCGCAGGACACTGCCTAATTTAAGCCATTGATGGTAGCGTACAGTAAACTTATAGCATTATCTTGTTAACGAGATTAATATTCTCATAATTGTCAACCGTAAGTATGTACTGGTAGGGGTAAAAAATTACAATAAAGAAATCTCGTGAAATTTATGGCACCGTAGCACTCGGCAAGTGGCATGTCACCCTTGGTCTAGCCACACACTTATTTTGATTAATAATAATGACACCTGTCATAATAGCAGCGTATCATACCAAATGATACTATGTATAATCTACAATAACTTAGTTGTATTAAAGGTGCTTTCGTGTTAATTAGATTAAATGCAGATATTCTGAATGGTAAACAATTAAATTTATATTTTCAAATTTTGCGACACTTGTACATTGATTGGGTAACTGTAGTTTGGTCTGAAACCCTATAACGATAAACCTGTTTTAAGTTACTTGTTTCACTCTCTGAATTACTTTTCTCAATCTCTTTAATGTACTTCCGCGTGAAAAAAATACTTCTGTACCAGACCCTTAGAGGAAATCGCCCAATTTTTAAAAATTGTATTAATTACTTTGATTCAATCCTTACCACATGTTTCACTACTCACTCGAGCATCTTGTTCGTTACGACAGTTAACACGTGTTCCAAACACTCCATCAAAGACGAACTTGTTTGTTGCGTGGGAGGACGAGGGAGAGATCGAGGACGCTGAGAGATTGAGTTAGCGGTCCAATGACGCGAATGAATCTACGAAGAGCCTTGCAGCAGCTGGCTGTCCGTTCGTTGACCGACCTCCGACCGTGCGCACCGACAGCTGCTGAGTTCTCGCCACGCACTCTTCATTAGCTGCCCACGCCTCTTCGTTTGCATCACACCCTCCCTTGCGGTCGTTCAACTCTGTTCTACCCTTGTCGTCTCGGTTCTGCTTGTTGACCAGTACTCGCCTCCCTTCCTTGCTCCAATCTCGTCTCGTCTCCTCATTCTTGTTCCTTAGCCATGCATATGTCTTCTAGTAGTCCCATCCTGGCCCGGGTTTTTCTCCGTTTTTCCTTGGGGTAGAGGCGGATTTCTTATACAGGTTCTCTAGACTTTGTCTAGGGACATGTTTATTGTAATAATATATCGTGAATGTAGTGTTATTTCAATTCGTAAACACTATACTCAGAATAATTTATAGTTCGATAATAATTTGTACATGTAAAATAAATTTTTTGTGTTAAATTACAAACATATTGACATTTTATCAGTATTATAACTCGTAGCTAACTTTTTGTCTTATCTAAGAATTTTTGCTGAAATTTTTGAATCCGCCTCTGCCTTAGGGTCCTTGATCGGAATTGATGGGATGGTTCCTTGTTTACTGCCGGAGAGTAAAATTAGTTTGTTGTCCTCCACATGGTCATTGCAGTCATATGTTTTTTGACAATAAATTTATTATTATTATTATTATTATTATTATTATTATAGTAGTCCAGGTAACGAAGGGGTAATAGACGGCGTGGAAGATGTACTTTGTTTATTCTAAAATGTGTTTGGGGTAGTTATAAGGTAAACACATTTAAAGTCTCCGGTTCTAGCAGTTACGGAAAGGGGTTGAAAAAGGGTGGAAAGGTCTTTTTTTGTTATTTTTGCTAATATCTTGAAAAAGGAGGGTCGTAAGAAAAAATGTGTTAAAAAATTAAGTCTTATAAAATTTCGTACAAGATTGTTTGTATAGGTTTTTTACGTAAACTTATGGTTTTCGAGATATTTGCATGAAAAAACCCATTAATGTACTACGAAAAAAAGAATCAAATTTTTGCCAAACTTGTGTCTTTAGTACCTCAACCATCTGTTCTTAAGAAAATGTTTATTAAAAAAGTTCTGGAATATTAAGTTTACTTTCACACCCCTTTCAACCTCTTTCCGTCTCTTCTTGAAACGGGGACTTTCAATATGTTTGCCTCATAAGTACACCGAACACATTCCAGAAGAAAAAAAAATTACTCCATCTTTTGTGCTCTCTACACGGTAATTTTAGGACATTCGTTGACTGGACTATAGGTGCACTGCCGCAGCGGTTTTCTGAAGATGTTCGATTACATTCTCACAACTTGTCTTTCACTATCTACATTCTCCATCATCTAGCTCGCAATCTTTTGTCCATCTTGTCAATTCTCAGCTACCCTACATGTTATCTACAAACTATCATTTTATGTACACACTGTCGTTTCGTCTACAATCCATCTTTTAATCTACTACAGAGGCAGATCTATGGGAAGGGGGGGGGGTCTAAGGGGGCTATATCCCCCCCCCATTGGACCTGACCTTTCAGCAGAATACTGAAATTGATAAAATGTATTTTTATCCTTTAATATGTATTTGAAATTTTAAACAATTAATAAATATGGTCACTATTTAATGAATTGTTTATTATCTATTTGATGAATTGATGTATTATATTAAAATACAAAAACACTTTAATATTTCTAATAATATTTACAATAAGATCTGTAATAATATTTTTAAATTGTAGCCCCCCCCCTCTTGATTACAGTCTAGATCCGCCACTGACCCACCTATTTATCTACCTATTTATCTCCTTCTTACAACCCACCCTTTTGTTTACTATCCCATATTGTTGTTTACTTATCTACCTTATTGTTTATCTAGTATGAGTATACTCTGTCCCTGAGCATGTCTCTGTCGCTCTTCTCCATTCGCAACGTCTACTCCTCGTCCCACTCCTCTCCTGTTCTGGAAACCCGAATCCCCCTGCCATGTGATATCTTCTTCGGATTTTTCCCGTCCGTCCTGTTCCAACTCCTGTCTGTTGTGTCGCAGGCGTCTTAAAGGGGAAGCGCCTGTTTCACGCCTCTGCTCCTTCGAGTGCGAAACGGGTAATTTCACTTCCCTTGTTCCGACGCTCCAGATAGCTTTGAGTCGAGAAGAGCAAACATGGCCGACAAAGACGACTTGGTTTGAGGTTGCTATTAACTCTGCGTTCGTTCTTTGGAAGTGGCATTTGGATGCTTGTGAGGAAGTAGCTCGACAAATATTGCGAAAGATTAGCCTTTTGTGTGTGAAATTCGCTCGTTCTTCTAAAGTTGCGCGGTTTTTCTTCGTGTTTTGTTGTTGTTTCGGTGGCGATGCTAACGCGCCGCCGTTTATCGCTCCGTGCGATCAATGTCTGAGGCTTGAGTGCGCCTCTTTGCGTCGGGTCGTGCCAAGACACGCTTCGGGTGGAACCTTCCGCCGTCCTTTCGAAGCGAAGCAAGTGCTTCTACTCTTCTTATTGTAGTATAGTTATCGTTTGACTTCTTTGAGTAAAAAGTATTAGGTGTAGCATGTGCTACACTGTTTATCGTCGTAGTAGAAGACGTAACTGATGAGATCGCTTACTTTAAGAAGTCTATTCCAAATGCGACTGTAGGGGTGGTTTTCATCTTCGACAATTACTCTAAATTATAACGCTAGAATTTCTTGAATGTTCTCGATGAACCCCCACACAAATATGTGATATAACTAGCTAATATAAGAAAGTTATATACATTTATTGCATTTTAGATGCAGTGGAACGCAAGACAAAGTATGCACTCATGATTGGTTTCGTAAAATTCTAAGACAGTGTCAGATTATAATTTTTTTTTAGTATGTCAAACTCACGACTGGCGAAGCGGATACTGAAACAATGTTACTCGCACCGGAGCTCGGAACACAATGCGGGAAGGAGAGACAAGCAACAAATTTTTATTGCCAGGTCTCTTGAAACAATACCCTAATTCTCCTGTACCGAGGAGAAGAGGCTGGTCTTGACTTTTATTTGTATATTATATTACGCGTATAAATATGTGACGCGATGTAGCAACTTCTGCTACAAAACGATACCTGAATTGCTTGTTTTTTTTAGAACGCGTTTTCGAAGAAACGAAATCGATGGCAAACACGACGCGGGGGATCATCGTAAATCATTAGACATGAGTCCTTGTACCAAATTCGAACAATCAGAAGAAATCTGGAAACCTTTTTTGACGATGACAATAATTCTCCTCCCATACAACTTAACTTGAAAGTAAAAACAAGGGAGGTGTTTGAATAGATATCCTGGTATGTTGAATCTTTTTCAATACCTCGTTTTCCCGACATCAGTGTGTTGCATTGTTTTGTGAGTAGTTGGCACATGAGGAATCCCATTGTTGTTTTTACGTGCATGTTCCCCTTCCGGAGCCGTGCTCTGTGCGGCTGCACCTGACCCGTTCTCCAAAGAACGACTCTGCTACATGCGTCGCCCGGAGCGCTGTCCCGGGGAGATTATCCACATGAACAATGGGACTGGGGATGATAAGGGGATTATTATGCTGTACGCGGTGGTTTTACCCTTGCATTCCTGCCAGTATTAAGACACACGACGTGTACGACGTTCGCTCACAAGTACTCTCATTCTCTGAAACCTCTGTTTGTAGGAGTTTGTTTTGTTAGTTTTCTATTCCACTCTTCGTTTTCTTATGTTTTTCTCTATTTCGTAATTGTTTTGTCATTTCAAGGACTCTTGTGAACTCTCTCTTTATTGTCTTTTGTCTCGTTTTGAACCCGTCTCATGTTTCTTCGACGGCGCTTTTTCTGGCAGGATCTTTGAATGACAAAATGTATTTGATCGATATGTTTTTGGATTCAATCTCGAATTGAAGAGGATATGAAATGTGATTGATTAATCGTCAGTCAATCCGCTAACTTTTGTCATTTTTGCTTTCATTTAGACGTGTAATTGCAATCAATTTTTACCTTGGAAAAATGATCTGCACTAAACCGTGTTTAAGCACGTGTGAAGTATAAAAAATTGATTAATATTATCGATTTTCATACATTAGATATTTTTTCTTCTTATAAATATCTGGGTGTTAATAAGNAAAATTGATTAATATTATCGATTTTCATACATTAGATATTTTTTCTTCTTATAAATATCTGGGTGTTAATAAGCTTTTAAGAATGCATTTTGTTAGTTCTGAAGATTAGAAAATATTATGTTGGATGTGAAAGTATTTTAAGTTTGAGAAGCGATTTAACACAGTTCTTTCATACAAATTGTTTTGAAAGCTGAACAATAGTTTATTTTCACTTGCGTCAGATTTAGTTTGCATCCTGTGCTGAGAGCTACTAAGAACTAAAAGTGTACTCTAGATAATTCTGCTGGATTCTCATGAGTATAGGAGGAAAACGTCGAATGGTTTTCGGAGACAGACCGTGGGGGCGCGCATTTCAATTTGATAACGTCGCGAACTTCAAAAGACATCTTCAAAGTTAAATAGAACTTGACAAGTTCGATAAAGTGCCATCTGGTTGTTTGTGGAACTCTGTAGAGATTTTTATGGAAGTTCTTTGAGATTATGAGAGAAGTGGTGCGTAATAATGGAAAAGAAACTGTCATTATGCAATTAAGCTGAGACTTAAACTGCAAGTGCTTTCGTCCTCTTGGTTCGTCACCAATACTTTGGATTCTTCAGTTCTTGGTCATCTTCGATTTCATCAAAAGTGTCACTCAAAAATTTATTGAAAACGTTTAAGCAAATTCTATTATTAAAATTTAGTTTACATCTGTTTATTTAAGTTCTGGAGCACGACGAAGTGTATAAATCCAACGACTTGTCCTTTGAAGCAATACAAAAGTCGGGAGCAGTAGAATAATTGTAGAAATTCAATATTCAATGTTATGTCTTTTTCCGTAAGCTGATTTCGCAATTACTAATCTTCATAAAACTACGAAACTTTTTTTGTTTCAATTTCTAATGTATTTAAAAAAAAAGTAAATTTGTCGTTCGATGGAATTAATTTTCTTTCTTCCTGCACAATACGTGGATGTCGTCTCCGTGGATCCATGGTGCTTACCTAAATAAATAGAAAACCATATGTGAAGCCCTCTTGATTTTTGTATGTTATGATCAAAGACCCCAAAAAAATTAACATGAAATTTTTATCGTATTAAGAAGTAAAATCTCAATCTAATACGTTATTTCGTTCCTGAATAAGGTGCTCTTACTTTCTCTCCATGCCTGGAGAACCGAGCTATACTCAGATGTCAATAACGTTGAGTAACGCCTCTTGGTTTTTAATAAATTATTAAAAAAGTTGAAAACAGAGCCAATGTATTATCGGACACATATCAATTTGAGAAAATGACATAATTTTTTTTTCTCGAGTAATTTGAACCATAAGCTTTGTGGTTTCTTGGGTAGCAAGTTTTCCACTGCACTACTTCAGCACTATTTTTGGGAACATGTTTTAAGTTCGTCTATGTGTTTTCTTACGTAAAACTATGTACAAGAAAAGGATCTTGTCGGAAGTGACACCATGCCAGATCGCTTTTTCCTCCGGAGTACATTTTTACGAAAACATGTTTTGTAAATTTCATCTAAATCGTTTGGACCGTTTTCGAGAAAAAAATTCAGAAACATGCATCCGTACAATATAGCTCGCTTAAGGCTGCACTGGCGTAAATAGAATGCTGAATTTGTTTCTAAATTGCCTGAATTTGGTATAAGTAAATTGAATTACATAGATTAATTTTGATTTCAACTTATAAAACAAACTTCAACGGCCATTTAAATAAAATAATTGCAGTAACTGTTGATGGGGAAATATATTACATCTTACGGAGAAAAATCTTATTTTCAAGAACAGACTGATTTTTAAATTACTAATATATCAGAAGTTTAGTTTACATTGTAGGAAATTTGCCGTAGTATTTTACATCACTTTTATCTGTGTCTCCGGAAATTACAGAAATATATTTCACTTTTTCCGAAATGTGTTACATAACCCACGAAACAGTTGCGTTCGGCCGCCATGTTGTTACAATCTCTTTTATATTTCAAACGAGTCAAGCGAGTTTCTGAATATTGTTTACACTATACCATTAACTGCTAGATACATATCGTCCGCTAGATAAAATAGATCAGGATTCTTAATGTTGTGTTATGAAGCAATTGCAATAAAAATGAAGAAAATTTTTCTTCTCAGCGATTTGACTGACTTGGAGGTCCACCTAAATATTATCCCTCCTTCTTTCCCTCCCTTTTCCCCGTTTTCTCCCTATCCCTTTCACTCATTAGGCGGTTACACACGAAACGATATGTCGGTCGATGAGAACAATTTGTTGCTAGTTTTGTCGAATCGTAGAGATAAATCGGACTGTGTGTGATGCACTAGCGATTCGACTGATATTAGCATTTTATTGGAAGAAAAAATATCGACAGATAAAAAAGTCGGCGGACACAAACTCAGCAATTTATCCGTAAACTTTTATCGGGAGATAAATGGGCGCGTCGTGTCAGACAATGGGAACGTCTGACAGGAAAGTATGAAGTATGGCAGACGTATGAAGACAAGAAATAATGTTGTTTGATCTACTTAATATGAATTTCCAGAAAATGTACTCATTCTATAAACAAGATTCAACTGCAAGCAGATATCAAAACAAAGGGGCAAAATATATTCTCAATACTTTTTCTCGTTCACGAATGTTCTGTTCGTGTTGGCTGCTATTATTCGCGAATCTGCCCTTGTATATTCGACTTTCTGTATATTTATTATCTACAAGAATAATTATCATATAGGTTCATTATGTGTAAAACAAAATTTTGAAGTCACAGTTCTATATACGTATTGTATGGTGTCAATTCGTCTCTCTTCGGGAAGAATTAATTTTCGCAACACTATATTTGTCAATTTGCTCTTCGAAAAACTAAGCAAATTGTCAAAAATTGTATTGTCCGTTGTAATTAATTCCTTAAGTCAGTAGATTTTGTCGTGAGGGGAGGATTTGGTTGGGCACTCGCTAATGGACCCTTCCTCCGACGTAAGTTGCTATGCGGTCGCTTGGGACCTCGAACTAATCCCTAATTCAAAGTGACATGAAGGATGAGAGGGAGCGATAACAAGGGATTAATCCCGTTGTGGCAACAGTAGTTTATTTGCATCAGACGTACACTTACCTGGTTCCTTCAGAGAGACGACTCAGAGCTCCTGTTTGCGCGGTGCCCCGCGCTAGTGACTCGCTCCAACTTCCCATGTTAACGGCAATAGCCGACGTGCGTTAACGGGGACTCGTTGGCAGCTAGGACGAGAGTAGGTAGGACCGGGAGGTCTATCTAGTTACTCGCATGAGTCGTAGCTAGGAACTGGGAAGTCTATACGGATTCGTAGCTGGGACCGTGGAGATCTGGCCAGTTACGACTAGGATTCGGGGCTAGAGACGAGAAGGCATAGACGGATTCGTAGCTGGGACCGTGGAGGTCTGGCCAGTTACGACTAGGAGACAGAACGTGCACGGCGTCGGGCGCGCGAGCGACAATAACCCTAACGAGTTGAGTCACCAGGTTGGGCGTCGTTTAAATGGCCACGCGAGTGCCGCTGGTTGTATACATCAAATGACGAATGTGATAATTTTTTTTCATAATTGGGTAATGGTGGAGTATTTGGTTTTAACTTAAAATAGATAGACAGTTGTTGTAACCGAAAAATATTTATTTATTTTGCCAAAAGTCGAAAACCGCTTTGGCAAAATTAATAAATATTTTTAAGTTGACAACTCTATCTATCTGAAAATCTTTCCTCAACGACCATTGATTTTATCTTTCGTTCTTCTCCATGTTCTCTTTCTTTTTCTCCATTTATTAGGTTTCTCAACGACCCAAAGGATAAATAACTTGAACTGAGAATATTCGTTCACGATTACGGAAACTACCACCTTCAGCAAATGTCCTCAATATGGAGATTAAACGCGAGAGATATATTCGCCAGATTTGACGGAATTGCGAAAGATCATCGCTCACGGATAAATCGTTTGTATTCAAGCGATTGATCGTTCGAAGCAACATACACGCACAGATAAATTTCTCCAATCTATCTCTCTGAACGATTTATCTGTGTGTGTGGGAAACCGGCACAATTTATCTCCAGAAAGCGTATGAACACTTGGTGCAATATATCGATACTCGTATCAGTGCTCTGGAGGAGGTCAATAAAATCACTAACGGCGGTTGGACAACAGGGATTTTCGCTGACCTTCCAACTGCTGTCACCCGGTTCCATCAAAAACACATGCACCACCCCCTCTCTTGACACAAAATAGGTTTATCTTGTTAGAGGACATGTCGCATTTCCCCCTCTACCCACCCCTCCCACTTTTTTCACCCCATTCTATTCTGCACCCAAACCCGTTAACCTTCCTCCCCGCAAACTCCGTACTGGTCAGCACAGGCGCCCAAAAACACGTAAAATTGTGCTGCCCAACACTGTCAAAGACAACACTTCCACGCAAAAATCTAGCGTTTTAATTTTAGCTGATTCCCATGATGCGTGGAATTGTTTCCAACCATTTCTCTGTATCCGGTTTTTTTTCAAGCCACACGCTCGTTCGGCTGAAGTTATCTGAAAACTGGACACACACACGGAAAAACTCATAGAGTGGGGCACAGTAATTATTATTGGTGGGCAAAATGATTTAAATTTGGGTGGTCAATTCAACCCTAGTGAACATATGCAAAAACTCAAACAGGCCTCCCAACGCACTAACATCATTCTTTCTAGCCTGCCTCCGCTCTACAACATGCCAGTCTTGAACAACAAAATTAACATCGCTCTAAGTCAGCACCTGGCAGACGTAAACATCACGTTTGTTGATCTGCAATCCCACCTTTCTGCCGAGGTCTTTACGTGGCATGACCTTCATCTGAGACTGTTTGGGAACCAACGCTTCGCTTCTCTCTTAGCTACACTCCTGACCTCACCTCCTCCACCTACACAAAATCCACCTCCCACCCCTATTGCTACCTCGACACTATCTCCATCTCTCCCCACTCCCATCTCTTCTCCTGTCCTTGACCTGACTCCACCCCTTATCTCACCTCTCCCGTTCAAAATATGTTTCACCGGCCCCAACCCCGACTCCTTCCGCCCCCAAACACGGTTATTACTTGCGGTTGAGAGTTCGATGTATTGCTCGAAGATGACAATTAAATATAAATTCTCCTGAACCATCTGAATTCAACTGCATCCCTCGAGAAAGTAAAATAAATATCTCATAATGTTCAGTCGCTTTCCAACAAAGTAACAGATATTGAAATTCTTTTACTAGACTATCCATTTAATTTGTTATGTCTAACAATGCATTGGCTATCTGAAAATGACATAAAAAGTACTTTTATTCCAAATTATTCTTTAATTAGTTTTTACTGTCGACAAAATTGCAAATCCTCGCGGCGGCACATGAATCTACGTTAGAAATGACATTTTATCCTCCCCACTGTTAGGTTACGAGAAATTCTGCTTAGATAGTATTTTCGAACTCTTTGCAGTTCATTTGACCGATAAAGACATTGCAGTTTTCTGTATCCACAGATCTCCTCAATCAGATATTGAAATATTTTTTCTGCATCTCGAAATCGTATTAAAATGTTTAACACAGAAATATAAGAAATATATTGTTATCTGGGGCAATTTCAATATCGATTTCCTCAGTGAATCGAATTCCGCACACATTCCCAAGAGTCGGTTAAATAATCTAATCAGTTCCTTCCATCTTGTTACTACGATAATCGACCCCACTCGCCTCTCTGGTTCATCCCAAACATTGCTCGATCAGATAATTGTCAACAATAGACTCATGTATACTTCTCAAATATTTAATGCGGGGTATAGCGACCACCTTGCCCAAATATTAACTATTAAAGATAAATTAAAACCGTGAAATCCTCTACAAGATTACTAGACCGTTCAACGAAAAAAAAATTACAAATTAAAAAAAAATCTTTAACATCAGGAGACGTGGGATGACGGGTATAAATGTGAAAGCACCAACGATAAATTCAATGTATTTTTTTTTTCAATTTTTTTGAAGTATTTCAACTTTTGCTTTCCTATAAAACGGAAGTTAGTTAAAGTACACAATCACAATCGGTGGATAAGTCAAGGGATTTGTATTTCTTCCAAAAATGACGTTATTTATATTATCTTTCAAAACTCAATGACCAACCACCCGAATTTCATGATCATTTCTGTAAATATAAATCCATTCTCAGAAGAGTGGTCTCTGCGGCTAAAGTAATGGAAAATGACAGACATATAATAGAATCGAACAACCGGACTAAAACAATGTCGAATATCATAAAGAACTACACATCCCCTTCAGAAAATCGCCAAGAAAACATTTCTCTACTAGACGATGGCAAAATTGTATCAAATCCAAAGGACATCGCAAATTTGTTTAAGTCGTATTTCTCAAAAAATAGGTAAAATATCAAAATCAGTAACTCAAAAGTAATGTCCACCATATACATCCACACACGTACCGCATTCTATGTTCACTTCCGAGACTAACTTGAGTGAAATTATGAGTGTCATTAGTTCTTTGAAAAATAAATTTTCAGTAGGGATACATGTCATACCTGAATTTACAGTAAAATCTTTCTTTCGCGTTATATTAAATCCACTTACTCATATTTTCAATAGCTCCTTGTCAGTAGGTTTGTCCTGACGTATTTCAAAAAGTTAAAGTGAAACATTACATAAGAAACGAAATAAAAGTGATCTTGGAAACTGTCGACCCATATCAATATTGCCAACTTTGTCAAAAATCCTGGAAAAATATAAGAGACTTGTAGGCTTCTTATCGCATAATAATATTCTCTCAAACGATCAGCACGGTTTCAGGAAATCCCTTTCCACTAACAGCGCCATATTTTTTCTCTAAATGATATAACCAATTCTCTTAACCGTGGAGATAATCCACAAGGTATTTTTCTTGATTTTTCGAAAGCATCGATGTAATCGATCACGAAATTCTTCTCTCAAAACTGCACGTATACGGCTTTCGTGAATTGGCACATCAGTGGCTAACTTCCTACTTGAAAGATACGCATCAGCAAGTAGAAATTTCACGTGTTGAAAATAAATATGTCAATATTACCTTTCAGAAACAAAACCACTTACTTGTGGAGTTCCTCAAGATTCAATTTGACTCCGTATCTTCTCTTTATTGTACGTAAATGATATGTCATCCACCACGTCCGATTGCAAAATGATTCTCTTTACTGCTGACACAAATCTACTATGTAAACATGTCAATGCGCAAAATTTTTTTTTCTGACATCTCGTCTTGGTTTCATTCAAATCGTCTCATCATTAATATTGACAAAACAGTGTCTATGTCATTTCACAATAGTATCACAAAATCTTTACCCCAGGTTTCTCTTTCGTTAAACGGAACCCAAATAAAATCAGTCAAGATAAAATTTTTAGGGGTTCATATTCAGGACAACCTCAAATGAAATTGCCATATTGATAATTTGAATTCCAAACTAAGCAAAATTTGCTATGCATTCCGAATTTTAGTCAACATTGTTGGTCAACACGTTTCTCGCTGCGAGTATTTTGCAAATGTATATTCTCATTTACGGTACGGCATTATCTTCTGGGGCCAATTCACTCAGAGCAATCAAACTTTTAGAATTCAAAAGAGCATAGTTCGGACTATATGTAAATCTCACCCCCGAAATTCATGTAAAGCTTTATTTGGAGAATTAAATATTCTCCCTATCCCTTGCATATACATTTACGAAGTAGTAGTGCTTGTGAAAACAGAACTTTTAAAATCCCACCCCTTCCTTAGAAGAAATAGTCTAGTTCACGAACACACACTCGTAACAAGGCTAATATTTTTCGTCCTGGCGAGTCAACAAATCTTTGCCAAAGAGGTCCTTATCATTCAGAAATAATTTTGTACAATTCCGTTCCCCAAAATCTAAAAGATATAAATAAATTGAATCTCTTTAAATCCCCGGTTAAGAGCTTCTTAATGTGTTATTGTTTCTATAATGTGAAATAATTTACAGATTTTAATAAATGAAGTTAAGGAGAGTTTCAGTTTCCTAATAAACAGTGTTTTCCACATGACTTCGGATGATGTAAGTGATGTTAATGTCTCTTATACTTTATCACGCCGTTGTTATAGTACTCTAGTTACTGATTAAATTCCTTTTTTATGATGTTGATTTTGCTCCTTTTTGTTTTTAATAGTTTATTTCTAACTGTACGCAACCTTGGCTCGGTTGTGTACATTATCTCTGTAGCCCCATCCTGACCCGGGTTTTCCTCCGGGTAGTGACGGATTTTCGTCGGGCGGCAATGTCATTAATTCTTTTGTTTTATTAATCTCGAATTTGTACTTCTCTAATACCTACAATTTATTTTGAATAATTAATGGCCATCAGAACGTATTCATTAAATAACTTATTTTATAAATATTAAATCCGCCACTGCCCATAGGCCCTTGATCGGAATTGATGGGGTAGTCCCTCGCCTGTTGCCGGAGAGTATCTTTATTGCCCCCCACGTGGTCATACGCAGTTTGCAACTGCTTTTTTGACAATAAAGTTTATTTATTTTTAATCTCCTGAGCGATAAATCGCGCTGTGTGCATCCGCCTATTCGATCTTTATAGTTCCCTTTCTCCCCTCTTCCTCTCTTTCTCAAGTTATCGATCTACATCATGAGCTGGAATGCGCAGATATAAAATTTAAACGAATGCTACGAAGTTGGCATTGTAAAATAGCTTTGTAGAAAATTTATTAAAATGCGAGGTGTTGGTATGATCCCTGGCTTGCTACTAATGATTGATTGTTTATTGTCCTCAACGTGCTTACGCAGTTTGTACTGTTTTTTGACAATAAATTTATTATTATTATTAAACGTATTCCCTAAAAATTAATTTATTCCGAAATTTTTATAATTCTAAAAAAATCGTTTTCGTACACAGTGAGTTACAGCTTTCTTTACGAATTTTTTTAAGAACTATAAAAATGTCGGAATAAATTAATTTTATGGGAATATGTTTAATAATAATAATAATAAATTTATTGTCAAAAAATCAGTACAAACTGCGTATGACCACGTGGAGGACAATAAACTAATTTACTCTCCGGAAGCAAGCAAGGGACCATCCCATCAATTCCGATCAAGGGCCCTAAGGCAGAGGCGGATTCAAAAATTTCAGCAAAAGTTCCTAGATAAGATAANAAAATGTACATGTACAAATTATTATGGAACTATGCATTATTCTGAGTCTAGTGTTTAAAAATCATAAGAATTGAAATAACACTAAATTCACGATTTATTATTACAATAAACATGGCCCTAGACTGAGCCTAGAGAACCTGTATAAGAAATCCGCCTCTACCCGAAGGAAAAACGGAGCAAAACCCGAGCGAGGATTGGGCTACAGAATTAATGTACACAACCGTGTCAAAGTTGAGTACACATAGAACTAAATTAATATGAATCATAAGACACAACAATCATGCAAGAAAATAGTTTTTGGAATTGTTATAAGTTATTTAAAAAGTACTACAGCAAAGGCGTGATAAAGTACAAGACGGATTTAACTTTTATTAAAAATCAATAAATTCTTTTACGGTGTAGAAGCACTGGTGCAGGTGACAATATTTGTATGGGACATTCGTGAGGTAGATCTGATTCCAGAAATAATTGTGTACTCACGTTTCAAATTTCCAGGATTTTGAAAAATAAAATATTTTGTTCAACTTGAAAGCACAAAATATCCTTTTATTCTTCAGAAACTTTATATCTGATTTTAATGAATGATTCACGTTTAGTCGCTTGATGTTAATTCTACGAGATCCTACGTTAAACGATAAAAGTAAAATGATGATCACTCATGTGAAAATAAAATTCATTTGGGAATAACCTTCCTTCACTTTTCATTTCATATTTATTAGAAACGTGTCTTCGTATTTTTATGCTGTGTCTTGCAACACTTTTTGTGAAATATATGTCCCAGTTTCTGGTTAATTACCGTAATATTTTTTAAAGCGATTAAAAGCCTGTTTGCATTCATTTAATGCTCCTGTCACCCTCAAAATAATTTATTTAAGAAATATTCATATCTACTTTGCCTCTACAAAGAATGGTCCGTCGTTTTCGCTTCCACGATCCCGATGAGCGGTAGAGCGCGGATTCAAGCCCAGTTCGGCCGAAGTAGGTGAGGTTTTCAGATGAGGTTTTCTTTACATATTCCAGACATCTGTCATTTCGATACCATATGTTCCTCGCCAACCCAACACCTTTGCTTGCCAATTCCCTCACCAAGTCAGGGTTAGATGGAAGAGCACCCATTACTACCTGAACCTTGTCATAAGACGTTAAGTAAAATAAATAAAACATATGTTCGTGGTGAATAGTCGAAACCTTGGTCATATACTATATTAGGCGTCTATTTTAAACGATATAGACGTCGCAACATCTCCCCTGTTTGGGTTCTCTGGAACACCGATTGATCTCAAGTATGTCTTACGTTGTTGAGGTTAATAAGAGATTCTTAATCTTCATGAGATGTCACGTAATACGAACATGATCAGTATCGAGAAGGGAACAAGACGATGTGTCATATAATTTCGGAAGTGAACCGTTGCGAGAAGAGATAATTGATAAGAGGAACATTTTGATGTGTCATGATGGCATCACCATACTTCGCGTCGCGTGCTGTCTGGTGTTCGAAGGTCTTCGAAGACACCGGGCGTAAAGTAGCAATTCAAAATATTAAGATTAAATAAAAGTTGTTCCTTTTACTCACAAAGAAGAGTGGACTTATTTTCGTAATCTCAAAATTCATTTGACTTGCGCTATATTTATTCAATAACAAACAAGAAAATTATACTTACTGATCTTGTTCTTGGTGAGCCCTAAAACTACAACATCAACAACAATAATAATAACTGGAACTCTAGCCACAATACTTCCAAGTCATGCAAAAATCAGTGATCTTGAACGCACTCATATAGTTTGACGTTTAATTTGTGTGTGATGTTTCATGAAAAAACCTTGATGTTTATCTAAAAAGAATCCATGAATGTGGATTAGACGAGCATCTCACTCCTAAAAAAAAAGACAGAAAGTCGTGAACGGGATGGATGATGATGATAAAAATAATAACAATAACAACAACAACAACACTGCCATAACCAAGCAGCTTCAATTCTGAATCAATCTGTCGCTTCACAAAACCAATCACTTGAACACCGATCCTCAACCTTACAATAGTTTTTCCCCCAAACCGGTTTTGGAGAACGACAGCTATAAATTTTTCTGCGACAGAACCATACTAACTGCCAATGCAACATACCTGACTTAATTTTCATTGATAAAAGAAAGAAAATAAGTTTCATCGTTGAAGTAGCCACACCCAGTAATGCCAACATTCAAAAGACCTAAGCAGAGAAAATTAGGAAATACGTCAACCTAGCATTTTAAATTCAACAACAGTGGAAAACTCTCACCCAAATTCTTCCCATAATTATTTAAAGTAAAGGAATCGTACATAATTTACTTCAGAGATACTTTGTCAGAATCTCAGTTAAAAAACCAACCGTAATTGTCATGCAGAAATCCATTTAGTACATGAATCCAGAAATTTTTAGTACATGCAACATAGTAAGAAATTTCGTTCAATTATTATAGATAGGGACACCTGCTTGGAATATCATTTCCGCACCTGACCAACATACCAGGTACACACCTGAGAGAAAATAACCATCACCGTAGTAATAATAATAATAATAAAATTAACAGAAGTAAACAAACTCCAATAGCGGCCACTTAGACTTTGGTACTTGGAGTATGAGGTTGCGCGCGGCCGGGACGAATCGTCACTGAACTTTGTTCGACTTTGAACTTTCCTCAGTATATAGAAGTGTAAAGAGAACGTGCTTCATTAAGCAATTAACTGTAATGTTGTTTCCGTAGCGTACGATGGCCCGTGAACGTGTTTGATGTTGAACCACCCCGAGATATTCATGTTTGGTAGTTGCCTTGGCGCTCACTTGATACAGTTAATTAGTTGCCTTTCCATAGATTTGATTATGAAAATTATAATTTCTTGGTGTAGCTGATAATTTAATCTAACATTACAAAGATAAATTCACAATATTTTTATCACCATGATTCAAAGAATTGTTAATGTTACTATGAATTTATTCGTCATAATTTGTAGAGTTTTCTCTTTTCTATGAATATGGTGGAAGTATTTTTACTGTGACAAAATCTCTTTCCATCTGTGAAAAACATGTTGTTTTTTTTGCTACGGAAATCTCCACAGTACGATTTTAATGACACACTGTTTTCATGAGTTTATATTTTTGCTAAAGTCGTAAAGATGCCAAAGATTTTTTTCAGAAACAGGACGGAATAAATGTATCGACTTGGATTTTGACCTGAATGTTCATTTTATGTTCACTTTACCCCAATTGATAGTATTAAATAGTTTCCAGACTTATTTTAGAAATAATTATTTCTTCTTTTGATTTTTACTTCTTCGTACCTTTTAATCCTTAATACGTACATACTTGTTACACATTACTTTGTGTTAATGTAACTTTTTTTAAACTTGTATCTTGTAACTTTTCCTTCATTCTTTTTTCGCTCTAGTAACATTAATACTGAGAATACATACTGGATATAAACACGGCATTCCTGATGTGATTCAATTTGTATAATTTGTTTATACATACGAACGCTTGTTGAATAAACTGGAGAGGGCAATGGACTGGCAAATGAAATTTCATGTGGTCTGTTACATGTACAGTTGAATATGAATGCGAATGACCTACATTGCGACTCCGCATTACACAGAACTCATTCTTCATCGTGGAAAATACCAGTTATGACTGATTCGTTGTATCCGTAACTAGACTGAAGCTACACTTATATTCAGAAAGCTAGCAGTGATAAATGCGATGACATTGAACGAAATAACTGTTCGAATTGCAAGTTCTGCTTTGGAGAGGATGAAGTATTTATTGTTTAACTATGAAAGTGACCGAGTCGTGTGATGCAAATAACATGAATACACTTAGGGTTTTCATCCTTTTTCATCAGATTGTTTAGTATCTATTGAATACACGCTATCCCTGTACATCGTTCATTATCTAACTCATAATGAATATTGTAAATCTGTAATATGGATTTTAACCAGTATAATATTTTTACTTTGTCAATATTGTTATTGCTCATCCATGTGACATAGTTTTTTATTCGTGTCATTTACAATGGTGTCAGTTTTTGATGCAGTAGGGACCTTGCTGATTAAAATAATTCCATCCCTTCAGAGCTGTTACGTCACAACACGTACGTATACGCAGCAAGCAATAAAACTCTTTTCTACCTCCTCAAAACATTTATTTTCCTTTGTCTCTGAAAAGCGATTGATTTGATTTGCGCAAATTGCTTGCTCTATCTGCCAGATAATACCGCTACGTTACTGAAAGTTGCCTAAAATGCATTGCTAAAGATATTCCCAATTTTATAAAATGGAATTTCTCTGGTTAAAGGCAACGTATCTCACCCTTAATTCTAATTAGTATCTTATGCACCAGTGCTTCTACAATGTAAAACAATTTATTGATTTTGATAAAAGTTCAATACGTCTTGTACTTTATCGTGCCATTGGTGTAGTACTTTTAAAACAACTTATAACAATTTCAATAGCTATTTTCTTGCATGGTTGTTGTGTCTTATGATTCATATTAATTTAGTTTTATGTGTACCCAACTTTGGCACGGTTGTGTACATTAATTCTGTAGCCCCATCCTGGCCCGGGATTTGCTCCGGTTTTCCTTCGGGTAGAGACGGATTTCTTATACAGGTTCTCTAGGCTTTGTCTAGGGGCGTGTTTATTGTAACAATAAATCGTGAATTTAGTGTTATTTCAATTCTTATGATTTCTAAACACTATACTCAGAATAATGTATAGTTCGATAATAATTTGTACATGTAAAATAATTTTTTTGTGTTAAATTACGAACATATTGACATTCTATTAGTATTATAACTCGTAGCTAACTTTTTATCTTATCTAGGAATTTTTGCTGAAATTTTTGTATCCGCCTCTGCCTTAGGGCCCTTGATCGGAATTGATGGGATGGTCCCTTGTTTACTTCCGGAGAGTAAATTAGTTTATTTTCCTCCACGTGGTCAAACGCAGGTTGTACTGCTTTTTTGATAATAAATTTATTTTAATATCTTATAAATCAAATTCAGTGAGACGGAATATATATCTACGTATATAAATTTAAAAAGTTTTGAAGTTAATGAGAAACATAAAGAAAAACGCATAAAACTCACTCACAAGTTTCACGGAACCGTTGAGGTATTCAGCATTCCGTGAAATTTTTGAGTGATTTTTATGCGTTTTTCTTTATGTTTCTCATTAACTTCAAAACTTTTTTAATTTATAGAAAACTAGTGTCAAGATTTCCCTAGTATACCGTAATATTGTCTGTAGAAGCGATGTCTGTGGGAGCATTGAAAGGTAGTTGTTTAACAAATATAAACCTGGAACTAAGTAGATTGATATGTGATTCTAAATAGAAGACACACCAAATCACTAGTTTACACTCATTAAAACTGGAGCCAATTAGTTCCGCATACGAATTTTATGACGCGAGAAAATGTATTATGTTGTTTCGAATTGTGAATATTACATAAATCACGAGTAAATTATACATTCCAAATGACGTTTATTTTCTGAAAGTACCCAATTTGTGGATTCGTTATACATGCAAATGCTTCCTCTTGTTATTTCGCTAAGCATTGATTTGTGATGTAGTTGGTTCATTTTATATCATAAATGAGAATTGGAATGGTTTCAATTTATATATCTCTTGAAATGTGTGCCTTTTTCAATTAATCCAATGAGAATAAATATTTCTAGGTAGTCATATTATTTTGATTTCTGTATTCGTCTAGTTTATTAACGTATTAGGTATTTAGGTTATGAATTTTTTGATCTTGTGCTTAACATGTGTTGGTGAATATCAAATGATATGTAATGAAAAATGTAAAATTACATAGTTATTCTTGGATAATCATGTTGTTTTTTATAAACAAGAAAAGATTTTGTCTATCTGTCATGGTTTATCGATGCAGAAGGCGCTTTCGTCCGCATGGCTGCCATCTTCAGTGCTGGGTCCTGTGGCGAACAGTGGTTGAAAGGACCTTGTGCATACAATGACGTGAGAGATCGACGAATTTTTTCATGATGAACAATCTGTTCATTTTGGATCTATTACTACGAAGATAATCTTTTTTAAAGCTTTTGTTTTATACAGTATTATTATACTATCAAATTCATAAGTACTAACTTAAGCATTGGTTGTTGCGAAGCGAAATACAAGTTTATTTATGTGTATAACAAAAATATCATGTGTGATTTTTCTTACCTCGTTGACTTTGGAGGCTTCTCTCGTTTTCATGATATTCCAGGGATAAAGTAACTGATAATACTCTGTAATAGCTCAGAGGAGAGTTCGTTGCCGCATATGCAGGGGCTCGTGATATAGAATACTGCATGCTTTGAAATTTTACCTCTCACGTGTCTTTGTTCGTAGAGCGGCAATTGTGACGGAAGGTACTGTGAGTTTCTAGCGTAATGCGAGTTTCTGGAGTTTGTTTTTGGTTATCTTCTTCCCCTCTTCCCTAATCCCTTTGCCTCGTGGTTCATCAAGAGAAACGTCCTGCATTTAAAGAAGAAGAATGGTTCTTTAATAAACTTGCTAGAGGCCTTATGATGCACTACTATGTATTGCAAAAGACAACGGAAAAAAGATTTCAATGTCATCTATGATTAAGTGTTTGTTGTTTGTATGAGGATAACGCAATTATTTTTATGAGATTTGATAAAATAAATAAAAGTTCTATTCAATTTATTTTGTCTTCTCTCTTTTGCAGGTGAGTACCTGATACCATTATCTTTGGGTTCTTTGTGGGTGAGTTATTTACTATCTTTCCTCCTTAAGTGGTATATGCTGTATCGTGTGAAAATTCTTCGTCTTGATATTTTTCTCAGTATTAGAATTTTAATATTATAAGTGTGTTATTCTGAGAGATAGGTTATGATTGTTTCAATATTGTGCTTTCATTTCTTCTGTATAAATGGGGATGAAATTAGTATTTCTCGTGGGAACGGTGATGAAATTCAAAAGTGAAACTGTCCCTTAACAGACTTGATCGGTCTTTTTGGGTGTCATAGACGGTACAGATCCGTCTTGTCTAGGTGTTTGTTGGCACAAGGTAGAGATGTCGTGGCCGGTATCACGGTCCGGTCGCTTTGACCCCGGTGAAGACCCAGAGGAATAGTAGCCAAAGGGGGTTTCAGGGGATCCGAACCCTTGTTCATGTAGTGCATACTTCAAAGATTCAATTGACGCTACATTTATATTAATATAAAGAGTCTGAATGAAATTTAAATACGAGCCTCTTAAAGATATTATTTCATTTATATTTCAGATCCTCTTTAGAAACATTCGGGCTACGTTCCTGATAGACTTCATAATCGTTTTATAACCGGTTGAGTTGACCTGGCTTGCAGTATATTGGTTGAGACACGAATAAAAAAAATCTGAGACACCAACCGGGAATTGAACCTTGTACTTTCCATTCAGTAACTCAATGCTTTACTCACTGAGCCATGTGGAATTAGAGGATATGAAAACATTTATTTTAGGCATCTTTTTCCCGAAATTACTTGTCAGTATGTGGTCTTCTATGAAGTGGGCGTGAAAATGAGGATCAAATGTGGGTTTGTGGGTCTATCACAGGGATCAATAGTTCATATTCTCTTCCAAATACGTGCTAGATTTTTGAGTTAGAAAATTTTGTTATAGATGTATTTCTCGTGAAAACTCACTCCTCGTTCACTTTCTGTGAATGAACTAGAAGTGATAGCGAATGCAAAGGAAATTATTTGAATTGAAATTTCGTTTTAGAATTAGTTTCTTAGCCATGACGTTCCATCAAAATGAAACTTAGCTTCTTTCCTATTCCCTGCCTTACAAAAAACGGGGAAGTTTCTTTTGGATTCGTTAAGTAGTTTTTCCGTAATGTGAGTTCAAACGAACTTTTTGTAAAAGTTGTTTTTGTCGCCAGGTAAAGTTTTCTTGTGTCTGAGATCCGTGAAGAGAAGGAATTAGGGATACAAATGTTTGTAAATTAAGCCCCAACATCATAAAAACATTGATAAATGACATTTTTACTAGATATGAATGTCAATTTGAGAAGTAATTTTTGTGCAAAATTATCAAATTAACGCGAGGTGAACCGCAGGTACTTCAGAATTCTAGAGAATATAAGAAATATAAGAATAGGAATCAGTTTATTTTCTTGAATTTTTACATTTACATTTTACACAAACTTAAAATTACTTTCACAATATAATGGGTATTAAAAAAAAAAATAAAAAAAAGTCCTTCCTATCAGATCCTGTCTCTTNTATAATAATTAGTTTATTTTCTTCACAGCCTATACAAATCGATTCTAATATATATTTCAACATCTCTGATCGCTGAAATTTTTTTCAATTTTTTATTATGTTTGTATATATAAAATTTGAGATATAAAATTAAAAAGAATCGGATTCCAATAATGTGCCTATATTCTACTGTACATAATAAAGATAAGTAAATAAATATACATAATAATAAGTAAAAAATAAATTACCTTGTACTGATTCTGAAAAAAGTAATAAATAAATAAAAGATCCTACTCCTGTATTGAAAGTAAGAAATTTATGTCCTCTCTAACAACCATTTTTAGCCTAGTTTGAAAAATCTGTTTGTTACAGACAGACTTGAATTTATTGAACATTCTTGGAGCAATGAAATAATAGGTTCTGGTAAAATAAGTAAGATTAGGTTTTGGTACAAAAACATCATTTAAATGGTCAATACGCCAACACTACTCTCAATGCGAATTATTTGAATGAGTATTTTCTTTCCGCGTCCCTGTCGAACCTCTCTTGTTCCGTGACATTTTACCTTCTCGCTCTTGGGGAGAACCATGATGTGTGTCTACGAAGGATTCAATTTCTCTGGAAGATTGGTTTTCCAGGAAAAACATCCTAACCGAAGATTGTTTTTCGTTCACTTTACTTCACATACAGCCTTCACGTTAGCTTTGCTTCACATAATACTTCTTAGTTTCCCAGTACAATAACAAGTTTATTAATTGATCAGAAAATTTTACTGGCTAAGAATAATGAAAATCCTTATGTGTCATTATGTTTGTTAAGCATGAGTATTCTTTATATGAAAAAAAAAACAATAGTGAGAAATATATTTCATACCTCTGATTGGTTCGATAAATTTTACTTATGTTTCTATGGTCGCCAATGCGCGTAAACGGATATCTTTCTTGTCGAACTTTTGGGGGAGTTTAAGAGAATAGAGTAACCGTATTTAGTTCTCAAAAGAAATCGTGTCATTACCGACTTTAGTGAGTTTTTTTTCAGCGATTGGTCGACCTTGTTCTTATTAAATGACTTATTGGGAAGTACCTATGCCTACCTTAAAGTGTACCACTTTCCTCATCTTCATTGTATCCTCATTAATTCAATGTTATGTGATGAACTTGTGGTGCTAACATTTCAGGTCTTATCTTAAAGGTAGTTTAAAAAAACAAAACATCCCTTGTACTTTTTTATTTAATAAAAATGAAACAAAGTTAATTCTAATATACCTTAGACTAAATATTGAAATATACCTTATCTTATCTTTTTTTGCTGTGACTCTACCTGCGAGCAGACTGCCTCTTCGTCGTGTGCTACGTATTTCGCTAGCATTAGCCACTCTCCGAATGCCTGCACTTATCCTTCGCATTTACATATCGCCTTGAAATTCACCTCTCTACCGGTCCTCCTGTCTCCGTCAACGCCTTCCTTTTTCCACGAATATCATTCCATTTTGCTACAAACGGACTCAGTATTCATAATGGATTTACATTCCATCTGTTTGTTACTTTAGTGCTTTTTTTATTGAAACTCCTTCTTGAGAAGTGAATAAAAATAAAATAATTTTGTTACGCTTGCATTATAATCGCCAGGAAATCATTAGCACGTGCATTACATTGTGTACTCAACTTTGGCACGGTTGTGTACATTAGTTCTGTAACCCCATCCTGTCCCTGGTTTTGCTCCGGTTTTCCTTCAGGTAGAGGCGGATTTCGTATACAGGTTCTCTAGGCTTTGTTTAGGGCCATGTTTATTGTAATAATAAATCGTGAATTTAGTGTTATTTCAATTCGTATGATTTTTAAACACTATACTCTATAATCTATAGTTCCATAATAATTTGTACATGTAAATTTTTGCGTTAAATTACAAACATATTGACATTCTATTAGTATTATAACTCGCAGCTAACTTTTTATCTTGCCAAGGAATTTTTGCTGAAATGTTTTAATCCGCCTCTGCCTTAGGGCCCTTTATCGGAATTGATGGGATGGTCCCTTGCTTGCTTCCGGAGAGTAAATTAGTTTATTGTCCTCCACGTGGTCATATGCAGTTTGTACTGCTTTTTGACAATAAATTTATTATTATTACATTAAAATCACTAGGACAAATAACATTCTAGATCAAAACATATTATTTGAATTTCTATTTGAGTCTAAGTAGACATATTTCTGTTTGCTTTAGAGCGTATGGGAGGTTAAACCAAGACAAACGCATAAGTGATTTTAAAATTGTATTCATTATGTTAGTGATAGTGTAATATCTATTATGTTAGCATGTTAGCTTATAGAAAATGTCTTGCAGTTCACTTTAAAATGCTACGCGAATGTTTTCTTTGATCCTTAACTACCCTCTGTTCACCATCGTCTTTTTCTAACTCCCTAGTTATGTTAAGGAAATTGAAGAACCTGATATAAATAATACGGAAAGATATTACTATTTTTTACTAGAATAAAATACAACTTGGTATTGGCATGTGAATTTTCAAAAATAACTGGAATTTAGTTGTATTACGTAAATTATTTGTTTGAAAAATATTACCTAAATTACTTTTTTTTTCTTTTTTTGATGAAACTAAGACGACTTTCTGTATTAACTAATTTCGTATTCTCGCTTCCAGCCCCTGACGCCTAGCTTTTTCAGATCCTCTTCTACGTCGTCCTCCCACAGTTTTCTTGGCCTTCCTCTACTCCTCGTCCCATCTGGCGTCCTATCAAACACACGTTTTGATGCTCGTTCCGTGCTCATTCGTGCGAGGTGTCCAGCCCACCGTAGCCACATTGACTTCGCAACGGACACTATATTTTCTTTACTAGTTCGTGATTCATCAGTTGTCGGTACGTGCCATCCTGTTCTTCAACGGATCTCGCTATCCTTCGCTGGATTTTGCGTTCAAATATAGCCAGGCTGTTTTCAAGCATTTTTGTGAATGTCCATGTTTTGCACCCGTAAAGAACTATCGGTCTGATTATAGTGTTATATATCTTATATTTCGTGTTTATTGACAGCAGTCGCGAACCAATTAAATGCGTTAGAACCCATTGGCATCGGTTCTCATGACTCAGTCGTGTTTGTACTTCCACCGTTATATCACTGTCGACTGTGAGGATGGATCCTAGATATTTGAATTGTTGCACTGTTTCAAAATTATATCTATCGAAGTTTATATTCTGACTGATCCTATTTCCACCGATTCTACTGGATGTCATGTACTTGGTCTTTTCTACGTTTATACATATACCAATATCTTCTGCTACCTTTATAAGTCTAACAAATTCTTCTTTCACGGCAAGCACACTTCTTCCTACTACATCAATATCGTCAGCAAATGTTAAGATCTGTGTGGACGTGTTGAATATTGTTCCGCTCCGGTTTACGGAAAGGACTCGGATGACTTTTTACGGAAAGGCGAGTTTGAATAATAAGTTCGAAAGGCAATCACCCTGCTTCAGTCCAGTTTTCATTTCAACCTCCTCCGTTTCTCCATTTCGAGTTCTGACTTTGCTTTTTGTGTCTGTGAGTGTGATCAATTTGTTTGAAATGTTCAGCCATAAGCTATAGAGTTGATCTCTGTTCACCGAGTCGTAATCCCGCCTAAAATCTATGAACAGTTGATGTGTTCCTGTTCGGAACTCATGTGTCTTTTCCAATTATTGTCCTATTCTGAATATTCGGTGTGTGGTCGACCTATTTGGCCGGGACCCGCACAGGTAGTCTCCCACAGCTTCCTCGACATATGGCTGCAATCTGTTGTGTGAAACGTTGTCGAAGACTTTATATGCAACATTGAGCAAACTGATTTCACGATAATTGATACAGGTTGTTTTATCCCCCGTTTGTGAATTGGGTTAATGACCCTTAGCTTCCATTCCCTAGGCATTTCTTCATGTTGCCATACCTCCTGTATCAGATTAGTGATCTCTCGCTACAGAGCGCCTTCCCCATTCTTCAGCAGTTCTCCAGGAACACTATCGCTTATTGGTTTGCAGCTTGCATATCCCCTCTTTTACTTCAGTATACGTAGGTGGGGGATGAGACTGTCGTTGCTGCTATTATCCACAACGTTCCTCGTTTGCTCTCTTCTCGTTTCTGAGTTCAGCAACACTTCAAAGTATTGCTTCCACCTTTCTGAGACAATCTGTGAAGTTCCAAGTAAAATCCCTTCTTCATTTCTTATTCTGTGCGAGTTTTAGTTGGAATTCTTTTCGTGATTGAAAATAGGTTACTAATAATTGAATAATTTTCAATTTAGAAATTTCCTAAGCATTATCGAATGTGAGCAGTTAGAAGTAGAATTATTTATGACAGAACCTTTAAGATCAAATAGAGAATTTAGAGACCCATGATTCATAAATATTAACCTCGTGTCGTTAAAGCACTTCTCAGAGCTCCCGAAATTCCGTGTGCCGTGACCCGTTCCCGCTGACGGATTCGGTTCGCTTAGCTAACCAAGTCTTGCATGTATGCATGATACGACTGCTGAATCTGGTTTGGGTGCACTCCCCCATGAGCGCGTCCCTTCGCTGTGCTGTATATTGCCTCTGCACATCCCTCGGCTCTTGCTACCTCGTACGAGATTACGTTGTCGCTCCATGCAAAGGAATGGTTTCTAAAGCGGCACAGTTGAACTAGAACCGAATGTATGTAACCGAAAATTAACCCCACAGTTGTCGCGCCTAGGAATCCATCGCGCGGATGACGCTCGTCATCCACTTTAAAAGCAGAAATTTAAGTGACAAGAAACTTATTATTACCATTGTCGAATTAATAAGGATCTTAAAATATCTTCAATCAAATTTTTCATACATAAATTGTTCGTTCAATAATTTACAACTATCAAATTGTAATTGATAGTTACGCTCGCTTTACGGAATTGGTCCCTTCCGAATGGAGGCTCAGAGGTCGCGTGGATACATTAATTTTTTAAGTAGTAACATTGATGAATATTCCTTAATAATTTTTATGTCTGACCACCTAAATGTCTGCTTTTTATCTATGCATTCAATTTGTATACTTAAGTGATCCATAAAATTCGGTTTGCAACAATATTTACAGAATAATATATTTACAGTCGAGTGGATGACGCGTGTCATCCAACGCTCATTTTTGCAGAAATTCTAGAAAACCGCGAGCACAAGAGACTGTACAACTATTGTGGTGATGCAATATTTGTTTAATTTAAATAATATGTACGCAGGCTATGTTGCCATTTAAGCATTCAGAAAAAATAGTTTATTGCTTCGTAATCCTCTTTAAAAGTAGAAATTTAAGTGAAGAAATAACACATTATTACCATTGTTGCATTAATAAGAATCTAAAAATATCTCCAATCGAATTTTTCATACATAAATTGCTCGTTATATAATGTACAATAATCAAAAGTTCTTACGGAATTGGTTACTTCCGAAGGTGGCCTCATAGGTCGCATGGAGGACATTTGTCATCCATTTTTTAAAGAAGCAATATTAATAAATATTTCTTAATACCATTGAAGGGTTAAATCGTCTCTTTAATCACGAGGTTCTATGAATAGAGAATCGAAAAGGTAAAGCGAAATATTTTATTTTGCTCTCCGATTCCAATTCAAGTGAATTTAGACTATCTTGTACACTTGACGATCAATACACTCTCTAATAAAACTTTCTTGCCATGGGATGAACTTTCCAACAACACTGTCAGGGGGTATTTAAACATTTTTCTAAAGTATAAATATCGTCGTTGTATTCAGGCAGTATGAGCGACCTGATGACTGTTTTTGAATGTCCTGAAAATTTTAATGAAAGAATAAAGTATTGTCTATTAAATCTTATAAAATTTGGACCCTGCGGGGCTGATATTTGAATAAACCTATCTTGAAGTTGCACGGGCTCTTACACATATAGTATGGAGTAATTTCTCTAGGAATCGATATAAAGAAACTATCACACGTTTCACACATGTATGGTGGAAGAGAATAGTACGAAATTTGCCTTGCCTTTCCGGAGAATTAACGAAGTTATTCAGTGAAAACTGTTGCAACCTACATAACTCAAGTCAATCTCGAGACCATTCATCAAATACATTTTAAACAGTATAATTAATGACTTATGTCTATTCTCTATGTTCCATGAACAGAGAACCGAAATAATCAAGCGAAACACTTAATTTTTTCTTTCCAATTCAAGTGAACTCGTACTTTTTTATTATACATTTCAGGACCAGTACACATTGCAGCATTACTGCCAGGAAAGATACATGTCTAACGTGTAAATACAGCCCCACCGGTGGCGCAGGTGGTAGTGTTGTCGTTTCTCACCAAGTCATCCCGGGTTTGATTCCTGATGGGGCTAGAAAATTTGTAGCTTTTCACATTAATGTCCCAGTTCTTATATAAGACTACTGAAAAGCAAACCTCCTTTCTCTACCCAGGTCCTCCTAGTATCAATAACTCTAACTATTGCTAACTATTTCTACTAACCCCTCCTTGTGGGCCAAGTTGTGGGTTAACCTAACCTAATATTTTTCAAAATATAACATTCTCCCTGACGGTTTTAGGAAATCCTTTTCCACTACAAGCGCCATATTTTCCTTCTTAAACGATGTTATCACATCTCTAGACCATGGAGAAAATCCTCAGGGTGTTTTTCTTGACTTATCCAAAGCATTCGATGTCATCGATCACGAAATTCTCCTTTCCAAATTGCATTCTTTAGGCATTCGTGGACTTCCACATCAATGGCTAACTTCTTATTTAAAAGATAGATATCAACAAGTAGAAATATCCTATACTAAAAATAAAAAACTTCAGCGTTGTCTTTCAGAAACAAAGCCACTTACTTGCGGAGTACCCCAAGGATCAATTCTCGGCCCTATACTCTTTTTATTGTATGTGAACGACATGTCATCATCCACATCAGATTGCAAAATGGTTCTTTTTGCTGATGACACTAATTTACTATGTAAACACGCCAATGCTCAAAAAGTTTTGTCTAACCTTTCGACTTGGTTCCATGCAAATCGTCTCATTGTAAACACTGACAAAACAGTGTCTATGTCATTTCACAATAGTATCACAAAATCTTTACCCCAGGTTTCTCTTTCTTTAAACGGAACACAATGAAAAACTGTTACGAATACAAAATTCTTAGGTCTCCATATTCAAGACAACCTCAAATGGAATTGTCACCGTAATTTCGAAAATTCCAAAGTGTTGAATATGAGACATAAAGGTGAAGAATTCCGAGATATAATCTGTGTTCATCAAGATCGAAAGTACAATCTCTGAGATTCTTTGATGCAGTCGCATAGTAAACTGACTCCAATAAAATATTCTCCAACATATCCTCATAATACAGGATCCGTTGATGGCAATGGATTCAAAACCTTCAGTTTTTCCACTTTATTCTGAGTATCGCGGGAGCCCGAGTTCAGCTTATTACCTAGTGTTGTGTAAACCGCGCCCGATTTTTGTGAGACGTATGTTCTCTTTCAGTTTATTTCCTTCTTTCTCCTAATAGTCTGAAAAACAATACATCTAAAATAAATAAGTAAATCCGCGCGCGCATAACTTATCGAATGTAACTGTAGTACATATACATAGGTTTTTTTTTCATTTTGAGCAACAAAAATGCACAAGAGGAGGTCCTGGAACATCATTTTCAGTCGAATAAACTTGCGTATCTGGAGCTTCGTCATCGTCCGTCACCGTGAATTATGAAACGAAGTGACCTGACCTATGCAAAAGGGACGCAAATAAAAGAGGTATTCTCGTATATATTTACACGGAAATTGTTCACATAGAACATACACTATATCGGAACAAGGGACTCAAAACAACCGCCCTATGACTCTTTTCTACTTACGTCAGCTGCGAGCGGCAATGCTCCTCATGTTCCCAATACCCGAAGCGCAGTGCGCCAGCGATCTATAAATAGATCAGCAGTTATTGGTTAGTGATATCTCGGGCACCATTTCGCTAAATTACTCCTATTTTGTACAGGAACAATGAGAAACATGTTTTGCAATACGCAGAAGCCCAAAATTCTTAAAATGAAAAATTTTACTTACTCAGCTCACGTCAACATACAACTCTGCGCGAAGAGTCTGACGAATATTTTATTATTTTATTTTTAAGGATCAATAAACATACTTAAAATATATGTATTAATTCATCAAAATACTTAGAACATAAATCCAACTTTTTCAAAGTGAAGTTGGTTGTTAGAAATATATGACCATTCTGGCTGATCTATAAATAGATCGCTGGGCGTTAGTGGGTGAAGACGAAATTTTAATAATATAGTATAAACACACAGAAATCTCTTAAATTGCGGTAATTAAAACCTCACCGCCAAGTAACAGATTGTGTTATGTTGAATGAAAATGGGAGACGGGACCGAGATTCGAACTCGAGACTTTCAGCTTAGCGCGCTGATGCGCAACCAACTACGCCACCCCATTCGCCTATGGGCCCAGTCTACCATTGACATTCAACTTAACACAACCTCTTAGGCGATCTCATAGAGATTAGAATCCTCATATGAGGCGACTCCCTTAGGAAGTACTTGATTGAGGATCGGTATTTTCCAATTCTGGCGTTCACAAACATACAGAAATCTCTTAAATTGCTGTGAACCTAACAGAACGTATCGTGTGATTACAATGGTGATGATGGCACAAATATGTGTTGGAACGTGCGAGAAAATTTGTAAACACAACTTTCAATTTAATTAAAATTTACGTATTTAATTAAAACAAATTTAATTACAAATACACGTCTCTAAATGGTCGAGAAATAATTAAAAATATAACAAAAGTAGTATTAAATACAAGTAATCACATATTTATCCTACACAAGGGATCACGTCCAGTCAGTGAAACAAAGAGTAGGAAATCAGCGAAGTGTTTACACACAAATGCACATGTTTACATTCTACAAGTACATATTTCCGGAATCTATCTGTTATTGTTAAAGTCTGTCACTAATTCAAAAACGAGACTGGTTAACTCTATTGAAGCTTATCTACAGGGAGAGATAGGAGTTAGGAGTTGGGTGGTAGATCATTGTTAGTAGGTGGACCGGTTAGGATAAATATAAATAAATAAATAAATTTATTGTCAAAAAACAGTACAGACTGCGTATGACCGCGTGGAGGGCAATAAACTAATTTACTCTCCGGAAGCAAGCAAGGAACCATCCCATCAATTCCGATCGAGGGCCTAAGGCAGAGGCGGATTCAAAAATTTCAGCAAAAGTTCCTAGATAAGATAAAAAGTTAGCTGCGAGTTATAATACTAATAGAATGTCAATTTAACGCAATTACGTTTGTAAATCTACATGTACAAGTTATTATCGAACTATAGATTATTCTGAGTATAGTGTTTAAAAATCATAAGAGTTGAAAAAAACGACACTAAATTCACGATTTATTGTTACAATAAACACGCCCCTAGACAAAGCCTAGAGAACCTGTATGAGAAATCCGCCTCTACCCGAAGGAAAACCGTAGAAAAAACCGGGCCAGGATGGGGCTACAGAATTAATGTATACAACCGTGCCAAAGTTGAGTACACATAAAACTAAATTAATATGAGCCATACGGCAACACAATCATGCAAGAAAATAGTTTTTGAAATTGTTATAAGTTATTTAAAAAGTGCTACAGCAATGGCGTGATAAAGTACAAGACGAATTTAACTTTTATTAAAATCAATAAATTCTTTTACAGTGTAGAAGCACTGGTGCAGGAGGTAGNTGTAGAAGCACTGGTGCAGGAGGTAGTTTTTAACCGCGGTTTTAAAGTCGGTCAACGTAATAATCGTGAAATATTATGGTCTCAATAGTAAAAAAATAATTCATAAATGGGAAGCACATCCTAATCAAGCCCTGGCTTCCCCGTGGAACCAGAGGATACTGCTAAAACTTTGATTTGCGCTGTGGAAGATTCAGAACGTTCATGAATATAAATAAATATAAATTTATTGTCAAAAACAGTACAAACTGCGTTTGACCACGTGGAGGACAATAAACTAATTTACTCTCCGGAAGCAAGCAAGGGACCATCCCTTCAATTCCGAACAAGGGCCCTAAGGCAGAGGCGGATTCAAAAATTATTTTTCAATGTAATTGTGATGACAGCATAAACGACTTACGTATGTTCCTCGAGTTATGCGGCGCACGTCGTTGACATCTCAAAGAAATTCGCTACGATGGAGAGGACCATCATGGCGGGAAAAGGAAGGCTCAAAGACGCTGCCACTTTCAAACAGTCCGGGATCACCTCTGACATTCTGTCAAAAGGCAACGTTACTGAGTCAGAAAAATGTTTGGAACAAGACCACATATTGTAGAAATATATATATATATATATATATATATATATATATATATATATATATATATNTTTCTTGTCTAGCATGTGTTCAAAAACAGTTGATTTCTTCGTTTTCTATTTTTCTTCGACTTTGTAACAAATCTGCTTATCATGGTTAATTTTATATATACGAATAAGTTTATGGGCAATGCGCTCTGCGCAGTTTGTTGTCAACAGATCTCGTTCTGTTTTGAAGTTTATTCTTGGATTTCCTGTATTCTTGTATTTGCTAGATCAATATCTTGTCTGAGCTTCTGTGCAAGCCCTGAGGTAAATCTATTGAAGCAGAATATATTCGAATCCAATTGAGATAGCGATGCCTAACCAATATCGTACGTATATCCCTGAGGTATTGCAAGTGGAAGTAGCTTTATTTCTTCACGTGAATCCTATAGCGAGAGAGGCTCTGACAGGGACCTTGCAGAGAGTGTTCAGGCATCGCTGTGGAGGTTGAATGCTGTTGAGGTGACAAGAGCGCGGCTTTCAGCTGAGCAAACAAGGATGGAATATTCTGAGCAACAAAGTTTTGGGCTTCGAACTGTGTAAATATAAAACAAACTGTGGTGTATGTTTGTTCTTTTTAACTGCAAAATACTATGGACTTTGTTGTTTTTTGCCAGCTTTGTTTGCGCATGTCTACCGTACGATATTACCGTCGCTGATTCGCATATAAGGGAACTAAATAGCTGTTATTTGCCATACAACTCAAACTTATCTTTTTTCTAAATAGCTCAAATTTGCCATGCAAGAAGTTGGGATATGTTGAAGTTGGGATGAAACAACTATTTAATTGTATTACTCCACACAAGATGTTTTCTGCTTAAGGCGCTAAATATTTAATATGTGCTAACTCGAAATTTTAATATATATTTCGATCTAGATAATAAAACAGTAATTTGCCTTTTATAATATTTTCAAGTGTTACTCCGAACTCTGATATGAATTAAAATAAAACCTAGCACAGCTCATATTCCCAACTCTAGGGAAAAAACCTGTGACCGTTTCGATGCAACCCGTTTCATCGTTTATGCGTAGGATTCAAAACAAGCCTGATATATCATGATTCCATGGCATTCAGTATCGAGTTCTACTATCCGAATAGTTCATAGTTCAAAGAATCTAGATAACACGCGCCGTCCACTGGAACATCATTTTGCAATATTATAATTGGCTATCATTATGAATTGCAGCGTGTTTTACTCCGTTAGATGTTGCAGAGATCTTTCCTGAAGGTTAAAATTATGAGTAAAGACCAGATGGCGCATGTTTGTGACCTGTAAGGGTTGCTCCTAAGATACGTTTTTTCTTGAAAGGGATCAAACGAAATTTTACTGCTTACGTACTGAATTGCTACTGAATCAGAATATTAGACGCCTCTTTTATGGCGTCGTTTTTGACTAAAGGAAGGAGAATAAAATATTTGTTGAAGACATGCTGTAACAATTAGTTCATTTCCCTTCCGTAGATTGTGCGTCTGCGGAGGAATTTGTTTCAGAATGAATTATACATTAGTTGCGAGGATTTCAGCAAAAGTTCTCCTGTAGAAGGTACTTAAAATACTATTATAAATTAAAAGTAAAGTAAAGTTTTCACTAAACGTGGGAAAGGATTTAGAATGAAAACGTTTTCAGAAGAAAACACGGTTCGTAGAACTCATGTTTTAATTTAATGAATTAAATTTTAATGTTAGTTGAGTGAACTCCCAAAATCATCAAAGGAGTAAAATGTTGTTCTGGAATGAATTATTATTTTCCTATTTTACTTTACATAATAGTTACGATTTATAAACAATACTTTCCGAATAATCTAAAGTTTAATAATACGTATTTCTGAATTAACTCTTTTGTATTTTATTAAATACAAATTTGTTGGTATGATGTTAATTTTATAACACGTAGAGAACTATTTTTATTGTTAAGAATGTACTGAAACGTTAAATCCGCATCTGCATCGTATGGTCCCTTGATTGCTTCCCGTAGAGTAAATTAGTTTGGCCCGTACGGTCATACGCAGTTTTTAACTGCTTTTTTGATAATAAATTTATTATTATAAAAAAGTTTAATTTGAAAACAATTTTTGTTGACAATCAAAAATTGTCAAATGGAACAACAAACCATTTATATTGTGGATTTGTTTTCATGGTTGAAGATCCACGAGTATATTTTTTATATTTTATCTCTCTTTTATTTTCCTAGATGTAACACGATGTTTGCGGACCACAGGGTTGGAAATACAAAAAGGACGAGACAAAGACCTGCAGGTGACGTCCGATCGCAGTCAAGTGTGTAAATCGATGGAAAAGCTCCAGAAGAGAAGCGGTGTGTCAGTTGCTGGCTGACCTCAGTCGTAGTATAACAGTGTTTCGCGTTCTGCCCTTAGCGCTGACAACTAAGCTTCCAGTGGAATTGAGTTCGTACCTCGAAATTACGTAGGGACAGCGCTCTATTGACTGCGAAAAATGTCAAACTTGTGTCAACGGCTTCTCAAAGTGCGGAGATGACTAGGGTTTTTTGAGGAATATTGTGCGTGTACTACTACGCGTTAATTTTGGTTTGTCGGTGAACCAATACATAATCGGGACCGCTCATACTTACTGCGATGACTATTGAAGTGCTCCGTGAATATTCATGGAAGAGACTTTTCCGTGAGTGTATTTAATCTCGCAAGTCTCTTAGAGCAGTATATCTCAACAGCATCCTACGCATCGAGCAACAGTGGTGGTCCAGAGCCGTCGTTGAGGCTGAGCGCCGCCGCGGCCTAAACGTCGCAATCAATAACGCAGCGCTCATTTTCGCATCGCGCGCGCACGCATTGTCGCTCGACAAATTGGATTTCTTCTCCCTCTTTAGCGGGAGAAAAAAGTGCTCGGACCGCGCTGTGACCGCACTTGTTGCCTTCGACACCTGTCGGGGTTCTCTCTGAACTGGCTTTGTAGTCTGATGACACATCGTTTGTAAGGTAATTTCTTGTTCCTGTTCTGTTTGATGCTTCATCCAACCCACCATTTCAGTTTTTTGCACCTTCTCTTTCTTTGTGTGTGTTCCTTTTCCATCCGCACCAATTCATCCTTTAATCGAGGAGAAAAAAGTGGAGAAAGGAAAGGAACTATTAATGAGAATTGAGGACTAACTAATGAAGAACGTGGGTCAAATGTCAAATCAACACTGGGTCTAAATCTCACCTTCTCAGATTTTGATAAAATTTTGAAGGTAGGTAGCCATTATATAGATTAAGAGAAATACCGACTATTGTTGTAAAATGTCAACCCGTTTGGATGTTACAACAATGTAAAGTTTAAATAGTACACACCAAAACGGCTCAACACAAAACTTTGGAATTGCTCTGGAATTTCTTTTAATTGAGACAGAGAGCTGTTAGACGTGTCACTTTACAACTTATTTAATGATGTTCACAATGATATACTATAAGACATAGGTCAAGGAGGAAAAAAATTAACTTGTTCAAAATCAAACTTTTGATTTTCAATTTCTCAAAATGCGCATTTTCCCCAGTTCATTTTTTTTCAATGATAAACAAGGATATAAACTATTTCAAGTCTTGGTTTGAAAATTTTCAAAAATGCCCATTTTGAGAAATAAAAATCAAAAGTTTGATTTTGAAGAAATTAATTTTTTTCTCAATTAGAAGAGCTTCCAGAACAATTCAAAAGTTTTGTGTAGAGCCGTATTCGGGCGTATTATTTAAACTTAACATTGTTGTAACATCCAAACGGGTTGACATTTTACAACAATAGTCGGTATTTCTCTTAACCTATATAATGGCTACCTCCCTTCAAACTGTTATCAATTTCTGAGATGGTCATGTAAAAATTCTATTAAAGCTTTGTTTATTTGACGTGGAATGGCCCTCGCCTATTATATTATTCTCGCCTGTCATATTACGCAAAAGAAAATCATATTTATCCTTACACGTATATGTGTTGGGTAGTAAAGAACATAAAGGGCTCTAATGACCCTGCCATTGAAGAACCCTAAAGCCCCCCATCCTAAAAACAAACAAACAANAAAAAAGTCATGGAAATATACAAATCATAAATAGTTTTTTTACTTATATAGTTTTGTGAATTTCTATAAAAGTTGTCTGGTTTGTGAAAACAAAAATTTATGTTCATTCAAATCAAGTCGTTGAGGCTCAGCGCCGCCGCGGACTAAACGTCGCAATCAATAACTCAGCGCTCAGTTTCACATCGCGCGCGCACGCATTGTCGCTCGACAAATTGGATTACCGTTAGTAATCAACCGCTTACCAAAATTATTTTTAACCTGACTAATTCTGGTAAAACCCAAACAGTGGATACTCCGAGTCCCGTTTCACTGTAGTATAATTCCTAGGCACAAATTGAATGCGCCTACTCATCCCCACGGTTTTATTTGATCCCTTCCCCCTTTTGAATCACCTCAATAAATCTTTGTTCTTGTTTGCAACTCTGCTGACACCGATCCATGAGTAGTTTATTTTATTTATGTACCTAACCTTAACAGATCTCTCTATATTTTTTTTTGCTGGCGGGAACGGGCGCAAATATCTAACCAAACATTAATTGGTGTCTTCTTTAACGTCATTTGTCCTTATATTTTTAATTTGATAAATTATTTATTTCAAATAATGGGATAACATGTGGTAAATAAACGAAATATCTTATACAGGAAATTTTTAAAATGCTACAAATTCAGAAAATATCTGGAATGTGGGAACATGGTCCGATTTCCCCCATCCACCCGGCTATAATTTCTTATATTTCGTAGAAATCAGTTTTAAAATAACTTGTGTACTTATCTCTGTTAAATTACCAATTACAGCGTGACATGTAGGCTGTAGTGCAACTCGGCCGTTGCTGATACAATGACTTACAGTGTTTATACAACCCATTTGTAAATTTTACTGTCATACTGAATGTAGCTTATTGAGAGACATATCTTAAATATGTTCATTTATTCTCATTTTCAATCCATGATACGTACTTAGTAATTCGTCACCTTCTGTCATCGTTTGGTCTCCTACTTCTTCCTCGTCTGTCCACCTATACCGGTTTCTCGGCGCATGCTCATGAATATGACAATGACGTGACAACTCGTCATTCACACCTGTGACATTTGGGAACTTCTGGATTTAATTAAGGAAAAAGGAGGCTGACTCATCCTCCCTGTGAGAGAACCAAGAGAAGTGTGAAGACGCAACATTACCTTTATTGCATCTTCGGTTATCACCTCCCTCAATTGTCTTCTCTTGTGTTGGACCACATAAGTCTAATTACTTCATTAGTATGAACATCTAATGATGAGAGAAAGCAGCTGTCGAAATGTGGGAGCGTTAATAAAAAAATAGTCTACTTACAAGGTTATTGTAGGAGTGTGCGTTGCTCAATGCTGAGTTGTCAGCTGGATGGCCGGGGTTCGGTACACGGCGGGGTGGGGATTTTTTAATAACGCTTTAATATACAGACTGACTTTCAGGCCCACTCAGCCTGCTTGAAAATGAGTACTAGGCGTATCATGTTGACGATGTGCCAAGGTCAAGTAATTGTGGAGCTCTACCCTCCGTGAATCCTGTTGGCACCTTCGGGTTCTGTTGTGCGGCAGTTGGACTGACATGATCGTTCAAAATATTTGAATTGTAATAATGTAATTACTTCAGTTGTCTCCAGAATTGACCTTTTCTTTCTCGTACATTCATATTTGTTTCCTGTCTCCCCCTTTTATCTCCATTTAGAGGTTCACTCACCGTCCCGTCCTTTTATGCGCACCCACTCTTTACTTACCTCACTCTTTCATCTAACCCATCTACGAAGTTTAATGTGCTCATTATTTTCTCCGCTATTGTGTGTCTCGCCTTCATTTTCCCTCGCACCCAGAATACGTAGAAGCTCATGTCGCTGTATTCGTGTTCCTGGCGTCTGTTCTGTTCACGCGTTAAGTCTCTGAAACTCACAGCTGTAATGCGAATACATACATCTAGTCACTTGGTTCCCTCAATAAATTACTTCACATTTAAATGTTGCAATCTCTCCCCTTCGTAACACAAAACTGAACTCAAATTACGAAACGCTTCCAGTCCCCCCTCTCCATCCTTAAAAGACACTTTCAAAATAAGTATACTGATGTGAAGTCGTCATGCATAATAAATAGTATATATTTCCCCTATTTTTTATTCATAATTTTTCATTCCTACACTTATTTTTATTCAATGTGTCAACTAATTAAATGAAGGATTTGGTACTTCCACATCAATGGCTAACTTCTTATTTAAAAGATAGATATCAACAGGTCGAAATATCCTATACTAAAAATAAAATACTTCAGCGCTGTCTTTCAGAAACAAAGCCACTTACTTGCGGAGTACCCCAAGGATCAATTCCCGGCCCTATACTCTTTTTATTGTATGTGAACCACATGTCATCATTTACATCAGATTGCAAAATGTTTATTTTCGCTGATGATACTAATTTACTGTGTAAGCACGCCAATGCTCAAAACGTTTTGTCTAACCTTTCGACTTGGGGCCATGCAAATCGTCTCATTGTAAACACTGACAAAACAGTGTCTATGTCATTTCACAATAGTAATACAAAATCTTTACCCCAGGTTTCTCTTTCTTTAAACGGAACACAATTAAAAACTGTTACGAATACAAAATTCTTAGGTCTCCAAATTCAAGACAACCTCAAATGGAATTGTCAAGTTGACAATCTTAATTCCCAATTGAGCAAATTGTGTTACGCATTCCGAAACTTAGTTAACGCAGTTAGTCCACGTATTTCCCGTTGCATATATTTTGCAAACGTTTACTCCCATTTACGTTACGGCATTACCTTCTGGGGTAATTCCGGTCAGAGTATTCAAACTTTCAGAATTCAGAAGAGGATAGTTCGGATAATTTGTAAATCTCACCCCCGAAACTCTTGTAAACCTTTATTCAAGGAATTAAATATATTAACACTTCCCTGCATTTATATTTATGAAACAGTCGTGTTTGTTAAGTCCGAATTACTGAAGTGCCACCCTTGCTTTATACGAAACAGTCTCGTTCACGAACACTATACACGCAATAGTAGTAATATTCATCGCCCTAGAGTGTCAACCACTCTTTGCCAAAAGGGACCATACCATTCGGGAATCGTTCTATATAATTCCCTGCCCAAGAATATAAAAGATATTATGAAATTGAATATCTTCAAATCCGCGGTTAAAAACTACCTCCTGCACCAGTGCTTCTACACTGTAAAAGAATTTATTGATTTTAACAAAAGTTAAATTCGTCTTGTACTTTATCACGCCATTGCTGTAGTACTTTTTAAACAACTTATAACAATTTCAAAAACTATTTTCTTGCATGATTGTGTTGTCTTATGGCTCATATTAATTTAGTTTTATGTGTACTCAACTTTGGCACGGTTGTGTACATAAATTCTGTAGCCCCATCTTGGCCCGGGTTTTTCTCCGTTTCCTTCTGGTAGAGGCGGATTTCTTATACAGGTTCTCTAGTCTTTGTCTAGGGGCGTGTTTATTGTAACAATAAATCGTGAATTTAGTGTTATTTCAATTCTTATGATTTTTAAACACTATACTCAGAATAATCTATAGTTCGATAATAACTTGTACATGTAAATTTACAAACATATTTGCGTCAAATTACAAACATATTGACATTATATATGTATTATAACTCGCAGCTAACTTTTTATCTTATCTAGGAACTTATGAAAAAAAATTTGAATCCGCCTCTGCCTCTTGATCGGAATTGATGGGATGTTCCCTTGCTTGCTTCAGGAGAGTGAATTAGTTTATTGTCCTCCACGTGGTCATACGCAGTTTGTACTGTTTTTTGACAATAAATTTATTATATTATAGGTTATTAAAAGGACAGTGTATTTAAGTTAAATATTCTATATCTCCATGTAACAAAGACTTAAGTAACGCTAGCGTGTTCCTTTCTTTTCTTCGGGGATTATGCGTGAGATCGGTTTTCTCCTATGCCCCACATCACTGCGATAAAGAAAATTAAAAAAAAAAAAGAAATCCAAGACGTTAGGGGTTTGGCGCGTCGTGGGAACGTAAAGACTCGTTATTGCCCGAGGTGACTCGAGATGTCTCAAACTTTCCCGTGAAATGTCCTTAAATGATTGGACCTCGAAGACTCATTACTCAATGTAGGAAACGACACAGTGGGATTGGGAAATCGTCAGACCTCAAATTCACTAATAAGAACCTCTCACAAAAGAAGTTTCGTCAAACCATTGGACCAGGTTTCAAAGGAACTGCACTTTTAATTTCCCTGTGCGCCCTTATACTCCCTCCATATCCGCGTGAGGAGACGCTCCTCGTAGGAACAGACGGCGCCTGATCTGGACGAGGCCTGAACATTTGATGTATTGCGCAGACCTGAATGTCTTTGGACGAGGAGAGTCGCGGGGATAGTTTTATAAAAATATCGACTCATTATCGGAATACAAATAACTGATATCATAGTTCGTTCTTATATATAAAGTGGTCCACCCGAAAAGTCAAAAAATCAAATTGTTCCACAACAGGCCCCGAAGGGGTTCACGGAGGGTAGAGCTCCGCATTTATTAGGCCTTTGCACTAGAAGAAGGAGATTTGACCGGCATCTCTCTCCGGTCAACTAGATCCCCAGGAGAGTCCCGGTTCTCATTTTACAGCAGGCTGAGTAAAAACAATAATTAAACTTGTATTAATTTGTATATCTTTGAACCAAAAAAATAGTAAATGAAAAAAAGGTTGAGTAGGTCTGGGGGTCAGTGAGAATGTTGAGGTGTGATACAAAATCCCTTCCCCACCGGGCATCGAACCTCGGCTATGCAATCAGCGACTCATCTCACTGAGCCACACTGACTCTCTACATAAATAGTAGAGGTACGAAAATGTGCTTTATTTATCCTGGTTAGACTGATACAGAGGAGAGAAAAATTTCAGTTCGATTGGAAACTTCGAAATGACCAAAAAAATAATTACCAATTTTGAAAAGAAGGACAATATAAAAACATACATACACCCTTTTCACGTTCTTAGGGGTAGGCTTTCGTAAACTGGTGCGATAATTATGTATTGTCATGCAAACCACACATATTTGTAAAATTTCAGCTCGATCGGAAACATGGAAGTGGACAATTCAATTACCAATTTTGAAACGGAATAACAATATAATTGCCTGTAAAAATGACGGAAATGTCTGTGCTAATAGCGACCGGTTCCTTCTAGCAGATGGAGCATCCACACTTGTGTCGGTGTCTCTCACCTTCATACTCACGGGAAGGTCCAAGACGCTGCAAGTCGCGTGACCTCGAAGCGTTCATGCTTGGGGATTCACAGAGGATGGAGACGAAGCGGGCGGGCAGAGTGCGGAGTCCACGCTATGCTGCAACGCTTAAATCGTCTCTCCCCTGGGAAGGGGATTTGGTGAGCGCGCACCACGAAACACTCTTTGAGTGTTGGTTCGTTGCTGACTTGTTTCTTCTAGTTTTGTCTGTGGAAGGAAATCATGTTTAAAACATGACGAGATGTCGAGATTATAAACACGTTGGTTTTCGTGTTTCCTCCTTTTATTTTATTTTTTATTTTTCAGTCACATCGTTGTGAGACATTACATGACATATCTTTCATTACATGACATCTTCCATATCGTGACACCTTACTTTACTTAATATATTATGTATGTAGTTTATCAAACTTTAATCTTTAATCTCCCATAGCCGTGTTGTATATCTATTGAAAACCTCATAATCCTCTTTATTGGCTATTATTCATGAGTTGTCTCCGTTATCAGTTCTTTAGATGCATACTCAGTTAACGTCTTACTAGAGATTACAAATTAATTATAAATAGTTCGCAAAATGTGACGAATTCAAGGCAAGGACGAGAAGAGTCTCCGCCACAACGCACCCCCTTCAGCCCTCAGCCCGAACTGTCAAATATTTACTGCTTATTTTTTTCCCTTTTAATTTAACTTGAGTTGAAATATTTCCTGCTAAATGATCATTGGACTGTTGAACTGCGCGGGAGAATTTTGTTACGACGGCGGTGCGAGTTGTCCGCTTCAAAAGAAACACTAGTAACCCATAGAAAATCACCTCCTTTCTTTTGCAATAATTTATTTTATCGAGGCTGAAATGTGAGATATTCCTAAGGGTTGTGTGGGATTCTAGTTATGTTCCTCAATTTCGAGAATATATGAAGCTTCATGGGTTCTGTAAAATAAATAAATTTAAATATTATATAAACATTATTTGTGCAAACGTATGCGGCAAAGATTCCTGACATTTCCTACTCACTTCTGGTCATCCCTAAGTTCCAATACCATTCTGTGTTGAATGCAATTGTAGATTTCACCTGTCCTTGAAATCAGAACTCCGAACTATAAAGACACAACTGTCGATTTATTAGTTTGAACATTACGAATATTAATCTCCGTTTATAAATGTGTCACAATAATATTAGTTCCTGAAGATTTAGTACTTTCAGTGAGTTTCATTTCCATGCACATAAAATGCTTGTGCTATGACTCACTTCTATCTTAAATCCGATATTCTCAACTTTCTTCATCGCGCCAATGTGGCGTTTTGAAACTGGTTATTCATTTTCTTACGGAGCGTTGCTTTTCGCTCCGTAATTTACTAACTCCAGCGAAGTTCTGTCGAAGAAAGAAGTGGCCCATTGTTCCTATCTAGTCACTGCAATTCAACTTTGTGTGTTTTCTGTACTTCGAGGTAGCATGAGTGTGCCAAGCGCTAGTCATGCACGTAACTATATTTATGAAACATTCAATAAAATTTTTCTATTCCGTTAATATTACATGGGAATTTATTTAAAAATCGTTCCTTCAGAGGTTTCATCCACAATAGCCCACATATCATGGTGGATTTATGCAAATTTTATCCCCGCAAGGTCCAAATCTTACTAGATTGGTTATTCTTTTATTGATAATAGTTTATTCTTTTATTGAAGAAAAAAAATCGAAAGCATCCAAAAACAGTCGCCAGGGTGCTCATACTATACTGAGTGGGAAGTAAATGTGACTAGATTAATGTGTTATTTTGGAAGTACGCGTTATTTCACAGAATGGAATTTCTTAAACCAAGAATTAACAAGTGAGGCATTACTCAGATCTCTTTTAAGTTTTGTGAATAAACTCGGAAGTATCAAGTCTAGGAATTTTCAGTAAAGAACATTTTATGAGATTTTAACTCACTTATATATATGCGAGTTCATGCATTCATTTACGCAGTGACCTATATATTCTTAGCATTTGCATGATATAAATTTTATACGTATGATAAAAATTGTGACGAATCATCTAGAAAAGTACACAGTATTATACACAGTCACTCTTTTCAATTTATTCCGAAATATTAAGGAAGTACAACTGAATTTTTATCTAGGTGATTGGAATAGTACTTTTTAATAATCAAGCATTTACTATGTTTGATAATGGGACGGTTAGAATGTGATGATTTCCTAAGAATTAATCATTAACACTTAATTCATGTCTTTATTTGTGAGAAGCGATAGTCAGCACGGAAAAAACAAATGGGTTGTACACTCACATTAGACCATATCTTCGTTATTTTAGATTGCTATTTAAATTTCGACTTTCACGAATGATTGTGGAAAATATGGAAGAAATTTCAACGTTTCTGGTGGACAAGTTTGTGAATTTTGTTCCTAAATACAATTTATACATTTTTCGGGACAAATCGTATCGTAGAAGAGAAGACTACCGTAATAAATGAAGAAAATTGAGACAAATCGCCGAGAAGAATTTGACGTAACGTAAACAATGTACTATATTACATTATTTTATTGAAATATCGGTAATAAATATATTGTATGCTTTATTAAAAAGTAAACTACATAAACCAACCGACTTAATTATATAAGCTATTCCATGATATCTAATGAGCATAATAATTACGCACATTCAATTAAAAACCTTTCTTCGTCTGGTATGTGTAGAAGCATCCAAGTATTACGTTGTCTTAAATTATTGGTTGTAATCACTTATTACAATTACTTTTTTAGAAACCATGAAAGTGTGGGAAGTGAAACATTGAATATCTGAAAGATTGTTTTAAACACAATATTCTAGCGGCGCGCGAAACTTTTTTTTTACGACCCGTGAGTTGTAATACATTTTACGTCGCATTTTTCATCAAACGTTCTGAGGCATAACTTTGTTATAAATCTAAACTGTCAGAATGAATATTTGATGTGGCATGTCCAACGAGAAAATAAAAATTTTGTTCGGAATTTCTCCGTCATCCATTGCTAAATAAATCATTGTATTTTAATACTTAAGTTTGGACATTATTTTTAAAAAAAAGAAAGGAATATGCTATTAAATTTTTTCAGTTTGAAGTAATATTAACTTGTTGATGAGAAACAGAATACTGCGGTACAAATAAATAAATATGACCCATTATTTTATTAGAAGGGTAACATTTTGTTAAACACCCGTGCTGACCCGATTGATTGAAAGTGTAGAGAAAATGGACGGTGGTCTAAAAATAGTTGGACAAACGATTAAATTGTCACAAAGGTCACTTGATTAACGGGTTTTAACAGGTCATTAGAGGGTCACAGGGGGAAGAGAACCTGCAATTTGTAGTCTTGCTGCAGAGAGGAAACTTTTGTCCAGCATTATGCTCCGGTCGCTTTTCCGTCAGGGATAGACCCGGTACTCATTTTGCAGAATGCTGAGTAGACTTGAAAATCNGATTTTGCAGAATGCTGAGTAGACTTGGAAATCTGTGTGGACGTTGCAGAATGGTAAGAAGTCCCACATGTGCTCTTCAATCTCCAGTTGATCAGCTCAAGTCACGTGCCCTTGTGAGCCACGTTGGTTCTTTTAGTAAACTATGAGCTCATTTAAATGACAGCTAATACTGCTTGATTTGATCCGCAATTACAGCCGCAGCGTTGTGTTTCCATATTCGCATGTCAGAGTGTATCCGGGTGAGTGCCGGAGGTCAGCTGTCAACCGCACCCTTCGATGATAAGTAGACAGAGAACATTTCTCTCCTCTATTGCAGACTGAACCTTGCCAAGTTCCATTGCGTGACTGAGTGGCGTTCCTGCAGTTCGCACATAGAGGCACGGACAAGAGAGGGGTTTGGATAAATTGTAAATACTTTTTAGTATTATGGAGTAATTCCTTTTTAATATTTTGAAAGCTAAAATGGTAGAAGAAATAAATTTATTTTGTGAAATTAATCCATTGTTCATGTTGAATTTCTTGAAAAAGAAATTTCTGAGCAGTTCTATGAAAAAGAAACATGTTTGTTAATGTCCACGTTTAAATGAAAACTCGAATCGCATCGTACTTCTGAGATAGCGAGTGCGTATAGTTCACGGCTTCTGTTCTTTGTTACAATGCACATCTATCCCTTCACATGTTTCCTCAATAATTATAACTCTTCTTTTGTTGGATTCGCAGTAACCTAGATTGGTTTATTTTACGAGAGTAAGATACAAAATCAGTAATAATCAAGGTGAATTATTTGGAAAGTCTGTGGTATGGAAATAAGAAAAAGTAATCAATGAAATTATTTGAAATTTCAAAGAACTCTTCTTAAGGATGAATGCAACTAAAATGCAAAGTATACTTAATATTGATGAATTATAAGAGCAGAAAAACAATTAAAATTGGTTGCTAATCTATGTGTGAATCTTCACTCGCATAACTGTTGACGATGAAACTCACTAATATGTCCGCCGAAGTTCAATTACGTTTTATGAGACGGACATTCCACAGAACGTATAATCCATGTGACCAAATCGTAAAAGAAAAAAATATTTAAAAGCTTTGAAGAAAATTGTTTTTAGGTACATAATCTAAAAATGAAATGAATACCAGAGTATTCAGAGGTCTTAACTACGCGCGATGTTTATTAAGCATGCTGTGTAAAGTGTATTTCCCTTCTGTCTGGATTTTAAAATTATTCGGAATTACATGCATATTAGCGTACAATACTGAAAACTCTGCATAATCTTCTAGGTTTTATTAGTGGTACTTAATTTTTGTAATTAATAAAAGTGAAAATTTATATTTATCACGAAAGTTGAGAAATATGGAAACTAACATGAATTTAGAACATTTTATACAACTCCGGATAACACCGTAAAAATGAGCTAACAAAATCCAGGTCCGTTGATAGGTGTTGTAGTACCAGAATGTCCAGAAACGATTCTTTTACGTTCTTTTTCAAATCCTGAGCAACACCGGGTAATTCTTCTGGTATTCAATGAATATGGGATTCAGTTGAAAGAATTACTTCTAAGTTTAGGGTATCTTTAATTTATGGCGAGTATATTTAAAAAATGAATCCCTACTGATGTGGGCATTGTCTCCACAACAAACCCTAAGAGGATCCGGAACTTGGTGGTGATTTGTGTGTCATCCGACTGTTACGTTCCCAAGGAAATCCCCTTCACTTATTTCATAGAGAACTGACGTGAGAGTGATCGTGCTGAACATTGGGTACGGTGAAATATCGTCCCCTCAATTCGAACCCCGACCACTTGCGCAAGGACGAATCCCGTGCCGCGAAGAAAGAGTCGAATACTCTCAGTGATATATGGTTTAAATTATAATAATCGAAAGAGCTTTTATAGCAGTGGCCTTCGATGTTGTTTATATGAGGGGCTATTCGTTTGAAAATGAAAACCTGATACGTAAACATTCTCACAGAGACTGCTGATTTACTTTAAAATAAATTTATTGCCAAAGAAGCTGTAAGAACTACCTATGACATCGTGGAGGACAATAAGTTCTCGCCGTGGAAGCAAGAGATTATTTCGTCGATTCTGTTGAAAGTTCTCTAAGGAGTACTGGAGACAAACTGGACCAGGTGTGGACCGATTGCATTGGTTCCAAAACATTTTAAATCAGCAGTTCCTTTGATCAACAGATCACTTCCCATGGCGCCCCAAATATGAACCACTCTGTTACAGAACATATTTTTTATACAGTTTTATTTTTTAACTATATTAATTTTCACATAGAAGTAATAGATGTGAAGTGGTAGAGGTATAATCGAAATAAATATAAAAATTACAGTTCGTATGCAGGACTTTAGAACAGCGCTGTGCGAATAGCACCCTACCAAACTTTTTTTTCGGCCCGCCAGTTAGAATATATTTTATATCAAATTTCTCATCAATTGCTGTGTTATAAATCACAACTGTGTGTTATAAATCTATGCTGTCAAAATCAATATTTGATATGGTCGAGGAGAGACAATTAAAAAATTTGTGTTTGGGATTACTCCGTCATTCATATAACATCAAAACATTTTATGGTGATTCCGAATTTTTAACATTATTTAAAAAAATAAAAATATTCTATTTAGTTTTTACAGTTTCAAATGATATAAATTTGTTGATGAGAAACAAAATATCGCGGCACAAAAGAATAAATATAACTCATTATTTTTACTGGACGGGTAACATTTTCCCAAACCTCATTCCGTGCTGTCCCGATCGATTTGAAAGAGTATAGAAAATATCCCGCGGGCTAAGATTAGTTGGTCACCGCTGCTTTAGAATATTAAAATTTATCTGCTAATAATTCACATGCGTAGTTAAGGAATGAAAATATTAAGAGAGTTTAAATGTATCAATATATCCTAGTTAACATTTTGTTACTATTAACTTAATACTTCTTGATAGTACCTGAAAAAACCCTCTTTCCTCTGTCAAATACCCGAAACATTTGGTCTCGAATATCCTCGTGTTCTATGGCGACGATCTCATATAATTTCATTTCTTAATATTTATACTTACACAAACGTAATAGAATTATTTTTCGGATGATTCATATGTGACGTAAATGACATCTGCTGTATTTGTAAACTTATGAAAATTCTAATTAAATTATAAAAAATGTAGTTCGTTGTTAAAAGTAAAGTTACAATTTCTAAAATGTCCAGAAAATAATCTTAGTTACGTTACCTCATTTTCGGAAGTTGGTTTAGCGTGATGGGAGAAAAAGGGGCACGTTCCTTTTTCCAAATAAAATTTGGCGCCGCGTGTCTAGTCGTGGCGCATTCTTTAGGGAAGAGAAGTAACCGTATTGCCTTCTTGAGAAGAATTACGATTATAAATAATATGAGACATTAATAAATCACACTTTAAAATAATTATTTGTATTTTAACAACTAAAATAATTTTTTTTGACATTTTTACGATTTTACAATATTGAGAGATGGTTTCTTGTGGTTCACTCGAGATTTTATAATATGAATATTAAATTGTTTTCATGTTTCATACATATAACTCAAATAAGCTTTCTTGTGTATTTTTTAATCGGATTTTTTTCGATGTTTTTTCACAAAAGAAATAATCTATGATAGTAAACCAGCGCATTTCGTGTCGGAATGCTTTCTTTATCATTCTGGGCACTTTTCATTGTATGAATTGGGTCACTGATGGCGAATAATCCTCCACATTTATCGCTTCTTCAGCACAACAATTCAACCATTGATCTCTTGTTAGCCCTATAACAAAATATTTTTGAAATTACTGACGTATTGAAATTCGCTTAAGCGCGCAATATTCGCAGCTCACGGACTGTGTGGCTTTTGCCACTGATCGTTAATTTTATGAACATATAAATGAAAGCACTCCAATCATGATGAAAATTTAGAATTTTTAAAACTAAAAATAGTGGAATATGAACAAGTGCTTCATTTCAATATGCATGATTTATTTTTCATCTATGAAACTACCCATTAACTTTTTTTAAATGTCGTTGATAAAACGAGTGTTTGGGAATATTTGAATTCTGTGTCAGAATAATATACGACTTGGTCTCATCGCTACATTTCTCAAAATTACTATGTCTCTGTGTTATTAACTAGCTGTGATGACCTGACGTTACCCGGGATTTTTCCTACTTGTTAGACCAATGTTATTTTACTCAGGAAAAAATAAAATCTATCCATTTGGTAAGATCAAAATAACTTTACTTACTGGTTTTTAAAGTAAATATACAGCATCGTAATTTTACAAATTCAATATAATACAAATTTAATTCAGACCTTGATTGTATACACCATTTTGAGTTTCACTTCCAGCAGCAAGAATAATTAAATTCTTGGATGAAACCACCCCTGAGGAAGGGACGTAAAGTGTTCACAAACCAATCGAAATCTCACCAAATAGCACATCACTTCATTCTTAGGAGAGTTAGGCGTATTTAACTTCTAATTTGTTGAATTTGTATTTATGCGGAATCATGTCACTGTTAAAATGAAAGGCTCCGAAATCTATGGATTAAACCCGTCTTTTTTCGATCTAAGATCTTTACATTTCTTGGACTTTTTACCTCCCTCCCCCGACCCCAATGGTGGCCCAACTCTGACCTGTCGAATTTTGCCTTCTGAGCCGTGACACAACGGGGGCAGCGCACCTGCTCTATTTCATGAAAAAGCTTGTAAAATCTAAACTTAACGATTGAAAACAGTCTTTTACCTTTGTTAAATGCACACAACAGGGAAAGCATGAAATTTGATGGTTGATCATTTCCTTCTTAAATTACTCTCTTAAATTGAAGCATTTAACTACTTCTCTTTTTAATATCTTATTTTGTTGTTATTTTAGGTTAACCTTTGCAGTTCGGCGTGTGCTGTCGTGAACGTTTTTTCGTACTCGTTGAAGGGAATGATGACCGGAACGTTGGTAGTTCTGTCTATTGAGACACGGTTTGTCCCGGACAAACAAGTTTATGTATTATCCTTCTGTACTCCATCTAAGCACCTTGCCTGCAAAGCACGTTTTATTGTTATGTAATTCTCATTTTATGTTATGATTTCATCGTCGCAGTAGGAGATGATAAAAATGATATTTTCCAGTTTTTCGACATTCTTGAAGAAATGAAATTGGCGTAATTAATTCATGGAACTGATGAATATTAATGTGGATCTTTTTGTATATTTTGTATTGTCATTTTATAATCACTGTATCTGTTTCGAAATATAATTTACTGTTTTTTCTTCGCACTTCGTCTAACGTGAATTGGCATTGAGACTGCGAGAGGATAAAAGAAACGAATTAACTCAGTGTTCGCCAACTTCTCTTAGGAGAGGAGGGAAATGTAAATTAGATTTCTCTTCGAAACGTTCTGACGATGGATGAAAAGTAACTTTACCTTCTCTTTTATCTGAACTTAATTACAAACAAAAGCGTTAGTAATGTATATTATTATAATTGTTGTAGGGATATGTTTGTGTCTCTAATTATATGTCTCATTGTTATAATTGAACAACGTAATCATATATTATTAGTCTCTTAAAAATGCATTGAAATATTAATGTAGACTACCAAAACTACCCGGCGTTGCCCGGAATTTGAAATGAAACTTAAAACAATTATTACTGGACATTCAAAATTTCAATACAGTTCTCTCATAAAACTTAAAAACTATTTATTTCCATTGTTAAACACACGTACAAAAATTACATCAACCTTCAAAGAAAAAATAGGTTCTGAGAATTGATATATTTTACCCTACAATGTGTATTTAAACAATTGTCAATATGTCTGGATTTTTTATGCTCATTCTGCCGGCGTTCCGCGGACTTCTTTCATAATATTCTAAATTCATACGTCACTTGCCATATTTCTGTATTTTTGTGATATTGAAATTTCTCTTCTGTTAATTTCAAAATTTAAATACCACTTAGAAAAGAACTACAAAAATTTACACAGTTTTGAGTTTTGTATGCTAATATTTACGTTATTACGGATTATTTTAAAATCCAGACAGAAGGGACACACAATTTACACAGAAATAAACAAAATTCATAGGTAAGATATCTGAATTCTTTGGTTTTCATTTTAGGTTCTGTACTTGAAAACCTTGTTCTTCGCAGCGTTTCTGTGTTTGCTCCTACGATTCGCAGTAAGATTATACGTTCGGTGAATTGTACGCCTCACGTAATGCAATTGAACTCTAGCGGACGTATTGGCAAGCTTCGTAGTCAAGGGTGATGCGAGTGAAGATTCACATGTACTGTTTAGCAGCCAATTTTAAGTTTTTGTGCTCTTATCATCAATATTATACATATTTGGCATTTTCTTTAAATTATCCTTGGAAAGAGTCCTTTAAAATTTCAAATAGTTTAATAGATTTTTTTGATTTCCTTGCAACAGACATTCCAAACAATAAACTTTTATTTGTATAGATTTAGTGTTTCTTTTCTTCTGAACCTTGGCTCAAGGGGTTAGTCGCATACTGAAATGAAATGCGTGAAATGGAATGAAATATCATTGAAAAACATTGAAATACTGTTGTAGTATTTCAATAAGACGAAGTCTCTAAATATTTTTTTTCTTAAATACTACTGGAAACTTGTTCATAATTTCTGAAATACTAGCGAAATCTTGTGAAATACAAGTGGAATGACTTCATTTTTGAAGTTTTCTGGTGACTCTAAACTTCGGTGAGTAACTCTTTTCCGTGGCTAGTGCGTATCGATAACGTGTCGTGAGTGGCGGGGGCTTCTTTGGCTGGATCCTGCTTTCGACTGGGATTCCAGACTCCCAATGGAATTACGAGTGGTTCCCCGCCTCACGCGCTCATCCTCAGCCTGGTCACGTGTCGGTCGGAGCTACGACCTCAGGCAGCGGTACGTGCGTTGCACGACGGAACACGCCGAGCATCGAACAGCCCACGTTCTCTTGTCAACGTCCTTTGGCAAAGAGCTGGCTGCATTTGACACTCCATTCGCGCGGAAGAGGAAGAAGGTTAGGTCCCGCAGTGCGAAACAACGGATTGCTAATGGAGCCATTGTTCTGCAGGGTTCACTGACGGTGACAAATGACGTATGAAACAAGTGATGGAGATTGACGTGTTAAATCTGCTTCGGAACTTGATTACAGCAAATATCGATATAGTTGCTAATAAACCATAAGTAAAACATTCTTACCTTTCTTTTAAAGGTACCATTTTTTTGGTATGGAATTAATTTACTTTAGAGTTTTAAAATCAATTACGGCTATACTGACTGGAAACTCCTTTCTTAACCAATTTTTCAGAGAAAATGTTTAGATGAAAAACCTGGATGCGTTTATAGAAAATTGAACTAAAAAAAAATACAAATAAGTATAATGAAATAATTCGATATTTAATATTAGTTACGGGATTGTTATAGGTTAGTTAGGCGTCTGTTTAGGATGCAAAGATAATTATTTTTTAAATGAATAATCTACATAAATGTTTCCGTGTTTTTTTTCTGTTTAACATCATGCGTTAAGCATCTGTCGAGAAATGGTAAAAGCATGCACTTGTATCTACAAAGTGAGATATTCTTTCGATTCTCGTCGAGTCACTTCAACATAATACACGGCGGTACCCACGGGGAAAGGGGGAATCGTGACGCAAACTCATAGAAAAGTTTGTTTTTTCTTGGGTGGGAATGATTCACATATCGGATAATTATTAGTGCAAACTATTTTTTACCGTGCGTGTAAACGACAAAAAAAAAAGTTTTATTTTGAATTCTGCGCAAAATTTCAAGAAAAATGATTTCCAAGTACAGACATTTTCAAGCAAATCACTTTCTCTTTATTTCATACGCAGAAGATTATATTGCTGTTGTCAACATCAATATATATAGAATGCATGAAAATGACTACTATTTTCTTTGTAAATTTAGTTTTGCGTACAACATAGGTGAGGGTCTTAAAAGTGAATGAGAAAGCATGTGAATTGATTTCTCCCTCTTGTTTTAACAAGGAGTTAGGGTAGTAAATAAGAGGGGTAAATTTGTGAAATATTTCTTACTTTTTGGAATATAATATGGATGTGAGACAAAACGAAGTGGGGGTATTTGAGTGGGGGGGGAGTGGTGTCATTGAGTTTGAGGGAGGGGCTGGGCACCTCTATAAAATAGCTTTCGAATGTATCTGTTAGATGGAAAGTCTATTTGGGGGGTGATAATTATTGATGAATCCATTCGCATTAAGTGGAAACTACATCACACACATCAAAAGTTATGTGAGTAATTTTTACATATCTGGTTTGGGTTTTGTTGAAATAGTAATGATAATGAAGAAGCAGAATCATTGTATCTGCTGTATGATAATCTCACAGCCGCCAGTTCGTGTTCGACGCTCACACCACTCATCCTCGTCGACTTTGATCAAACCTGGTTCAAATTATGTCACTAATTTTTTTAAAGCATTTATTTCGTAAGTCTCATTTTCATGTCATTAATATTATGTCATTAAGCATTCATGTCATTTTCATGTTATTAATTCCCATTAATATGTCATTTTTTTCCCTTTCTATTTATTCAGAAAATGTATTATAAATATTACATTTGACATTTTTATGTCCACTATTTTTTGTGTATCATTAATAGGTTTCTGTTTGGTGGAGATCTTACAACATCGCTCAGAAAAACGTCAATCCACGTAGAAAAATATATTTGTCTCAATTACAATGAGAGCGCCTTGGTATTATCAGTTGAATATATTGAAGTACAGTTCTATCATTTTAAACTCTTTTTCTCTTTTGATAGTTTGTTTTTGCGTATTCTATGACCTTTCACTTTGGATTTTGTGTTTATTCTAAAAATTGCTTTAGAAATATTTTTCCATCGCTTTAAACGACTTAACACACAAATTGAAACAACGCGCCCGTGAAAACATTCTGAGCGTACCATATGGAATTTCTTGTTCTTCAAATGTCACAGTTCATGTGCACCCCATTCAAATGCTGTCGACAAAACCGCGGTACGGAAGTGCTGGAATATTTAACAATCGAGAAGTATCCCCTTAGCTGATTGGCTGCGCGTCCCCAATGCGATGAGGGTTGCCTAGGGTCCTAGGAGACGCTATAGATCAGCGGTTACAAACTCTTTGGACCTAACAAGAGAAGAAAAATCGTCAAACTCTCGAACAATAGGCCCTATAATGTACCTACGGGGTTCACGGAACTCCACAATTTAGAATCTCAGAGACAACTAAATACATCGATTAATATTCCGTGCAAAACTAAGGGATATTTCTAAAGTCAAATCAAATCAAAATGGGCTTTATTTCCATAATTCTAGAGAAATACAATATTTAAAGATTTATTATATTATATTGACGGGGCAGAGCGCCCATGCGCCGCTAATGGTCCCTTGATTGCCGTGGGTTGTGCATACTGTACCCTGGTATTTACTCTTAACGTATTTCTAGTTGCATTGACGGGTAATCGCGACTGAATAATTATTACGTAAAATAAAGCAAATTAGTAAACTGTAATAATAATAAAGAAAATGAGGCATAAGAGTGGCATTTGGCGGATATACTGAAAGTTGTGATGTTTTTCGATCGTAAGCGGAAGACTGCAACTAGAGTATTCGGTAAGCACCGTTGGGAACCACGGAAAACAGCGGTCAGGGCAAGTGACAAATAATAATAAGCTATTGCCATTGGGCGACTTGCCACAGGGGCCGACTGCTGAATTGCCTCTTTGAGGAAGAAGATTTATGTCTATTGAACACCGGGGAGATGACCCACTTCGCTTTAGGCACGGGTTCATGGACTGCTATAGACCTGTCAGTTTGTTCTCCTGAAGTTGCTGATATCTTTCAATGGAGGGTAGAAGATGATCTGCATGGTAGCGACCATCATCCTATCTGGTTGTCCTTGCAGGAACGTGTGACTATTCCCGAAAGCAAGCCACAGAAATGGATTCTCAGTAAGGCTAATTGGACACAGTACCGTTCCCTGTCTGTCTTCAGAGAAATGGGTAATGTCCAACAGAGGGTCGACCATCTGACCCAGGTGATTCATCATGCCGCTGATGAATCCATTCCGAAAACATCTAATTTTCCGCGAAGACCTCATGTCCCCTGGTGGAATGACGCATGTCGCTCCGCCATTCGGGCAAGATGAAGAACATTGCGGAGATTTAAGGCTAGTCCATCTCCGGAAAACCTCGCCGCATATCGGATTGCTAGAGCAAAAGCGCGCAGAACCATCAAAGAATCCAGATCCACCTCCTGGAAAGCGTTTCTAAGCACCATTAAGAGAACAACATCGTCCACTAAAGTATGGGAGTCCATCCGAAAGATATCTGGAAGGTATTCTCGAGTCCCAATATCTGGACTCAATTATCAGGGTCGGATTCTCACCAACAGCAGAGAAATGGCAACAGCAATGGCTGAATATTTTGCTGACTTAACATCTACAGCAAACTGCGATCCTGATTTCGCGAGAGAAAGGGAAACAGCAGAGAGCACATCTTTTGACTTTCGTTCCACCAACTGGGAACCCTACAACTCTTCCTTCTCTCTGTGGGAACTTGAGTCAGCTCTAGCGACAGCCCACAACACTGCTCCTGGCCCCGATTCAATTCATTATGAAATGCTGAGACAACTAAGTCTCGAATCGAAAGAGTACCTTCTGGATATCTTTAATCTTTCATGGTCCGAAGGAGTATTCCCTAATTCCTGGAAGGAAGCAACGCTTCTCCCTTTACTAAAACCTGGTAAGGACAAAACGAACATTGGTAGTTATCGAAGCATTGCCTTGACGAGTTGTGTTGGTAAAACTCTGGAGAGAATTATCAACCGACGTCTCGTCTGGTATCTTGAACGGCATGACTTGCTGAGTCGATCTCAGTGCGGTTTCAGAAAGTTCCATTCCACCTTGGACAACTTACTTCTCCTGGAATCAGCAATTCAAGATGCTTTCGTCCGAAGACAACATCTCATTGGAATATTCTTTGACATCGAGAAGGCTTACGATACTACTTGGCGTCATGGCATTATACAACAACTGTATGCCTGGGGATTTAGAGGACGTCTTCCTCTGATGCTCATGTCCTTTTTGGATCAGCGTTTCTTCCGCTATAGAATTGGAAGAGACACCTCGGATCTCCTTCTTCAGGAGAACGGTGTTCCTCAGGGCTCAGCCTTGAGTGTGACCTTATTTGCAGTGGCCATAAACAGCATAACGTCTGCTGTAAAGAATCCTGTTTTACACTCTCTTTTTGTCGATGACTTTGCTATCTTTTGTTCATCACAGAGTGTCACAGGTGCGGAGCGACAAATCCAACTCGTCCTGAATAGATTATACCACTGGTCGAAAACGACAGGTTTTCGTTTCTCTGCTGAGAAAACACGCTGTGTTCTTTTCAGTAGGAGACCAAGCCTTCTGGCAGAACCTCACCTCGCCCTGGGAAACAACGTTCTCAAATTCTATCCTTCTGTGAAATTCTTAGGTCTAATGTTTGATCAGAGATTGAATTGGATTGAACATCTAACAGACCTAAGAGCAAGAACATTAAAGTCTCTGAATTTATTGAAGTGCCTTAGTAGCAGGGAATGGGG